>WNWU01000060.1:4114438-4131521 GCA_012654045.1 Ptyas mucosa | reverse complement strand
TTTCCTTCTTCCCTCCCTTCTCATTCTCTCTTCCTTCTTTCCTTCCTTCCTTTCATCTTCCGTCTTTTCTTTCTTTCTTTCTCCTTTTTCTTTTCTTCCTTCCTTCCCTCTCCTTCCTTCCTGCCATTCTTTATTTCTTTCAAATTGCAGGCCATTGATGACTCTGGGTAGCTTTTTTTAAAAATGAGAAAAACCATACCAACAGGGCTAGAATCAAATTTAAAAAGTAAGACAATAATGAATCGTTATGTACCTTCCTTGGTTTTTGAACATTGGTTGCCAAGATCCATTTGGCTTCCTGATACTACAGCAATTAACACAGCTTGAGTCGATTGATTGATTGATTGATTGATTGATTATGTCTCCTCGAGACATTTTCAACTCCTAGCGACCACATTGATAGATTTTCTCCATGGCTCGCTCTCTCCCTCACCTGTTATTTTCCAAAGGGGGGGGGGGGGGAAAGCATGGCTAGAAAACACAGTATTAATAATTCCTTCAAATAAACGCTGCAGATGCTTCTGTGCACACGTGTCTGTCTGTTCTCTCATGGGTCTCCGCTGCATCACAGGATTTCAAGCCTTTAAACAGGTGTTTTATGCATGCAGATTTTTTTTACAAGAAAGTCTCTCCAATATCACAAGCCTGGAGGGAATCTGGCGTGACATGTTTGAAAAGTCCAAATAATAGACAAGGTTAGACCTTTAAAAAAAAAAAAAGTTTTATGAATATTCAGCATGGGCACGGAGAAATAAAGAAAACTTTAATTCTGCCTCCATAAGAGCCGGAGAGAAAAGATTTGAAAAGGGTCTTTTCTTTTAAACAAGTGATTCGATTCCTAAAAATAGTGATCGCTTAATTTTGTCCAGGCAAAAAATTTAAATCGCATTACCTTCCACGTGTTTTAAAAAGACATCTCTGTTAGCTGAATTGGAGACATGTCATATTATACATTAGGGGGAACGCGCAAGGTGCTGATGTTGTCGATCGAAAGGTCAGCAGTTCAGCGGTTCAAATCCCAAGTGCCGCGTAACGGGGTGAGCTCCCGTGACTTGTCCCAGCTTCTGCCAACCTAGCAGTTCAAAAGCACATGAAAAATGCAAGTAGAAAAATAGGGACCACCTTTGGTAGGAAGAGAACAGTGTTCCGTGCGCCTTTGGTGTTGAGTCATGCCGGCCACATGACCACGGAGACGTCTTCAGATAGCACTGGCTCTTCGGCTTTGAAACAGAAATGAGCACCGCCCCCTAGAGTCAGGAACGACTAGCATGCATGTGTGGTAGATACTTTACCTTATAATATTATATAAGTAGTCCTCAAATTACAACACTTCATTTAGTGAGCATTCAAAGTTACAACAGTACTGAAAAAGTGACTTAATTTTTCACAGCTTCCCCATGATCAAAATTCAGGTGCTTGGAAATTGGCTCATATTTATGACCGCCGTTGTCTGCCAAGATCATCGGGTCTCCTTTTGTGACCGTTGGACGAGCAAAGTCAACGGGGAAGCCAGATTCATTTAACAACCGCGTTACTAATTGATACTGATTCACTTAGCAACTGTGGCAAGAAAGGTCAGGAAATGGGGGCAAAACTCACTTGAGCAAACGTCTCAGTTAACAACAGAAATTCTGAGCTCTGTTGTGGTCATAAGTCGAGGACCACCCGAGTGTTGGTTTGGGTTGGCAAATCTTGAATGAAAATATTATAGAGCTATGAAATTCACCGGCGTGACTTCGATTAAACAATCTTTGATGGAGATTTTGCTGTCAAGTCTATAGTGTTCCCCCCTGCTGCTTAAAAATCGAAAACTTAAAATCAAATATCATGTCTAAAAATAGAAGCTGGAAGGCAGACCAACGGCTTCTTAAAAAAGCAGAGACTGAAGTATAATCTCTAAAAATACAAGTTTAGAAAGCAGACTGACACGCTTACCTCTGTATAAATTCAGTTGAAAATAACAAGACCCGGGCTCTCTAAAGATATACCCGTAGGATTGGGTTACGATCCGTCAGTTGTGTAATCCGGGGGCGTGCAATTTAGCCTAACGGTCATCCTGGTTCGTTTGGTTAAATGTAGCTAGCATCATTTGATGGCTTCTGAATGCCATCAATCCCTTCAGCAGAAGGGAGCGTTTTCCCTTCTGCTGAACTGAAAATTCACACTTGCTTTCCATCAAGATCTATAGGCCCTTCTAAGGATCAAGGTGAAATTTGTGCCGTTTCTGTGAAATCTATCACCTGCCCCACGTCAGAACGAACCACCATGGTTCCCCTGTTCCCATCTTCAGTGGGAAGTTATAAATGGAAAGCGTACTCCAGACCTCAGCTTCACAACAACAGAGGTTGAAAAAGCAAACTAATTGAGCGGGTGGGGGTGGGGAGACTATCTCCTCCTACAAAGAGAAGATTTTCAGGCATTCGGTCATTCTTTCTTCATGTTGTTCTCCAAAATGAGATTTTTCCTTTGAACTCTTCCTTTCCAAGGACCGGCCCATAGATTTCCACTGCTCTCCTCTCCTCTGCCTTCTGCGCATCCTCATATCAGGCACTGACCCAGCTGTTCCTCCTCTTCCTCATCAGCCACCTCCGGACTCATCAGACATTCGGTCATTCTTTCTTCATGTTGCTCTCCAAAATGAGATTTTTCCTTTGAACTCTTCCTTCCCAAGGACCGGCCCATCGATTTCCACTGCTCTCCTCTCCTCTGCCTTCTGCGCATCCGCATGTCAGGCACTGGACCCAGCTGTTCCTCCTCTTCCTCATCAGCTTCCAGACTCATTAGCCACCTTCATCCCAGAGCTAAGTTTACATCAAAAAGGTATTTAACCACCGAGCAAGAACATAACAGAACTTTTCCCAGAGAAGAATATACTGGCAAGATCAATGATACATTGATGCAGAGTGCACCAGAGGTAGTTGTGATGTCCATGTATCGTCCATGAGTTGTGAGTCGTCACTTTCTCGTGCTTTTCTTTTTTTGGGTTCATGTGTTTAGATGACTTTGTGGTCATTGGGTTGGGTTGTGAGTGGCCTAAAGTCACTTACATTGGATGGGTAAGTCCTTGACTTACAAGCATTCAGTTAGTGACTCTTCATGTTACAACACTGGTGAAAAAAAGTGACCTACGATAGACTCCCGGTCTCTTCTTCCCCTTCTGAGTTCAATAAATAATTTGAGTTGTGTTGGCGTGTTGAGTATCCTGCAGGCCTGCAGCTGCAGAGCTTCAGATGAAGTTCAGAGGCACCAGGAAGTCTTTAGAAAAAGAAGAAAAGCATGGATAAAATGCTTTCATTTGCCAGTCACTATCTTTCCCATTGTCATCCTATTACACAACTTCTGGGCATGACAATTCTCTCAAAGCCCACGGAACCAATTAACGGTAAATTATTTAGAATAACAGCTGTTCCATGCAGCTTCACAGCTGTTATTCACACTTAGAATTCCTGTTGTGTACATACACAAGCACACACAAACACACACACACACATATATACATAAAATGATTGAGGTCTGTAAGAGGAGACGAATATGTCCTGTTAAGGATATTGATGTTGTTTTACCAACCAGCAGAGTAACTGCACAAGGAAACGTTGAGAGCAAAAGGTATCCAATTGGTAAGATGCTGGAATGTTTCACTTTTTGTTTTCATAAGATAACAAAATCCGTACCTTGAATAATGGTCAACCATGCTTAGAATATAGCAGGCACCTCCAATGCTAGGTTTCTTGGGTCCAATTAAGTCTATAAACACTACTTCTAATGGGTTTGTAGTTTTAAAACCATTAACACGGTTTGCTGGTGTTATCCTACTCTTCTGTTGACTACAGGCATTGCAATTTAGATATTTACTACATGCTTGTAGTTTTATTCCTTCAGATAATTGTACTGTTTGTTTTAACGTTCTGAAGTTTAAATGCCCAAGCCTCCGGTGTAACAGATGAATACATTCATCATGTGGTTTAACATTATTATAAACAGACTTAGACTTAGCCATCAATACTGGGTTATCTCGTAAAACAAATAAATCATTTTCTAAACTTGCAGTAACAACTTTGCCATCTTTCTCAATAAAACACTTATCATTTTTGAATGTTACTGTAAACCCAAATTTCAGTAATGATTTAACAGATAATAAATTAAATTTTAACCCAGGAATATATAACATAGGCAATGGATCATTGCTAAATGACCAACGAGCAACACCCTCTCCAGCTGCCTTGACTTTCCAACCATTTGCTAGTTTTACATGCTGGTTACTCTTCTCCATTTTAACAAAAAATTTTCTGTTTCTAGAAATAGATTGAGAAGCACCACTGTCAACAACCCAGCAATCCTGGTTAACATCAGTAGTTGAATTTGATATAGCTAAATTACAACCCTTCTTGGGTCTAATATTGTCCCTAACAGGCATTTTCTTATTTTTACAATACTTAGCTATATGCCCTTTAGCCCCACAAGCAAAACAACGTTTTACAACATAGGCAGTTGAGTACATTTTTTCTTCTTTTGGTTGTTGCACTCTCAACTGATCCCTTTCTTGTCTTCTTTTGGATTCTTCCAATAACCTACCGGTTATGCCAGCCAATGTCAGGTCATCTCTGGACAAAACCTCTAACGAAGAAACATAGTCATCATAACTATCGTCTAATGAAGAAAGAATTATATAAACTTGTTGTAGTTCCGAGAAAATCAGTTCCTTTTCATGTAGCTCCTGGAAAATTCTGGTCATGGATTCCAAATGAGCCATCATATCTCCACCCTTAAGAAGATGTTGTTTAAACAATCTTCGTGTGAGATAAATATGAGCACCCACAGTGTCTCGAACATATAGTCTCTTCAACTTGGTCCAACACCTAGCAGCAGACTCTTCGCCACGAATATGGACAAGCTGCTGGTCACCCAGTGTTAGTCCAATAATGCAAAGAGCTCGTTCATTGTCACTGTTAAACTTGGTTATCTTCTTCGCATCTTCTTCATCATCAGGATTCCATGCTGTTATATCCGGTGGATTATTAACTATGTCCCAAAGTCCTTCTTTACGCAGAAGTAAACTACATTTTGTAGACCAGGATACATAGTTTGTTCCATCCAGCCGGGTTATCATGGAAAAATTTGCTGCCTGTTCTAGAGCCATCTTCACTTGGATTGTTTATCACAAACACAGTTTGTACTATTCACATTTACTCTCAGTTTAGCTTTTAACAATCCTTGTTAGTTATGGTTGGCTCTGGGCCCATAACCCATGTTAAGGATATTGATGTTGTTTTACCAACCAGCAGAGTAACTGCACAAGGAAACGTTGAGAGCAATGAATAAGAAAACTGGTTTAGCAAAAGTGTACTTTATCGTAGGAAAAAGCAGTAGCGTAGTCATAAACAAATCCCAAGTCTTCACCAATAAATCAGTCCAGTAAATCAGTCCAAACAACTCACTCTGGTTAACAAACCACGATGGTAGCAGATCCATCAACAGATAGCAACTCCTTCACAATAGCAGCTCATAGCAGTTCATAGCAGCAGCAGCTCATAGCAGCAGCAGCAGCAATTGACCAGGTTACAATACTTTGTTTAAATATATTCCCAACTAGTCATTATCCCATTACAGCATGACTCAGCAAGAACGTAACATTTACAGCTTAAAGTTACAGTATACCTATATTGCCTGGACAACTGGTTCTAACATTATATACATCATATAGAATCCTAACATGTCCTGAGGTTAAGAATGTTATATTAACAGCAACAGAGCTTTCTTAATACCCAGACAAATTTTCTGGCCTAGTAGCCTTTAATTACAAGATCTGAAATCTGGAGGTTCGAAGAGATGGCTGCAGCCTTAAAAATGCCTCAGGACCCTGGGGCTCAAGGATGAGAGGTACCATCAAAGGACCACAGGAATATGCACAGCCTCCAAAATGCACATGAGCTAGGAAGATGAGGTTGCCACAAAGAAGAGGGGGGTGGGGTGTCAACCTATTCTCCAAAACACCAGAAGGCAAAACAAGAAACAATGGATGGAAACTCCATCAAGGAGATAACCCGAACTAAAACTAAGGAGAAATTTCCTGACAGTGAGAACAATTAATCAGTGAGACAACTTGCCTCCAGAAGTTGGGGGTGCTTCATCACTGGGGGTTGTAAAGAAGGCACTGGATAGGCACTTGTCTCAAATTGTATGGGGTCTCCTGCTTGAGCAGGGGGTTGGACTAGAAGATCTCCAAAGTCCCTTCCAGCTCTATTCTGATTGAGAACAAAACTATTCCAAATGTTTGCGCAGTTTTCCTCTTCTAAGGTAGAAGAAGCAATCAGCACATGGACTTGGACTTAGGTTGGACAATCATTTCTTTGAAATGGTATAGTGTTTTCTGCTTGGGAAGGGGGTTGGACTAGAAGACCTCCAAAGTCCCTTTCTATTCTGTTATTCTGTTATGGTCTTAAAATAAGCAGACAAGTGTGGAATAGTAGCTGGATGATGATCTTTCAAAGGGAGGGGATTTAAAAACCGTCCATCATCCAGGTTTCTTGATGTCGATGAGATTATTTAGAAAATAAAATCTATCTCCATCCATGACATCCACACCTGTCTCTGTGGCGACATCTAATTCTTGGGTATTGATAATCCCTAGATACCATCATCCTCAACCAATTATGGATAATGTTGTAGAGTCCAACAATATTTAGAATTCCACAGGTTTTATTCCCATGACCTACAGATATATTCTTCTTTAACTACTAGCTTTACTCCACTTGCCAACTAACTACTAACATGTTCTCAAGAAGGTCAAGCCATTTCTTTCAACACTTCCTCTTGTCACGTACAGATATATTGATGATATTTTTGGCCTTATCTGAGTCTTAAGAAATCATGGATGATGTTTGAGGTTGAGTTGTTAGAACTTTCATCTGGAATTTGGAACTGTGGTCCTTCCTATGCTTCTTCCTGATCAGAAGTGTTTTTGGGAAGTCTCTAGATATGAAGAGGGTTTGTACCCATTTGTCTTCTTCACCTCCCTTCTGCTTATGGACCTATCAACCCTAGCAGATATGACCAGATGGAACAAGATAAGGTCCAAAAAGTTCTGAGGATCTTCTAGAGCAGGGATCTTCAACCTTGGCAACTATAAGACTTGTGGACTTCACAAGTTCACAAGCTGGCTGAGGAACTCTAGGAGTTGAAGTCCACAAGTCTTAAAGTCACCAAGGTTGGAGACCCGTGTTCTAGAGAAAAGAATTGAATACCTCAATAACCCCCAAACACTCATAAAATGACCCAGTTGGCATCTTTCTTGGCATCATCTATTTGCAAGAATTGAGGACAAGTCAAGAACATTTCTTTCTCATATCCTATAAAAGAACTGGGGGAGAAACGTGAATTTTGGAGAGTGTTTAATTCTGACATCTTTCTTAGGATTTTTGGCAGTTATTTTCATGCAAGAGACATATCAATGGGGCATCTGAAGCAACGCCGTTGTTTTTGTTTTATTATTTTTTTTAAACTAAATTCTGAAGGGATCTGCTTTTGATTAAAAAGAAAAATTACTTTAGTGAATAGTTTTGCCGCATATTTAGGAATGTCATTTTTACACCACTCGGCAATCTGGGCCAATTGTTTTTCTACTCCATTCCTATAGAGGATGGCGTTCTTTTTTTGACACTTCAAAAAAAAAAAAAAAAAGAAAAGACGTTGCTGATAAAAGCCACCCTCTCCCACTCCCACCCACCCTCTTTCGGGAGGCCTTTCTTTCATTGCTCTTCTGCAGCTGCTCCAAACGCTATTTACATTTTGTACGTCTCAGCTGTGTTCACAACTACCTTCGCCAACTAATTCCCATAAAAGAAGAAGAAGGGGAGAAAAAAAAAGATTAAGAAACGGAGATGAAATAGAATCGCTAATTTTGGATTTCAAAAGAGCTATCCCCTCAACAGGACTCGTAGTGGGGATGGAAGAGACAGAGCAGGGCAATCTATGAGTAGAAACGTGAAGATCAGTGAACCACAAAAGCAGAACCTCAGTGGAGAAGACACCAAAGTAGAACCAACCAAGTAGAGTTTATGAGTTAAATCAGGCCCGTTCTTGAGTTTCTTGTCTCTGACAATTTTCTAGTGACTTACTCTAAAAGCGGAAATAGACACCGTTGACATATTGTGTAAGTTCAGTCTAAGATGTACATTTTTTTGAGAAGTGAGACCTCTTTCCCTGGTGTAGACCCCTCCCCCCAAAAAATAGAAAGAGGAGCAGAATGAGGAGCAATAAAATTTACACAGATCTTGGTCAAGAGGGGTGCAAATGTGCATGTCAGCCCTGGAACCATTTTTCCCCCTCCTGGCACTTTCAGGGCTGCCACAGCGAAGCGACTCGAGCTGTGGGAACAGGAAGGGGGAGGAAGAGATAGCTAGGAGATTGTAGCCAGGGGTGGGATTCAGCCGGTTCGGACCGAACTGGATGCTAATTGTACATCTGGTTTGCCGAACTGATAGTTGCAAGGACTGGCTGGCCCCGCCCACCCCACCCCGCCCCTCCCAGGAGTCCCCACATGGCCCGTTTTGGATGGCAGGTAAGTGCAGCACCCGCGCGGAAGCTCTGGGAGGGTGAAAAATGGGCCTCCCGGAAGTTCCAGAAATCTGGAAACTGGCCTGTTTCCGGAGGGCCTCCAGAGCCCAGGGGAGGCCATTTTTGCCCTCCTGGAGGCTCGAGGAAAGCCTGCAGACCGTGGGGAGGGTGAAAACACCCCCTCCCCGCCATGGTGCAGGAGGCCGAGCAGGCCATGCCCACCATGGCCACACCCACCCAGCAACCGGGCAGAGAACTGGTTGCTAAAATATTTGAATCCCACCCCTGATTGTAGCCACAATAAAATTCTTTCTTCTGAGAACCAAGAACTTTCCCACCAGGTGCAAGGAGGTGGGATCTGAGACCAAGTGACTCTTGGATTGTGGCCTGATTGGACCATGTGATGGACTACATCGACAGGGGAAAGAAAACTAGGGGGAAACCCGAGGGGGGTTTAGCATCAGGTTTCCCCAGATGTGCAATATGACATGCCTTATAAATCTATACTTTTTTTAAAATAGTCTTTATTTACATTTTCCATTAAAATCACACATACACCATATAACAAGAAACACACAAAACACACAAACGTTACATATAACACACATATGGTAGGTACTGATAGTACCTCACTCTATATATATATACAATATAGTATGATATTCCAGGGGAGTCAAAGCAATTCATTTCTCTATTCATTGTCCTTAGGTCAACCCGACCTCACTTTACTTGTATAACATAGAGTTCTCTCTATTAAGCTTTTCAGTTTAGTTTAATTTATATCTTAATTTATAATTTCCTCTTTTCTAGCCAAATATATACTTTATAATATATACTTTATCCCAGGATAAACATGCTTGCGTTTGATCTCTATCTTTTAATTTTTTAGTCAGCTTGTCTGCTTCTGCACAGTCCAAAATCTTTTTTATGATTGTTTCCTCTGGTGGGGTGTTTTGATTTTTCCAAAATTGCACATAAGTCAATCTCGCCTCTGTGATAATATGGGTCGCCAAATACCATAGGTCTTCCTTGATATTATCCGGTTTGGATCCGAGCAAGTATGTTTCTGGAGGCCAGTATAAATCTATACTTTGAGGAACATGCCTGCCTTGGAGTTTTGATTCTCCTGGGTGTGTTACTTGGAACCCTGACAGTGGAGACTACATGACTGTGAATTTACACGAATCAAGTGAAGGTGAGTTTATGTGAGGACCTCTGTCCTGCAATGACATTAGCTCAAACAGTGATGGAACCAAACGTTTCTGAGATACTTACATCCTAGAGTCATTGCTGAATTACTAACCCAATAAAACTTGAATCCAGTTGTAAACATGGAAACCCGCCAGCAAAGAATGGTTGTGTCTGTTCTGACTTAGGCTCCCCCAGCAGCTCGAAGCTGAGTCCTTGTCCTGACAAAAAACCCTTTTATTTAATTTACAGTGAATTCCTCTCCAACAAAGTCTTTCCTCTCCCACAGTCTTTCAAGATCATTCACAATTACTGACCTTATCAGGCTTGGAGAGGGGCCAGGCCGATATCTTTCAGACTCCCGCAATACTTGGCAAGAATGCAGTAATGAACTAATTGTTTCCTGCAAACTCCACTCCCCTTTTGCTCCTCTTTTATTCCCTCTGGGAGGGGCCATTCATTGTCCACCTGTGGCCTTACTCCCGAGTCGACCCTTGTTCTTTAGCTGTTCCCTTCGTCTGGCAACTCTGCGCATGCGCACACTGGGAACAGGCTCCAGCTGTTCGTCTGCTTTACTGATATCTGACTCTGAAGGCAGCTGACAACTGTCAGACGACCCTGGCCCCATCTCTGCCTCCGATGCAGAGCCCTTGTCAGAGCCTTCCCCCAGATGCCAGGACTGGCCCATGTTCCTCCCCAACCTCCTCACTGTCCGAATCTGCTGCCAGATCCTCTGGCTGCTGGTGGTCCACAACAATGCCATCAAGTCAGTGTTGGTTCCTGGTGACTGCCTGAACAAATCCCTGAAGGTTTTTTGGGGGGAGGGGGCAATATTTTTGGAAGTGGTTTGCTCATGTCTTCTTCTCCCTGGTCTGAGAGAGAAGGACTGGCCCAAAGTCACCCACCTAGCTTTGCGTCTAAAGTGACACAAAAGCATCTCCTGTTTTATACCCTGGCCCTTTAACCACTGCACCAACTGGCTTTTTCCAAAGGTCTGAAAAGCATCATAAATCTGTTCTAATGTCATTCACTATTTTCTCGTAAACTATATATCTCTTAAAACCAAATTTCCTCAGCGTGATTTTGTCTGCAAAGATGCAGCTCACCTTCTATTCCAGTCGATATGAGCTTTCAGATGATCCCAAAACAACATTTCCATGGCAAGCAATAACCGTACGTTGGTCGGAATCAATAATGCCCTTCATATAAAATGTACTTAATGCTGATGTTATTTCTATTCAGATCTTTCTTTTGATACACCTTTGTGTATTGCCTTGTAAAAAAAACAAAAAAGAGTGAAAAATCTAATGGAAATATAAAACCTCTTCAAGTTACTTGACTTATCGGGCAAGCTTTTTCTAGAAGAAAGACACAATATTTTTTTTTAAAAAAAAATACCAAGAATGTACATTTTTGTTACATCATTCTCATGAAGTTTGAAGAACTGGGTATATTTAGCTTATCAAAAAGAAGGATTAGGTGCAGAGGTGAAATGCTACTGGTTCGGATCAGTTCGCCCGAACTGGTAGTAAAAATTGCTACCGGTTCAGATCGGTTCGCCCAAACTGGTAGTAAAAAATGCTACCAGTTCGGGCAAATTGGTAGTAAAAAAAATACTACCAGTTTGGGCGAACCGGTATTTCTGACAATCAGCTGTGCCACGTGATTTATAGCAAATCTAAATCGCCTGGCACAGCTGTTCCCCACCCCCTCGCTGTTCTACTTACCTTTGCAGACTCCGAAAAGGCTTCTTAATCCTCCTTTTTCAGCGATGCGTGTTAGTGCCTGCAGTGCGCATGCACATGAAGCGCGCATTAGGCATGCACCACGCATGCCCGCGCTAAGCAAACTACTAGCGAAGTAGCAGACCTCAGAGCATTTCACCCCTGATTAGGTGTCACATGGTGACAGGGTCAACCTATTCTCCAAAGCACAAGAGGGCAGGATTAAAAGTAATGGATGGAAACCTATCAAGGAGAGATCCTACCTAAAACTAAGGAGGGATTTCCTGAAAGAGCAATTAATAAGTGGAATGGCTTGACTTCAGAAGTTGTGAGTGCTCCATCACTGGAGGTTTTCAAGAAGAGATTGGACAATTATTTGTCTGAAATGGTATAGAGGATCTCCTGCTTGAGCAGGGGGTTGGACTAGAAGACCTCCAAGGTCCCTTCCAACTCTTTTATTCTGTTATCAAAGAAAGGCCCAACCTAGAACTAAGGAGAAATTTCCTAACAATGACAACAATTAATCAGTGGAAGGACTTGCCTGCAAAAATTGTGAACGCTCTATCTCTGCAGGCTTTTAAGAAGTGATTGGACAGCCATTTATCCAGAATGGCATAGGCAGGGGGTTGGACTAGAAGACCTCCAAGGCCCCTTCCAACTCTTTTACACTGTGACTGTGACTGAAGAAAAGGCGTAGCAATACCCTTGAAGATTAAAACCTCTGATTTACCTTGCTTTCTTGTTTCCTAAGCAGCCCCTGCTGAACGTAAGTGCCCTGGCAAATGATGGTTCCTTATAAATAATAGTTATCAGGTATGCTATCAGACACCCACAGCTGATAGATGGAGAATGGGGAACAAGGGGGAAGACTGCCTTCCCCCTAACCCCGATGTTTATAGGTCCAAAGGATACCGCGCGATCTGCATCTTGATCAGCCGCCTTCACTTTGCAATTTGCCCCACGAGTCACCGAACGACCAGATCTCAGCATTCAAACTCCATTAGAGCAAACGTATGCTTTGAAATTCGGGGCCAAGGATCATATGGAAATTACAGCTGCCAAGCTCGCAGATGCTCGGGGAGAATAAGAAATCAGACCCTAATGCAATATGGAAATGAGGGCGGAAATGGGAGGCGATCCGATTGAAATGCAGTTAGCATCGGTGCATCCAAGGGTCAAGTGGTTTTGATAAACACCAACACGAGGATGTAAAGAATTAAGAAAGCCGCGCAGCCCATCCGCGGCTTGTAATTCTCTCTTCTAGTGTTGTTTGGCGTTGGCACCTATATCCATGGGTACTCCCTTTAGTGCCGTAAATACGGTTTATGGTCCAATTCTGGGACTGCCTAACTGTTTACAGGTTCCTTGGTCAGTGTTGAACAACGTACAATTGATCTTGCCTGCTTTTTCCCCTTTCCATCACCTCCTGGTGGGAAACAGTGTCTCCTTTACGACTTATCTCATTGTTCGGAGGCTCCATTACAATGAAATCAAACGCACCGCAGTGTGTTCAACTGGTTTCGCAAGGTTTCTTCTTGCGTGGCTCCTGCGAGCACGTGGCAACTGGAAAGGGTCTACCACGCGTGGCTGCAGCTGAACTTGGTCCGGAATCAGACGGAAGAGCAAAAAACCTACGCACTAAAACAAGGGCGAACAATCTTAGAGAGCAAATGGAAGAAGACAGAATTTTTGGATCAATAGAAGAGAATTTTTGTAGCTCGGGGTTGAACTGTGGAGTCCTTGGTGCTCTCTGAGCTCGGGGGTTGCCTTGCAGATGTTTCATGACCTTACTAGTTAATATCATCAGTGCTAGAAGGGAGAGGAGGAGGAGAAGGAAGGAGGACTGTGGGGTGCTTGGTGCTCTCTGGCCATGGTTGTTTCCTTGCAGACATTGTAGGGCCCAACTAGGTAACATCACCAGTACTAGAAGGGAGAGGAGGAGGAGGAGGAGGAGGAGGAGGAGGAGGAGGAGGAGGAGGATTGTAACAACAAACCCTACTGCATAGGAGACAAATTCCTTGTGTGTCTAATCATACTTGGCCAAATAAAATATTCTACTTTCCTTCTATATTCTACTCCCTTCTAGCACTGATGATGTTACCTAGTTGGGTTCATGAAACATTTGCAAGAAAACCACTAAGTTCAGAGAGCACCACAGACCCTAGAATTGTGCATAACATGTAACATCACGGTCACTCCAAATCATGGTCACTTGAGTTCAAGTGGCTTCTTACATCCTGCGTAGCCTACCCGATTGTCCCACCATACCCCAACTGAGCTTTTCTTCCACTTCCCAACCAAGCATTGGATTGCAACTCTTCGCCAATTTTTATTTTCAAACATCCTTCTGGCATCTGGCCGCTGCCCAGAGGCATGCTTGGAAATGAAATCGATAACTAGCAGATTTGGCTCTGCTTCACACCAAGCCAAGTTCTCATTTGTTTCCTAATTTAAGAAAATTAAGCCCGATGAGATGATGGATTTGGCAGACACCAAGGAAGGATCTAAAGACATCATTGCCAGCACTTTCCTTTGGGTCCATTTCTAGTTTGTCTGCTTGTCTCCATCGCTTTTCCAACTCAACTCTTTCATCCCTTGGAGCAGTGTTTCTCAACCTTAGCCATTTTAAGCTGTTGTGGACTTCACCTCCCAGAATTCAGCATTCTGGTTGGGGAATCCTGGGAGTTGAAGTCCACACAGCTTAAAGTTGCCAGGGTTGAGGAACTCTGCCCTGGAGATTCCTTTTATCTGCCAATTACTTTACTTTACTTTACTTTTATTAGATTTCTATACCGCCCTTCTCCCGAAGGACTCAGGGCGGTGTACAGCCGTATTAAAACACATGAAGATTTACAAAATTTAAAAACCATTAAAATCGAATATCTAAAAATTTGGCCCACAAATTAAAAACTAACATACACCCATTAAAATTCATATTGATTTTCCTTGTTCCCTTGGCTGTCCCTTAAGGCTGATACCAAGACGGCAAGATATCTACTGCAGGTCTCGTTGCTTGGAAGAGATGTCCAACTGAAAGCAATAAGAACGGAGTCCCAGATTTTTTTTTCTTCTCCTGGATGGTAAGGGCAAAAATTGGAGAAGACTAGAAGACTTTATTGATTGATCTTCAATATGACACAGATACTTACAATACCTGAGAGCCAGAGCCAATAAGACCTGCTCCCCTCTGGTCTTCAGCCAATTTAATAATTACGGACTGAGGATGGCCTCATATTTCTATACTCTAACCATCCCCAAGTATAGAAGAGTCTTCTCCCTTGCCCGCTTTAACGTCTTGCCTTCAGCATTGCTGGACGGACGATTCAAGAGGCTCCCGATGGGCGAGCGGCTATGTCCCTGTGGCAGAGCGGAGGTAGAGACGGCGGAGCACGTCCTGTTACACTGCCCCATGTACAACGTAGACAGGACCAATTTGATGTCTCTCTTAGAGACAGACCTTTGTGGGCCCAATGCCAGCGATTTGGCCTTGTACTGTTTAGGGGATGGCTCCTCATACACTACCTCTCAGGTCTCAAAATTCTTTTTAAGAGCTGTAACCGTTAGAGGAGAGTGCTGTGGTTCCTCTCGGCCGGGGCTTCTGGTGGCCGACTGTTCGTGATGATGCTTTTCCTATGCTTTTTTTTGTAGTTATGCTTGCATTTTGGTCTGTGACCGTAAATAAAGTATTATTATTATAATATGACACAGACAAATCCAGAAGATATTTTTGGCCAGGACAAATTTAAGCTTACTCCATCTTTAACTTCCCATTTCGAAGGAAGACCTCACCTCTGCTGTGTTTTCTGTGGTTCGGTGCTTAGCACTGGGGGGAGCATTTCAGTGCATGTCTTTCTCCAAATTGTGTTTTATGCCAGCCAGGATTTTAGCAATCTGCTTCTCTTCCCAACACCCCCCCCCCCCCCCATAGCCCGTCTCCCTATATACCAGGGGTCAGCAACCTGCAGCTCTGGAGCCGCATGTGGCTTTTTCACCCCTCATCTGTGGCTCCCTATCACTCAAATTATGTGTCACAACTGCCAAAGTGCGACACCCTCCAGCATGTGATTTATTGAGCTTTTCAACCCCCCGGTAGGCTAACCATGGAGAAATCCAAGAAAAGAAAAGTTTCAGAAGAAAACAGAACATTTAATTAACTAGATATATCAGTTTTGTGGCTGCTCAAGAAATAGTCAGGAACAGGAAGGGTTTTGTGACTCCCGGTGTTTTCTTTTCTGTGGGAAATGGGTCCAAATGGCTCTTTGAGTGTTTAAGGTTGCAGACCCCTGCTATATACGGTCTGCCTTCTCCCAAGTTTATTCCAGTAGGAAAGGCTGCAGCTGTGCTTCGTTGGCCCGGAGTTCTGACACCAGGTTTTTCCTCTGGGTCTCCTTCCATCCACAAATACCCTCCCCACAAACCACATACTAGCAATTGATGGGCCTTATGCTGATTTGCTACATTGATCAATTCTGCAAACAGGTGCAGAAAAAATTTCTGATGCCCTACCTGGGAGAAACCTATTTGAGGTGCTCATCATGTTATATATTTTTCCCCTACGGCAAGCATAAAATAACTCATCTTGCATCCCAAAGTAGCGATAAGGAGATGGCTTCATGGAGAATGAAGCTGTTGACTCAGGAGCAACTGCCAGAAGATGACAACCAAGAGTTAGAGATCTCAACTACCTAGCGAACCTACTGATTTAGTCAAAGGAGAGGAGATGTTTTTTCATCAGTCTAGCTTTACAAGAAAAACTCCATTCGCTCATTGTAAGATGGAAAAGACATTTGGCACCATTTTGTTCACGCTTCCAACCAATTTTGATTCCTCTCCGAAAATGCTTTTCCATCAATCTAAGCACTTAAAAGAGCTTCAATCGCTCATTGTAAAATGGACTAGAGATAGTCCAGAGGCGGTATTCAGCAGGTTCTGACCAGTTCTGGAGAACTGGTAGCGGAAATTTTGAGTAGTTTGGAGAACCAGTAAATACCACCTCTGACTGGCTCCACCCCCATCTGTTCTCTGCCTCCCAAGTCCCAGCTGATCAGGAGGAAATGGGGATTTTGAAATATTCTTCCCCCAGGAGTGGGGAGGAAATGGGGATTTTGCAGTATCCTTCCCCTGGAGTGGGGAGGGAATGGAGATTTTGCAGTTTTTTCCCAAATGCCATCATTCTGCTAAACAAATAATTCTCTCAACACTGTCAAACTAATTACTAAGTCTACATTACTATTAATCTTCTCATCGTTCCTATCACCCATCTCCTCCCACTCAAGACTGTAACCTTGTTGCTGGTATCCTTAAGATTTATATTGACTGTTTCCCTGTGACTATCCTTAAGTGTTGTACCTTATGATTCTTGACAAATGTATCTTTTCTTTTTATGTACACTGAGAGCATATGCACCAAGACAAATTCCTTGTGTGTCCAATCACACTTGGCCAATAAAATATTCTATTCTACTCTACTCTACTCTACTCTACTCTACTCTACTCTACTCTACTCTACTCTACTCTACTCCACTCCACTCCACTCCACTCCACTCCACTCCACTCCACTCCACTCCATCTATTCTGTTCTGTTCTGTTCTGTTCTGTTCTGTTCTGTTCTGTTCTGTT
>WNWU01000060.1:4057507-4088302 GCA_012654045.1 Ptyas mucosa | reverse complement strand
ATATATATATATATATATATATATATATATATATATATATATCTTTTCCTTCTCCCATGGTGGCCTCAAAAAAAAAAAATGCTAAAAAGCTTGACGATGCTCGACATGTCAGTATTATCCACATCCTCCGGCGTGAAAAGCGAGAGCAGAAAAAGAGATTTTGCTAAGTCGAGCGCTTAAATTGGTCCAATCCCCACCCGACCCCTTCCTCTTTTTTCTTTCTTTCTTTCTTTTTCTTTTTTTTTAAAAAAAGGTGCTTTCTTTTCTGTTATACAAGCAATTATCATCAGGTAGCGTAATGCAACGGCAGAATAAAAGAAAGAGGAATACCATTTGATACAAAAGTGATTTTTTTTTTTTTTAGAGGCGAAGCTGGGTAATGAGCGGAGGAAGAGACACACTTGAAAACCCAAATTTGCACTTCGCACGGACGAGCCGAGAAGACCGACCAGATGAGGCTCATCAAAGTGACAAGATTGCGAGGTTGTGTTGGAAATCTATTAGAGGCCATTGTGGGGGGGAAACAACTCGGTTGGAGAACCTGCTGCTGGGAAGGAGGGATGTTATTGTGACCGCCACTCTTGCGAATCTTGATGTGCTTCCAACACAGATTTGGGGAGGGGAGGGAGGGTCAATTCCTAATAACAAGATATAGAAAAATATTTTTTTTAAAGAAAGTTGTAATCGTTCTCACTTGATAATTTTCCTTCCCCACCCCTGCGCTTACAAACTGCAATTTCTATTGTTCTGAATGGATTGTGAGAAGAAGAAAATATTTGTAACTCGGGGGTTAAATGGTGGGGGCCTTCGTGGGTGCTCTCGTGACCCAACTAGGGAACGTTATCCGTGCTGGAAGGGAGAGGAGGAGAAGGACTGTATGGTCTTTGGTGCTCTCTGAGCTTGATGGTTTTCTTGCAAACATCTCATGACCCAAGTAGGGAACATCATCAGTGCGAGGAGGAGGAGGAGGAGGAGGAGGAGGAGGAGGAGGAGAAGAATGATGACTGTATAGTCTTTGGTGCTCTCTGAGCTTGATGGTTTTCTTGCAAACATCTCATAACCCAAGTAGAGAACATCATCAGTGCTAGGAGGAGGAGGAGGAGGAAGAAGAAGAAGAAGAAGACTGTGTGGACCTTGGTTCTCTCTGAGCTTGATGGTTTTCTTGCAAATGTCCCATGACCAAAGTAGGGAACATCATCAGTTTTAGGAGGAGGAGGACTCTGGAGTCCCTGGTGCTCTCTGAGCTTGTTTTTTCCTGCAGACATTTCATGACCCAACTAGGGAACATCATCAATGCTACAAGGGTGGGGACTTTGCTTCCTGTTTATATATAGTAGCTTCTCCTTTCAGTCTTGCTGGAGGAGCAATTTTCTCCTCAGTAGTTCCTTGATTAGAGTATTGTTTTCTGCTTGGTTGTTTGTCTGGTGTCAATCCCTGCTTATCCAGTTATTGGTTGCTGGCTGCTGGTTTCAGGGCAAGCTACTGACTATAAACATGAAACAAAGCCCACACTCTTTGCACTGGTAATGTTCCCTAGTTGAGAATTTTTGCCGTGCAGCTGAATTTCCAAGTTGAGGCTAATATTTAAGTTACCACCTTGGAAGGGATTTTTTGTGCCACCTGCAATTTCTGAGCCGAGTGTGACATGTGTTGGCTCCCTGTTTTGAAAAACACAGACTTTTCCAAAATCTCTCCCCTCCCCTCTTTCCTCCCGCAGCCTCCTTCTTCTGTGCAAAGTCACAGAACAGCCTCCTCCATTGTTCTTACCTCTCATTTGTTGAGGAGCTGCCAATGATTAGAACATCATTTAAGGCTTCTGTTGACTTTCAACTGAGACGCTCAAAAGAAGAGCAAGCAAACGAGCTGAAAAGAACAAAGGTGTCTTTGGAAATGAGGAATATTTTCCGCTGGCAGGGCTTTGTTGAGGGTGGGGCGGCATTTGAATTTCACAGAGAAGATGAAAGAATTATGAATAATGCAAAGAGAAGGGAAGAATCTGGTATGAGCTGGCACATTGAGTCCAACCTCAGTTTGACAGCTCCTACAAAGAAGGAAAGCGATGTAGTTCGGAGATGTAGAACTTAGTTTGCAAGCAGAAGGTCCCATGTTCAGTTCCTGGCATCTCTGGAGAACATCTGGTCTTTAAGAAGCTGCTGTTACCGTTGACGGTGTCCACAGGTGTTCAGTCAAGATTCCTTCTTCGGATAACAGATTTAGCAGATTAACAGAGTTGGAAGGGACCTTGTAGGTCTTTTAGTCCAGCCCCTCGCCCAAGCAGGAGACTCTACACCATTTCTGACAGATGGCAGTTCAGTCTCTTCTTGAAAGCTTCCAGGGATGAAGCTCCCACAACTTCTGAAGGCAACTTCTGTTCCATCGATTGATTGTTCTCACTGTCAAAAAATTCCTCCTCATTTCTAGGTTGAATCTCTCTTAACTTACAAGGCTGTTAAAACATATCTTACGAGACCGCCTTCTGCCACAAATAGCCTCCCATCGACCAGTACGCTCCCACAGAGAGGGACTCCTCAGGGTGCCGTCAGTCAAACAATGTCGACTGGCGACCCCCAGGGGGAGGGCCTCCTCTGTGAGGGCACCTGCCCTCTGGAATGAGCTGCCCCCGGAGATTCGTAGGATCTCCGACCTTCGCACCTTTCGCCGCGCCCTCAAAACGTTATTGTTTCACCAAGCAGGGCTGGCCTTAAATGCTATTTTAATGGGTGGTTTCTATTTTAGCTCTTTCGGCCAAATTATTTAATATTTTTAAATTGTCTTTTAACTTTCATATAGTCGTGGGTTTTATTTTTGGCTGTACACCGCCCTGAGTCCTTCGGGAGAAGGGCGGTATAAAAATGTAATAAAATAAATAAATGCAATATCTGAAAAATTAATTCTGAAAAAGCCAAGTCATATCGCAGGTCCAAATTTCAACAGACTCTCTACGATTCCTTACTGAAATCGTTCATGTCTGCCAAAGTTGAGACTTTGGAAAAAGTGCAACAAAGAGCAACTAGGATAATTAAAGGCCTGGAGACGAAAACATATGAAGAACGGTTGCAGGATTTGGGTGTGGCCAGTCTAGAGAAAAAGGACTAGGGGTGACACGATAGCAGTCTTCCAGTATTTGAGAGCCTGCAGCAAAGAGGATGGGGTCAACTTATTTTCCAAAGCACCAAAAGACGAGACAAGAAGCAACGGATGGAAACTACTCAAGGAGAGAAGCGACCTAGAACTAAGGAGAAACTTCCTAACGGTGAGGACAATTAACCATTGGAACAGCTGGCCTTCAGAAATTGTGAGGGTTCCATCACTGGAGAAATTTAAGAAAAGACGGGACAGTTACTGATCTGAAATAGTATAGGGCAGTGATAGCTAACCTTTTTGCCGTTGTGTGCCAAAAGCGGGGAGAGTGTGGGGGGCTGTGGGTGCGGGTGCCCACATCCATAATTCAATGTGCCCCGCTCTCCCGTGCATGCGCACATGACCCCCCCACACACTTTCCCTTGCTTTTGGCACGCGATGGCATGGTGGGCCCAGTATGTCCATTTCCCCCCCTCCCTAGGCTCCAGAGGCTTTCTAGGAGCCTGGGGTGGGCAAAAACAGCCTTCCCCATCCCCCCGCAGGCCTTTTGGAGGTCAGAAACAGCCAGTTTCCCGACTTCCGGTGGGACCGGAAGGCCTGAAAATCAGTTGGCCGGTGCGCGCATGCGCGCTGGAGCTGAGCTAGGGCAACACTCGCGTGCCCACCAATATGGCTCCGCGTGCCACCTGTGGCACCCGTGCCATAGGTTCGCCATCACGGGTATAGGGACTCCTGCTTCAGCAGGGGATTGAATTCAGAATTTAGAATAACAGAGTTGGAAGGGACCTTGGAGATCTTCTAGTCCAACCCCCCGGGGGTGGGTTCTAATTTTTTTTACTACTGGTTCTGTGCGCGTGGCTTATTTTGTGGGCGTGGCTTGATGGTCATGTGACAATTACAATAATGTGAGGAGCCTGGTTTAGCTCAGCAGACTAAAAGCATAGTAATTAAAACCAGCTGCCTGCAATTACTGCAAGTTCTAATCTCACCAGGCTCAAGGTTGACTCAACCTTCCATCCTTTCTAAGGTAGGTTAAATGAGGACCCAGTTTGTGGGGGCAATAAGCTGACTTTGTATAAATATACAAAAGTATGAAGGCTATTGCTTAACACATTGTAAGCCGCCGGCATATAAATCAAATTAAAATATATATATATTTAGGATTTAGCAGAGGTACTGGTCTACCAGGCTTTTAACTGTTTGCAGAGCTGTACCGATCTACCCATTTATTTTTGCAGGCACTGGTCTACTCATCTGTTTTCTTTTAACACTGATCAGCTTTAGGGCAGCCCTTTGAATCCCTGCGGCAAGAGTTTCAACAGTTTTTTTCCCTCTAGCCATCAGCTGGGACTCAGGAGGCAGCAATAAATTGGGGGTGGGGCCAAATAAAAGGTAAGAATAAAGCGGGGGGTAGATGGGGGGGGCGGGGGGACAGAACCGGTTCGGTGACGTCATATCGTCACCGCTACCGGCTTGGCAGAACCGGGCCAAACCGGGAGGAACCCACCACTGCAACCCCCTGCTTAGGCAGGAAACCCTACACCACTTTAGACAAATATCCAACATCTTTTTAAAACCTACCAGTGTTGGAGAATCCACAATTTCTGGAGGCAAGTTGTTCCACTGATTAATTGTTCTAACTGCCGGGATTGGACTAGAAGACCTCCAAGGTCCCTTCCAGCTATATTCTGATTGATTGAGAATAAAGAAAGTGGTGTTTATTGTAAGCAAGGCACTCACTAGAGCAGCGGAAAGCTTCTCAAAGGGTCAGCGACCGAATTCTGACCATCAGAATTCACGCCAAGCTCCTCACCTTCACAGTCCTGTGTTTCTTTCTGCAAGGACTCCAAGCTCGACCCCCTCTTGACGCCTCCTTCCAGTCTCGTTGGAGACTCCGCCATATTTTTAGCTATAAAGTTGGCTTAAGAGCCCTGAGTGCTTCTAGTCATCACGGATTTCAGCGGAATATCTATCAGAACGAGGTCTGATTATCGCCACCGTTCGTGCTGCTAATCCTCTTTTAATCAATTTTCAAAGTAACGTTTGTGTTTTCTCATTTTTGGCTGGAAAGGCAGAGGTTGGTGGTGGGGGTTGATAGACATCCTTTCCAAGCCCATTAATCTCTTGTAATAACTGTGTATAAAGATAGCATTTGAGTAGCTACGCGCTATCAGTTTTACGCTCCTCTTTTTATTTCCCCCAAATAATCCTTTTTCTTATCTCATTTTAAAGAAAGGTTGGAGGCATTTCTTTTAAAAAAAAAGAAAGAAAAGAAAAAGAAAAACAGCATTTGCACCTCTCTCCGCTTAAGTACAGATAACTAGCGCAACCTTTTCCATTCAAGGGAGAAGTGGCTGTGTTTTCCCTTTATTTATTCATAATTAAAACATTCCCATTCACGACAGTGTTTTAAATGTGATTTGACATTTTTATAATCTTGTTAATATCTCAAAAGGGTTTTTTTTTTCCTCCTGAATCGGAGGATAGAGTTTATGCAAATGGTTTAGGTGGTGATGGGGGGGAGGCAAGAATGAGGGGGGAGGAGGAAATGGAAAATGCCATCTCTCTGATTTTTACTTAATCATAAAACAGCGAGAAGAAAACACGATTGCTTTTATAATTATTAGGAGTCATGGCGTTGCTTTCTCTGTCTCGTGTTCTAATTTTTTTTTTGCAACGGAATCCGGGACCCAAAACCTCACGTTTAAATTGCTGCATCCACTACATGAGTTAACTAAGGTTGGCTGGTTCTCGTTCCATCTTTTCTTCCAGACTCCAGTTGGATGAAAAACTGGTCTTAAGAAATGAAATTCTCCTTCCAAACGTAAAATGAATTTCTCCGTGGGGATGGCGGTAAAAGGAGAAATTACACAGCTATGTTAAGCTTCTAAGAGGCATAACGCGTGTATTAATTTGTCAAGAACCGAGCGCTCAAGAGGTTATATTAGTTGTCACGAGAAAATTGCTGCCAGCCACTGAAAATTGTGATTTTTTTTTTTTTTTTAAAAAGTGGATAGATCCCAACTAGATAGAGAAGTATGGCTCATTTCTGTTTTAAAACAAAAGCCTATCATGATCACCAGTGGCTTAGAATAAGAGTCTTAGAATAACAGTGTCAGCGTTCCAAGTTACATTCTCTCCAGCGCTGACATGAACAGTAGAAGGAGCAGTTTGACCTTTCACCCACTCTTTCCCCGGCAGATAACATCCCCTAGGACAGTGATGGCTAACCTTTTTGCCGTCGCGTGCCAAAAGTGGGGGGAGTGTGGGAGGTCACGGGTATGGGTGCCCACATCCATAATTCAATGCACTCCGCCCTCCTGCGCATGCGCACGTGACCCCCCCCTCTTCCTCCTGCTTTTGGCACGTGATGGCCCGGTGGGCCCAGTAGGCCCATTTCCCCCCCCTCCTCAGGCTCCAAAGGTTTCTAGGAGCCTGGGGAGGGCAAAAACAGCCTTCCCCATCCTCCTGGAGGCCTTCCAGAGGCCAGAAACAGCCAGTTTCCTGACTTCAGGTGGGACCGGAAGGCGTGAAAAATCAGTTGACTGGTGCGCACATGCGCGCTGGAGCTGAGCTAGGGCAACACTCGCATGCCCACCAATATGGCTCCGCGTGCCACCTGTGGCACCCGTGCCACAGGTTCGCCATCACGGCCCTAGGAGATGAGATGGGAGGGGGGAAATTCCTGTGAGTTGAAGTAGCCAAGAAGACAAGAGTGATTTGGAAGATGGCCAATGAGACGGCTGAGAATTGAGGAACGGAAAGGGAAGGGTTTGGGGGCAGAGGGTCAGTTTCGGCTGCAACGGAGTCCGGGGCCAGATTGTTATTCCAATAAATGAAAGGTTTCCTCAAAGACTTTGTGTTTGGAAATGCAATTTATTTGAGATAACATCGAAACTTGACAAACAGAGTTGGAAGGGACCTTGTAGGTCAGGAATGTCAAACTCGATTTAATTGAGGTCTGCATCAGGGTTGTGTTTGACCTTGAGGGGCCAGGGTGGGCATGGCCAGCTCGACGTCACTCATGTTGGGGACACCTGTGGTGGCCCAAGTGCACTGCCAGCAAAAATGGGCTCCCGAGCTCCATTTTCAGCTGTGATGGCCTCTTGCAACCCTCTGCCAGCAAAAATGGAGCTCAGGATGGCCGTCCGCAACAATCGCGAGGTCCATTTTCGCTGGTAGTGGCACTGCGGCCCAGTCCTTTGCTGTTTCCAGGGCAGCCTCGCGGGCCAGATCTAAGCACCCTGCAGGCCAGATCCAGGCCCCAGGCCTTGAGTTTGACACCCCTGTTGTAGGTCATCTAATCCAGAGGTGGGTTTCAGCAGGTTCTGACGAGTTCTGGAGAACCAGTAGTGGAAATTTTGAGTAGTTCGGAGAACCGGTAAATTCCACCTCTGACTGGCCCCTTCCCCATCTATTCTATGCCTCCTGAGTCCCAGCTGATTGGGAGGAAATGGGGATTTTGCAGTATCCTTCCCCTGCCACGCCCACCAAGCCATGCCATGCCCACCAAGCCACGCCCACAGAACCAGTAGTAAAAAAAATTGAAACCCACCATTGATCTAGTCCAACCCCCTATTCAACCAGGAGACCCTACACCATTTCTGACAGATGGCTGTCCAGTCTCTTCTTGAAAGCTTCCAGTGATGGAGCACCCACAACTTCTGGAGGCAAGTCATTCCATTGGCTAATTTTTCTCACTGTCAGGAAATTTGACAGTGGCGAGGTGGTGCAGTGGTTAGGGTGCAGTACTGCAGCTACTTCAGCTGACTGCTAGTTCAGAAGATCAGCGGATCAAATCTCACCGGCTCAAGGTTGACTCAGCCTTCCGAGGTAGGTAAAATGAGGACCCAGATTGTTGGGGGCAAGATGCTATTCAGTATACTATCTTTGGTGTAAGCCGCCCAGAGTCCTCGGAGGGTGGGCGGCATAGAAATATGAATGAATGAATCAATCAATCAATCAATCAATCAATCAATCAATAAATAAATAAATAAATTTCTCCTTAGTTCTAAGTTGGATCTCTCCTTGGTTAGTTTCCATCTGTTGTTTCTTGTCTTATCTTCTGGTGTTTTGGAGAATAGGTTGGCCTCCTCTTCTTTATGGTAGCCCCTCAAATATTGGAAGGTTGTAGAGCCTGTAGTACAGTGTAGTAGTACAGTGGTTTAAAGCACCCTGTTATTAACATCTATTAACATCTGCTGCTTGCAATTACTGCAAGTTCGAATCCCACCAGGCTCAAGGTTGACTCAGCCTTCCATCCTTTCTAAGGTGGGTAAAATGAGGACCCAGATTGTGTGGGCAATAAGCTGACTTTGTATAAATATACAAAAGTATGAAGGCTATTGCTTAACGCACTGTAAGCCCCCCTGAGTCTCCAGAGAAGAGCGGCATATAAATCAAATAAAAATAAAAAATAAAAGGTTGCTATCATGACACCCCTAATCCTTCTTTGCATTAAACGGACATACCTTGTTCCTGCAACCGTTCTTCAAATATTTTAGCCTCCAGTCCCCTAATCATCTCGGTTGGTCGTCTTCTCTGCACTCTTAATACAGTCTCATGTTCTTTCACTATGTTGGATTCTAGTCTCCTTACTGAATTTAGAATTTAGAATAACAGAGTTGGAAGGGACTTTGGAGGTCTTCTAGTCCAACCCCCTGCTTAGGCACATCTGAATTTCTCCCTGAAGCTGCCGTAAGAAATACGCAGCCATGACTCAGCAAAAGGATATCCATCTGATCCAGAATCATCCTTGACAGCCCATTGTGCAATTGGAAGAGAGAGAAAAACACACCATCGCGACATGCATTTTCTCCTAAGAAATGATTATTGTTCCACGTTCTTTGCACAGCTCTCCGGATTATAACTGTAGCTAACTTAACAGCCAAGAAATGATATATCTGCAACTTCATGTTTTCTCTTGCCAACTCAGAATAACTCAAGTCCATTAGAAGGCACACAATTAGGCAGCAGACTAGAGTAACTACTAAAGTGGTATTTCATGTTTTAAACAGCCTAAAATGCGCCCGTTTTAATGGCCAGCGATATTTCACAAGGAGACTTAATCTATTTCATTCTATTTATATGGCTTTGCATCATCAATCAGGTGCCCCTCGAAAGCCCGAGTCTAAAATGAATTTAACGGACTTTATAAGTAATGGGTCAATCGTGAGTTTGTCATAAATTCATTTCAGATTTTGGATACCGGCCCAGGAGATACTTTGGGGTATTGCTTTCTCACAAATCACCCATAATTCCGGAGTAATTTTGATGTACAAATGGGGTGACAAGACTTGCTTTTGTGGAAGGCAGGGGTAGATCTTGGGGTCTCTCCATTACAGTTTGGGGCAGAATAATTAATGCAGACATCTAAAAGAAGTAACAGTAACAGGGTTGAAAGCAGAGGTGGGTTTCAGCAGGTTCTGACGAGTTCTGGAGAACCGGTAGCGGAAATTTCGAGTAGTTCAGAGAACCGGTAAATACCACCTCTGACTGGCCCCGCCCCCATCTATTCTCTGCCTCCCGAGTCCCAGTTGATCGGGAGGAAATGGGGATTTTGCAGTAACCTTCCCCTGGAGTGGGGAGGGAATGGGGATTTTACAGTATCCTTCCCCTGGATTGGGGAGGGAATGGAGATTTCACAGTATCCTTTCCCTGCCATGCCCACCAAGCCATGCCATGCCCACTAAGCCACACCCACAGAACTGGCAGTAAAAAAATTTGAAACCCACTACTGCTTGGAAGGGACCTTGGAGGTCATCTAGTCCAACCCCCTGCTCACACAGGAGACCTATACTAGGGATTCGAACCGCCGTCCTTTCTGATCGACAAGCTCAGCGTCTTAGCCGCTGAGCCACCCACAGAGCCACCAGAAGAAGAAGGTTAATCCATATGCACCTTCCTTCTGTTGACCTTGGGAGAAATTAGATTCCAATTTAGCTTGGTCTCAGAAAAGGGTGTTGGGAATGCTAAGAAATGCCTCCTGAAAAAAAGCTAACCAAAAATGAAACGTTTAGGTTAGTCTTCCCAGAGCTACTGGCCTCCAGAATTAGTTGGCTTTGGGGCTAATCCCAAACCTTCTGGAAGTAGAGTTGAAGGTCACCTTTGAATAACAGAATAACAGAGCTGGAAGGGACCTTGGAGTCCAACCCTTTGCTCAAGCAGGAAACCCTATACCAGTGATGGCAAACCTTTTTGCCATCGCGTGCCAAAAGTGGAAGGAGCACGGGGGGGTGGTGTCGCGTGCATGCGTGCCCATACCCATAATGCAATGCGCCCCACCACGTGCCCCGACCTCCCGCGCTGCCCTGACCCCTGTGCATGCACGTGTGACACACACACACACCCACGCACGTGCGCGCACCACCCCCTCCCCCCCCCCCCCCTTTTGGGCCTAAGAGGCCTCCCTGAAGCTTCTGGAGGGCAGAAACTATCTGTTTCCAGACTTCAAGTAGGCCTGTTTTTCGCCCTCCTCAGGCTCTGGATGCTTTCATGGAACCTGGGGAGGGCAAAAACAGCCTCCCCCAGCCCTCTGGAGGCCCTCCAGAGGCCAGAAATGGCCCATTTCCAGACTCCCTAAAGGCCCGTTTTTCACCCTCCCAGAACCTCTGTGCGAGCCCTGTACTTACCTGGCATCCAAAACGGGCTGCGTGGAGACTCCTTGGAGGGGAGGGGCAGCATGGGCAGGGCAGGCCAAAAATCAGCCGGCGGGCACGTGCATGCGCAGTGGGGGTGACCTAGGGCAACGGCCCGTGTGCCTGCCTGCAGAGTTGGCTCCATGTGTCACCTGTGGCACGCGTGCCATAGCTTCGCCATCACGGCCCTATACCATTTCAGAAAAATGGTGGTCCAATTTCTTCCTAAAAACTTCCAATGATGGAGCGCCAACAACTTCTGGAAGCAACTCATTCCACTGATGGATTGTTCTCGGAGTCAGGAAATTCCTCCTCAGTTTTAGGAGGCTTCTGTCCTTGACTAGTTTCCATCCATTGCTTCTTGTTCTGCCTTCAGGCGCTTTGGAGAATAGCTTGACCCCCCTTCGTCTCTGTGACAGACCCTTGAGTACCGTCTATGTCACCTCTAGTCCTTTGGATTAACCAAATAACATAATAAAAGAGCTGGGAAGGACCTTAGAGGTCTTCTTGTCAAACCCCTTGGTCAAGCAGAAAACCCTACAATATTTCAGACAAATGGTTGTCCAGTCTCTTCTTAAAAGCGTCTAGTGATGGATCATCCACAACTTCTGGAGGCAACTTCTGTTCCACTGATTGATTGTCCTCACTGTCAGGAAATTCCTCCTTAGTTCTAGGTTGCTTCTCTCCTTGATTAGTTTCCATCCGTTGCTTCTTCTCTGTCTTCAGGTGCTTTGGAGCAGGGGTCACCAACCTTTCGGGTCTCAGGGATCACTACATTTATAATTTTAAATCCTGCGGACCACTAATATGATCTGCCTAATGACCAACTGGCTGGGCATGGCTAGGTGGTCATGTGACTGGGTGGGCATGGTCAACTCGATGTCACTCATGTTGAGGGGCACCACGCCAGCCTCTACTCACCCCTCCCCTCCCAGCCACTCCTCACCTCCCCAACTCCTTAGAGCCCCAACAGGAAGCAGTTTTTGGAGCTAAGCAGCCACCACGAGAAAGAGTTGGCAAAACAACTGGCTCAGTTCAAATTGGATCTGACCAAGAAGGAGGTTCAGCAGAAGCATCTCACTGAGGACTACGAGCATAGACTTTCCAAGCAGAAGGAAGACCTGTGGGAGTGCAAGGTCAGGTAATGGCGCCTGGAGGCTCAGCGGGCTGAGATGGTCAGCCAGTTCCAAGCCATGATGCTGTCCCACTGGAACAAGGCTCTCCGGCTCTTCGCCACCAATGGCACTTTCCTCCAGCCTTTACCCAAAGCCCCACACCAGGAGGCCGAAGCAGATCCCAAATTGGAATTTCTGCCCCCCTCCAACCCACACAAAAAAACCCCAAAGGGGGAGCTTCTCTGCAGCAACACAAATGTTCATTGCACGTATACGTCCCAGGGTCCGTAGTTTGAGGACCCCTGATTTAGTGCAATATAAAAAATGCAAATAATTTTTCTGCGGACCACCAAAAAATTTTCATGGACCACCAGTTGGTGACCGCTGCTTTAGGCGAATTGGTGGACCCCCTCTCACTTTGAGGGTCTCTCTCTCTCTCCCTCTCTCTCTCTCCTTCCTTCCCTCCCTCCTTCCCTCCCTCCCCCCCTCTCTCTTTCTGCAAGGAATTCTAACAAGATTTGGAGCCGCAAAAGAAAATTTCGAGTCAAGTATGGATCTCAGGGCTTATATTACTGTTATGATTATTAACTCACTTGAGTGTACCAACCCTGGTGTTTCATCTCCATCGCTTCGCCTCATCCTTTCAGCAAGGAGGATGATGGATTTAGGATGAAGGGGCCCTCCACTTATTTTTTCTCTCTCTCCGATGATCCATCTTGGTGGGCTGGCAGGTGTGACAGGAGTGACGGAGAAGGGGAGGAAATAGGAAACCGCCGGCTTGCATCAGAGATGTTCACAAACAGCAAATGGCAGATAAGCTGACACTTTTTAAAATGTTCAATTAATCATCTTTTCTTTTTCCTGGCCTGCATTCAGCGGGGAAATGAAGCGATATTCTGGCTCATGAAAAGGAGACTGATATAAGCGAGGAGCAAAAGAATTTACGGCTGAGGATATACTACGAGGACAGATCCCCTCCTTGGAAAGTAAATGGAAATGCAAAATGCATCCTCGTACTATCTCGTCATGTAACGTGCACAGGTGTGAGAACGTGTCAAACAAAACTATGATCTCATAGCTAATTTTGCAAAGCTTCTCCGGTAACATTGTATTGCTAACTAGGGAATACAAAACCTTTACCAGACCAGTTCTTGAATACAACTCGTCTGCCCGGAATCCACACTGTATATCAGATATTAATACGATTGAGCGGGTCCAGAGATATCTCACGAGAAGAGTACTCCACTCCTCTACTCACAATAGAATCCCTTATGCCACCAGGCTTGAAATGTTGGGCTTGGACAATCTGGAACTGTGCTGCCTACAGTCTGATCTAAGCATAGTACACAAAATTGTCTGCTCCAATGTCTTACCTGTCAATGAATACTTCAGCTTCAACCACAATAATACGCGAGCAAACAATCGATACAAACTCAAGGTATTTTCCAAACTCGAAAATACGACTTCAGCAACAGAGTGGTCAACGCCTTGAATGCTCTACCCGACTCCGTTGTTACATCCTCAAACCCTCACAGCTTCAACCTTCAACTGTCTACCGTGGAACTCTCCCCATTCCTAAGAGGTCCATAAAGAGGCCGTGCATAGGCACGCCAGCGTGCCTACCATCCCTGTCCTACTGTCCCCATTTATCTGTATTCATTTCCTTCGTTCATGTCCATGTTCATATTTATACCTGCTATCTTGTACATGTTTGACAAACTAATAATAAATAAATAAACAAAACTGGCTGAGTGCCATTGTTTGCTTGGTCATTTCACGAAGCAAATGAAGGCAGGACAAGAAGCAAGGGATGGAAACTAGTCAAGGAGGGAAGCAACCTAGAACTAAGAAGGAATTTCCTGACAGTGAGACAATCAATCAGTGGAATAGCTTACCTCCAGAAGTTGTGAATGCTCCAACACTGGAGATTTTTAAGAAGAGGTTGGGCAACCATTCATCTGAAATGGTATATAGGGTTTCCTGCCTGAGCAGGAGATTGGACTAGAAGACCTCCAAGGTCCCTTCCAACTGTGTTATTCTGAATGTTTGCTTCTCAAAAAGGTCCATGAGAGTGGTTCTCATGGGTTGACTTGGGGTTGAGTAGAAGATTGGGAAAACTATGGTGCAACATTTACACAGTGATTGGTTAGGTGTTTGTATTTTGATCCCCTTGGGCATTTACTCAATGCAGGTAAATACCCTGCTCCACCCACAAACATTTCATCCAATCATCTCCTCTTTGGAGAAAACATCAAAGACCAGTCCATAAAGGTCATAAAGTTCAACAATAACCAGAAATGGGGGGGGAAGGGGGAATATAAGAGAAATGCTTCTGTGTGACAGTCTCTGTTTTACATTCTACGGGAGATTCTCCAATCTTTGTTTCACTCAAAATTCTTCCCAGGTATTCTAGCTATGTGTTATTATCTTGCATTCCCCAAGCCAAAGGGCCAAGCATTCATCATTATGTCTTTCCCACTCTTTTATTTCCATTCGTTTTTTTCAGGGGGAGATCTCCTGTTTTGCATACCAAAAGTTCTCAGTTCAGTTCCCAGCCTTTCCAGATAATGCTGGAGAAAACTTTGGCCTGAATTTCAGAAGATCTGTTACAAGGTTAAGGGTGTTGAGCTCTGTTCCAGCTCGTGCTTTACATGCAGGTAAAGAAGTCTAAACAGCAGCGGTGAAAAGCAACATCTCGGAGCGGTGCTGCATCCACACAATGCATTAAAACAAAACTTGACAATCTTCTGGTAGAATGCACCAAGCGGGTGGTTGATTGATGTCTAAGTAGCAGCCCAAAAAGCCAATGCAATCCTAAATTGCATTAACAGAAGGATACAATCAAGATCAAGGGAGGTACTAATACCACTCTATGAAGCCTTAGTAAGACCACACCTAGAATCCTGCATCCAGTTTTGGTCACCACACTATAAAATAGATGTTGAGACTCTAGAAAGAGTGCAGAGAAGAGCAACCAAGATGATGAGGGGACTGGAGGCTAAAACATAAAATGAATGGTTGCAGGAACTGGGCATGGCTAGTCTAGTGAAGAGAAGGACCAGGGGAAACATGATAGCCATCTTCCAATATTTGGGGAGCTGCCACAGAGGGGTTCAAGCTATTTTCCAAAGCACCCAAAGGCCAGACAAGGAACAATGGATGGAAACTAAACAAGGAGAGATTCAACCTGGAAATAAGGAGACATTTTCTGACAGTGAGAGCAATCAACCAACAGAACAGAAGTTGCCTTCAGGAGTTGTGGGAGCTTCATCCCTAGAAGCTTTCAAAAAGAGACTGGATATAGGGTCTCTGGCTTGGGTGGGGGGGGTTGGATTATATGACCCACAAGGTCCTTTACATCTCTATTAAACTGTAATCATATTGGCACAGCTTCAGAGGAAAACCAAATCTAAATCTTTCCCCAACCTTATTGGCACTCCTTCCCCAATCTTATTGGTTACCAGTAGAGATGACCTTGGCTCTCATGAGAAAGCTCTTTGTTTTGTCTAGTAATGCTTTCCAAGCACCTTCCCCCACCTTCTCCCCTGTGTGGCAACGACGAACAGAAAGATGGCTGCTGCCAGGTTCAGTTCGAAGTTGACAGCAGCTTTTAAAGAAAGACCAGAAGGGAAGACCTTCATGTGGGATGCGAATTTTGCCCCAAGTTTTGCAGATTCTGCTCGCCTCCTCGAGTCATCCTTTCAAAACAGCGCAAACTTTGCCAATTCCTTTCTGCCACCTCAGCATGTTTTCCCCCGTTTCTCCATCTCAGAGCTTTGTGCTGTCAGCAAAGCTTTGGTCTTTTGTGGAAGCCTTGCGTTCGTCCCCCTCCCCCTCCCCAGTTTTCAAGAACAGTGGCAATCAGACATGAGAAATGCCTTTAATATATCGAATGTCAAAAAAGTTGTTTCCAGGGAAACCATCCATAAAATGACCAAGCGTAGATCCAAAACAAATGACAGCTCGTCTCCTCTCTTGGGCATTGACCGAGAACTGCAAGCTGTTGCATTTCATTGGATGGCTTCAAAAAAAAGGAAGGGTGAGCTGAGAAGGTCCTCCCCAGATTGGTTCATTTCAGGACAGGAGGGTATTTTGGTTCCTCCCCATCCAGCATCACATCCATCAAAGGTTGTTCCTTCTAGTGTGGTTTTAAAAAATATCAGAGAAATCAAGACTGTAGAAAGAGTGGAGGGAAGAGCCACAAAGATGAAGGAGGTTGGAGGCTAAAACGTGTGATGAATGATTGCAGGAACTGGGTATGTTTAGTCTAGCACAGAGAAGGATTAGGGGTGACGGGATAGCAGCCTTCCAATGTTTCAGGAGCTAACAGAACAGAGTGATAGAATTGGAAGGGATCTTGTAGGTCATCTAGTCCAACCCCCTGCCCAAGCAGGAGGCCCTACACCATTTCTGACAAATGGCAGTCCAATCTCCTCTTGAAAGCCTCCAGTGATGAAACTCCCACAACTTCTGAAGGCAACTTTCTGTTCCACTGGTTAATTGTTCTCACTGTCAGAAAATTTCTCTTTGTTTCCAGGTTGAATCTCTCCTTGTTCAGTTTCCATCCATTATTTCTTCTCTGGCCTTCTGTGATTTGGAAAATAGATTGACCCCCTTCCTCCTCTCTGTGGCAGCCCCTCAAATATTGGAAGATGCTATCATGTCTCCCCTGGTCCTTCTCTTCACTAGACTAGCTGTGCCCAGTTCCTGCAACCGTTCTTCATGTTTTAGTTTCCAGTCCCATAATCATCCTGGTTGCTCTTCTTTGCACTCTTTCTAGAGTCTCAACATCTTTTTTATAGTGCGGTGACCAAAATTGGGTGCAGTATTTTAGGTGATGTCTTACTAAAGCATTATAGAGTGGTATTAGTACCTCCCTTGATCTTGAAATCAATCCCTTCTCTCTGTCACAGAGAAGAAGGGATTGACTTGCTGTCCAAAACACGTGAAGGCAGGACAAGAAACAATGGATGGAAACTAACCTAGGAGAAAGCCAACCTAGAAATAAGGAGAAATTTATTGACGGTGAGAACAATCAATCAATGGAATGGCTTGCCTCCAGAAGCTCCACCAAGCTTCTTCTGCTAAAATGTCTCTGGAGTCATTTCAAGAAGCATCTTGTAGTTAGCAAAATATGACAGGTCATCTGATTCCTTTTAACCAAAACTGCTCCATTAAAGGGTGTTTAGATCAGTGGTGAAATCCAAATGTTTTTACTATCGGTTCTATGTGGCTTGGTGGGCTTGGTGGGTGTGGCTTGGTGGGTGTGGCAGGGGAAGGGTACTGCAAAATCCCCATTCCCTCCCCACTCCTGGGGGAACGATACTGCAAAATCTCCATTCCCACTCTACTCTGGGGCCAGCCAGAGGTGGTATTTGCCAGTCCTCTGAACTACTCAAAATTTCCACTACTGGTTCTCCAGAACCTGTCAGAACCTGCTGGATTTCACCCCTGGTTTAGATTAATTCATCATTAGGAAAGACAGATTTCATGGTGTTATGGAAGGAGAAGTCCAGGGCAACCAGTTGATTGCTCTCTCGTTTTTTGTTTTTTTTTTTTATGGCTTGCCAGCTACTTTTAACTGGACATCACGATATGAATTGCCCCGGGTTATAAATGAAACAGATGCTTTAGCCACTCTTGATTGCAATAAAACAAAGTGGTACTCGATCCTCTATCGCTGGCATCGCTCAAAAGATGGGACCTTGCCAAGGAAGAACTTGGCTCATGTGGAGGACACAACGTTCATCAAATCAAGGTCCTCCCTTGTGGTCTTTCTTAACAGATTATCAGAGTTGGAAGGGATTTTATAGGTCTTCTAGTCCAACCCCCCACCCAAGCAGGAGACCCTACACCATTTCTGACAGATGGCACCCCAATCTCTTCTTGAAAGCCTTCAGGGATGAAGCTCCCACAACTTCTGAAGGCAACTTCTGTTCCATCGGTTGATTGTTCTCACTGTCGGACAATTCCTCCTTAGTTCTAGGTTGAATCTCTCCTTGTTCAGTTTCCATCCATTATTCCTTGTCTGGCCTTCGGGAGCTTTGGAAAACAGCTTGACCCCCTCCTCTCTGTGGCAGCCCCACAAATATTGGAATATGGCTATGTCTCCCCTGGTCCTTTTCTTCACTAGACTAGCCATGCCCAGTTCCTGCAACCATTCATTGTATGTTTTATCCTCCAATCCTCTAATCCTCTTGGTTGCTCTTCTCTGCACTCTTTCTAGAGTCTAAACATCTTTTTTATAGTGTGGTGACCAAAACTGGATGCAATACTCTAGGTGTGGTCTTACTAAGGCTTTATAGAGTGGTATTAGTACCTCCCTTGATCTTGATTCTGCAAACACCCGGCCCAGAGCTTTTGCAGCCCTGAGCTACCTATATATGGGGAAATTTTGAATTTGGTAGAAGACGTCAAAAAGTCCATTGAGAGGTCTCTGGGAAAGAGAGAGGGGAAAATGAAACCATTTGATTATGTCATTAAACTCCCAGTGAAGGTATTTGCATATCGTATTATATCCTATAATCTTTAGAATGGATTGTTCTTTTTCTTCTCTTCTTTTTTTTTTTTCTTTTTTCTTTTTGGCTAGGTCGTTAACTTTTCATCTACCCAGGGAAGGAGGGTTTGACATTTCCCCAAATGACATTTCTCTCTTGACAAATTTCGCCCAGCTTGAATTGTAAATGTCAGAATATGTCTTAAGAACAGTGGAATTCGGGAGGTGGGAATGGAAACAGGTCTTCCGCCACCAATTTAGTGAAAGGAAGAACATCTCTAGCAGGAGTGTGGGTGTCATGGGTGGGGGGGGGTGGGGGGGTGGGAGGTCTCACCAAAGTTGGCTGCCTTGGGAAGCCTGGACCTGGCCTTCAAGAAATCGAGTATAAGATTCTATCAATTTGAGAACCAAGAATCAGAATAGAGCCAGAAGGGACCTTGTAGCAGGGATGGGCTGCTGGGGGGTTCAGAGGGGTTCGGGAGAACCTCTAGCTAAGATTCTGTGCAGTTCGGAGATCCCCCAAATCCCACTCCTGGCTGGCCCTGCCCACCCCACCACACCCCTCCTAGGAGTTCCCACACAGTCTGTTTTGGATGCAGGTAAGTGCAGGGCATGCGCAGAGGCCCATGGAGGGAGAAAAACGGGCCTACCGGAAGTTCAGGAAAGCTGGAAATGGGCCCGTTTCTGGCCTCTGGATGGCCTCCAGAGCCTGGGGAGGCCGTTTTCGCCCTCCCGGAGGCTCAAGGAAAGACTCTGGAACCCGGGAGGGCAAAAATTCCCACCGCCCCCCACCGCCGTGGTGTAGGAGCCCGACTAGGTCATGTCCACCATGGCCACGCCCACCTAGCAACCAGGCAGAGAACCCCTTGCTAAAATGTTTGAAGCCCACCCCTGCCTTGGAGGTCTTCTAATCCAGCCCCCTGTTCAAGCAGGAGATCCTATATGATTTCAGACATATGATGGGTCTGCCTGACCACTAAAGGTGCTCCCCTCCACCCCTTTAACTTGTGCCAAAGGTGCTTTTTCAGGAGGTAACTGGACTTCCTTGGTTTTTTTTTTTCTTTTGAAGACGTTTCGCTTCCTATCCAAGAAGCGTCTTCAGTTCTGACAGGATAGTGTAGAATGGAAAGATTTATATTCCTTGCAGACATCTGGTAATTACCCACTACCCCCACTATCCTGTCGGAGCTGAAGAAGCTTCTTGGATGAGAAGTGAAACATCTTCAAAAGAAAACAACAACAACAAGAAAAGTCCAGTTGCCTCCTGAAAAAAAGCACCGTGACCTAGATGACTAAGAATCTCCACAGGCCCCTTTAACTTTGAATTAGGCATTCTGGTTCATCGCACAGTCACCCAGGTGTTTAGTCTTTATTTTCATTATTATTATTTGCATATTATTATTATTATTATTATTATTATTATTATTATTATTATTAAATTTGATTTATATGCCGCCCTTCTCCGGAGACTCAGGGCGGCTTACAATGCGCTAAGCAATAGCCTTCATACTTTTGTATATTTTATACAAAGTCAGCTTATTGCCCCCACAATCTGGGTCCTCAATTTACCTACCTTAGAAGGGATGGAAGGCTGAGTCAACCTCGAGCCTGGTGAGATTCGAACTTGCAGTAATTGCAGGCAGCTGGTGTTAATAACAGTGTGCTTTAGTTCACTGTACTGCCAAGGCTCTTGAGCTTTTTTGAGATGGGCAGTAATGAGTAGGTGGTAGAAAATAGCAATTTCGGAAAATTATTCTTTTCATTTTTTTTTTAATGACCTGCAGTAGATGCTTTGAATATTCAACTTTTCTTCATGCATTTTGATCATGCTACTATCTGCTGTTCTTTTTCTTCTGACATTCCCAGACACCCCGCTCTCCTCCCCCTAGAAAAGGGGGAAATAAACCAAATAAGACGATTTCGGATTCTTAACATGGGCAACCCAATGTCTGACGATGCAAAGTTAACATGCGGCTACTAAACGTTACAGGGAATCCACTTGAGTTTTTACAAGGCTCCTGGGAAGTTTAAGAGGAAAGGAATATTCTTCTCTACAAATCATCAAAGGACTTGGGGGTGGGGAGAAAACAAGGAATAGAGATGTCCAAGCGTCTTGAATGGTGCCGAGCCAAGATCTCAACTATCAATAGTGGCCAGTCAAGAATTTTGAAAGAGAGAGAAGGAGGGAGGGAGGGAGAGGGAGAGAGGGAGAGGGAGGGAGATGGAGGGAGGGAGGGAGAGGGGGAGGGAGCAAGAGAGAGAGGGAGGGAGAGGGAGGGAGCAGAGGGAGGGAGAGAGAGGGAGGGAGGGAAGGAGAGAGAGGGAGAGGGAGCGAGGGAGAAGGGGAGGGAGAGGGAGAGAGGGAGGGAACAGAGGGAGGGAGAGGGAGAGGGAGGGAGGGAGTGTTTGAGCTTCTTCTCACATTCTGGCTGCAGTCAAAGTCTCTTTTGAAAGCTCAAGAAAGAATCCCGTTTTCCTTTGCTAGTGGACCGAGGCCCAAGGAGATTGGATTGAATGAGATCTTTTTATCCATCTAAATATAAAAAAGAATGAGAAGAATCCAGCTCTGGCCAGTTCCACTATTAAATGCCTTTGTGGTTCTCCTAGAGGCTACAGGAAAGTCTTTTTATCTGCCTCAGGCAAATTGTGTCTCAAACATCAAATCTGGCCAGGTTTTTCCTCTCATCGCGGTGCCTGTTGGGCTCCCTCGACAGTAGCAGATGGTTCCAAAACTTTGCTAGCTTCTTCATCCAGAGCATAATGGATTCAACTTCGCCGCTTGTTGTTTCCTCCTCAAATCTTGGCTACCGAAGGAAAACTTTCTCCTGGGAATCCAGACTACATTCCACCACAGGAAATCTTATCTTCTCACCACAGGATATGTGCCTAGGCTGAGCTAAGTTCACTGCCACCTAGGGACCAAACCATGGAATGACAATGTCCACCCACATCCCTTCTTGAAGATAAGACCAACTAAGGAAGTTAAACTGGTGGGGAGGGGAGAGAGAACATTTTTTCAAAATTCCATTTTTGGCTGCATTCGATGAAAACTCCTTCTGACAGATAGAATGATGCTCTCAGGAGTCAAGATCCCCCCCAGGCTGGAAGGGAGGAAAAACAAGGGGAAGGAGGGGGGATAGGCAATTACGAAAACGGCGAGGTTTTGATCAAGAGCAAATATAAGAAAGACATTGCTTGCCATTCCATTACGATGGAGCTCCTCCCGCAGAAAGGGCTGCGGGGGCTGGAATCTCGCGAAAGCAAACAGAAAAGAAGGAAGGGTTCAATAAGAAAAAGGAGCCCTTTCACAATAATAATAAAAAAATCCAATTAAAACTATTGACTTTTCATTTAGTATGAAAAATGAGAGTTTGGCTTCTTCAAGAAAAAAAAGAAGAAGAAGAAGAAGAAGAAAATGAAAATGTGATGTAGCTTCCTTCGCTCACGATCTGATGAGTGCGTTTTATATGACTCCCGACGGCAAATATATATTAAAAACAGGGACGGTCATTCTCCCTAAAATAAATAACCTTATTTGTCTTCAAATAACGGTGATACTAAGGCAATTATATTTTTCTTTTAAAACTTTCTAAAAGAAAATATATATATATATGTATAGCTTTGTGATGGACAAAAAAACGGCCCGTGGTGGGACAATATTACAAACTATACAAGGCTAAGATTTTTGATGTTTGCAGGTGAGCGTTGAGGGTTTAAAATTTTTAAAACCAGGTGAAGCAGGGGTTAAATCCAGCAGGTTCTGACAGGTTCTGGAGAACCGGTAGCGGAAATTTTAAGTAGTTCGGAGAACTGGCAAATACCACCTCTGGCTGGCCCCAGGAGTGGGGAGGGAATGGAGATTTTGCAATATCCTTCCCCCAAGAGAGGGAATGGTTTTGGCTTCCAGCCTGGTTCTCCTGCATTTCTGCCACTGTGCCTTCCCCGATCTCCTCAGTTTCTCCCCCCACTGTGTGTTACCTTTCCCCTGTATTTCTGCCATGGAGAGGCACCTGTGGAGGGTGGAACCTGAGGAGATCGGGAAAGGCATGGGCAGCAAAAATGCAGGAGAAAGCGTGCACTGGGGGGAGAAACTGCAGAGATCAGGGAAGGTGTCACGCATGCATGGCAGAGACCTGAAGACCAGCTGGCTGGCGGGAGGCACGCATTCCCACAGGTGCCACCTGTGGCATGCGTGGCATAGGTTCGCCATCATGGGCCTATACAATATACTCTGGGGACTATTAGGGAGTGGCTGGCTGTCTCCACCCTCTGTTCGGAAAAGATGATTAAAGCAATGTATAGACCTGAAACCAGAAATATTTCTGTTAGGAATAATGCCGGAGGGTTTAAAAATTTGGATTTCACCACTGATGTGGTCCCTTTATCATAATAAAGAGACCACATCAGTGGTGAAATCCAAATATTTTTACTACAAGTTCTGTGGGCGTGGCTTGGTGGGCATGGCAGGGGAAGGATACTGCAAAATCTCCATTCCTCCCCACTCCTGGGGGAAGGATACTGCAAAATCCCCATTCCCTCCCCACTCTGGGGCCAGCCAGAGGTGGCATTTGCCGGTTCTCCAAACCACTCAAAATTTCCGCTACCGGTTCTCCAGAACCTGTCAAAACCTGCTAGATTTCACTCCTGGACCACATATTTAGTATTGACTTAAGCAAGGATCCTATTTGCAAAATACTGGGGAAAATGAGCATGAGGATATAATTCGGGAAATGTTAGACTGTGCTGAGATGGACAGACTGACTTTAAAAACGAAAGACAAGGGTGACACAGAATATTACTTGATATGGAATAGATTTTATGAGTGATTAGAGACAAGAGATAGAAATTAGAGGAAATACGATTATTGTAAGGTATGAATTAAAGATAAAGATGGTTTATACCTATAAATATATCAATATATTTAACAGAACTATAAATAAATCAATATGAAGAGAAGTTGAGCTAAATTATTCTGTTACATCATTACTACTGTTACCAATATGTGTGTTAATATTTTTAATGTCTTTTCTTTGTTTTTCTTTTATAAATGATATATTCTGACAATACACTGTATTCAAAATGTTTATGAATATATATTTTTTTTAAAAAACAACCAATATACTCTGGGGATTATTAGGGAGTGGCTGTCTTCATCCTCTTTCTCTCACACATAATATCCGGGCTGAGTTGCTTTTTGCTCCTCTGGAATACACTCCGTCCCTTCTGAGAACCCATCTCCTCCCTACATCCACCCCATCACCAGACTGAGAGACTGAGGCAGTGAATTTCCCACAATGCCATATCTTCAATGTGCTATTGAGTTTCGTCTGGGTGGGCCTTCAAAAGCAGTATTCTCCTCCTATAGCTGAACGGGATAGCTGCTGGGGGTTCGCAGGGGTTCGCAGGGGTTCGGGAGAACCTCTAGCTAACATTCTTTGCAGTTCAGAGAACCCCCAAATCCCACTTCTAGCTGGCCCACCCACCCCACCCTGCCCCTCCTAGGAGTCCCCACGCGGCCCGTTTTGGATGTAGGTAAGTGCAGAGTGTACGCGGAGGCTCGGTGAGGCCTACTGGAAGTTCACAAAGACCGAAAACAGGCCTGTTTCTGGCCTCCAGAGGGCCTCCGGGCCTGGGGAGGCTGTTTTCACCCTTCCAGAGGATCGAGGAAAGCCTCCGGAGTCCGGGGAGGGCAAAAACGCCCCCCACCCACCATGGTGCAGGAGGCTGACTAGGCCACACCCACCATGGCCATGCCCACCCAGCCGCCAGGCAGGAAACCCCTTGCTAAAATTTTTGAAGCCCATCCTTGGGCTTCAAACCATTTTGTCCCCCCTTCTTCATCTCACTCTCTTGTCGAAGTCAGTTTGCTTCCAGGCTATCCTGTCCATGCGTTGCTGTCAGCTCAAGTCCACAGGAAGCCATCTTAAAGCTAATCCAACCCCAGAAAACTTGCTATGTCTTTCAGGTTATTCTTTAAGAAAAAAGAATCCAAAAAAACCCCCCTAAAAGTCGGTAAACAGCCAACAATGTGGCAATTATATAAGTCCACCTCCTGAAATGGCGGTGGTCCCAGCTCGGCATTCCACACCTATAATCATTTTGTAATGTAGGATGTGATTATCCGCTGTCAATAGAAACTCCGCATTGGCTGAGTCAAAATCATTTAACTCAACCTGAGAAGTTATTGTTCTGAGGCCAAAATGTCTCCAGCTCATATCTCCGTGCCCATTTTTCTTTTTTTCCTATATATGTAGGACATTAATTCTCTGCCTTAGAGTAGAGCAAAGCCTTCTGGCATCCGTGGATGAAAGAACCGTATATCTGTGGAGAGTTCCCTTGGCATATCTTTTCATTCCAGCAACAGCGAAACAAAATATTACCGACCGAGTTTTAATTCCCCAACTAATCCAATAAAGAATGGAGAAGGCTGTGTTGCCCTCTACCAATGTTCGTTTTGGGGTGCGTTGAAGTGTGCGCTTTGTGTTCCACCATTGATCCATCCTTTTCTTGATGGCCTCCTCCGCCAAGGAAGCCGAGAAGGTCAATCAGCAAGAGAAGAAGACAATCTGAACATGGTCTGGATGAGAAGTCCATGGTTCATAGGGCTTGGCAGAATCTTATTGGTCTTGTCAGCGTTCCAGAAATCCCCCCCAACTCCAAGTAAAACTCTGAAGCCAGCATTTTTCAAAGTTCTATTTACTAGAATAGGTAAACTGGCACATCTGGGAAAACCCGAATCTGAGAGATCCGGGTTTTCCCTCAGTAAATCAAAACCCCCAAAACCATCCCCTCACTCCTCAGTCGATCACATGCTCCAATCAACGTCTGTCCCATCTCGAGACATCACTCCGACCACTCCTTCTCCAGATGCAAGATCGCCCTGACCTTGACTGACAGGAAGAATGCCATGATGTCTACGGACAACCCCTCTACTAAATCCCACCTCCTACTTTCCCACACAGGAGAAAAAGGTGGCAGCATGGAAGCTTCCGGCCTAATATGGCTTCCAAAGCTGACAGGTCTCTTCTTTTCAGTCACCACTTCCCAAATAGCTTCGGCACCCCGAGTTTTCACGCCAACCTTTGATGTAGCATTCCCAGAACTCCAACAGTAGAAATAATAGAAGGATTCTTAGAAATTCTTCTCTGAGAAATTCTTCTCTGACTAACATCCAATTGAGGTGGGTGTTAGTCAGGAGTTAATGAAGTCATAGTCCCTATTTGCAAAGGAAGTAAACATCCATCTCCTTAGATTCATAGATATCCTCACCTGTGGTCCATACTACCTGTAGTTCATACTTCAGGAGAGATTTTTCAACCATCAAAACACAAGGTTCTAAGACAAGGCAGCTAGACATTTTGGGATAGGAATGTTCTCAGGTCCTTGAAATCAGTAGAATTTAACCCTCAACCACTATAAACGCTTTACATTCAGAGTTCCTGAAATCAAAAATGTGAGGTGAAAAAGTCAACAAACCTACAAACCAATGTTTGTGGAACTGTCTTTGACCAAACCGTGAGGCTGAAGATCACAACTCCCCTCCTCAAATTCTGTTGGCTCCAGACAGAGGCACAAGAGTTGGTTAGCTGGTTAGTTGGTTGGTTGGTTGGTTAGTTGGTTGGTTGGCTAGTTTATGTATTCAGGATTCTTTCTTTGCCTTCCTTTGAGAGGCTGTGATTGCAGCAGTAACCAACTCGAAGCAATAAAACTGCCGTAGAAACAAACACCGAAGCTCGTGCGGTGATTTATGATAACTTTGCTCATACTTCAAAACTTCGGAGAATGTATCATTTTCATCCTTGGTTCTTATCTCAGTCCAACTGTGGGGAAATTACCTTCCACTGTCACCCTTATAAAATAATCCCCTGCGGTCTTTTTTTTTTTTTTATCACCCATAGATGATCGTGATTGCAATTTTGCTAGTGTTGGGTTGAGTTAACGGCGGCCTGCCTTGAGAATTGTGTCAAGAAAGGTTATAAACGAGGACACCAAGCATGGGAGAAAAAAATTTCTCTGCGTGTCCTCGGCTTGTTTCGTTTCTGGGGAAAAAAAGAAAAGCACCCTTTTTTAAAAAAAAAAAATCAGTATTTTTAATGAACCAATATTTATGGTTGCTTTTTAAAGAACATGCATGCTGCCTTTAAAGTAAAATACTAGTAGGAAAAGTAGCTCCTGAGAAAGATTAAGATAACAGCCTCTACATAAAATAAATCCTGAAAACAGCTTTTTAAAAGCACGCCGTAAACTGGACAATTGCAACAGTTTCTAGACAGCAGAAATTAAAAAGAAGAAATAACGTTAATTAAAAGCCTCCACTGAAGCATAGCAGAAGGTTAGCAGAATCGAGTGAATAATAATACCTTTGCCTAGAGCAGGGGGAGAAAAAAATCCAATAATATATAAAAACCTGGAATGACATTTTGGGGAGGGTATTTTAGCTCTCAGTGGGGCATTATTGGGAAATCTTTTCTCCTATTATACATGAGTGTGAAAAGACCATTCAAAGAAGAAGCGTAGTTAAATTATCCTGACTAACATATGAATATATGGGAAGAGCATTCTAGGCAGATGTGAGCTTCAAATACCGTAACAAACAGTTTGCCCAGCACTGGAAATGTGAGCATGTGTGCATGCATGCGGCATCAAAAACACAGCGATATAGGACGAGATTGTGCCCGGGCGGATGGGCAGCCACTGTTGTGACCTAGGCTTCGTGAGTCACTAAAACACACGAGTAGTCCCAAAAACCTCTTTTATTGCAACAGCTATGAATTACGTTCATTCACAGCTGAGTCCCAATTAGTTGCAAAAAGTCCTTCGGGAGAAGTCCTTCGGGATAATCACCAAGCTTTATCTCCCTTGACACTCTGCCAAAGACCTGCTTGGCAAAGCCACACGGAGTCCAGAATCAAACAGAGTTGCCGACTGGGAACAGAATTAACAACGTTGCTTTCCTGCAAAGGGCCCACGTGCCTTTGCTCCTCTTTTAAGCCTTATGGGAGGGGCCAATCATCTCCAGGCCTTACTCCCTAGTTGTCCCTTTTGTTTTAACTGTTCTTGCCTTCTGGCAGCTCTGTGCACGAGCGCACTAGGAACAGGCTCCTCCTGTTCCTCTGCCTCGCTGATGTCCGACTCTGGAGGCTCCGGAGTCCGTGCATAACTCCCAGATGGCCCTGGCCCCATCTCTGCTTCTGACTCAGAGCCCTCATCTGAGCCTTCCCCTGACTCCAGAACTGGCCCATGGTCCTCCCCAGCCTCCTCACTGTCCAACTTTACTGCCAGCTCTGCAGGCTGCTGGTGGACCATAACAACCATGCACAGGTCACCACTACCGAACAGGTCCGAATCGACTGAATCCCACCACTGATCCTAGGGGTGGAAGGGTACCTTTGGGAGGCGGTGTCTACGACAACTCGCCACAGCCAACTTGCCACGTCCAACTCACACAAGGCAACTCGCAGTGGGTCAAGAGTTACACTAATATCGAAGAAATGGTGGGATACAATTATTAAAGAAAGGATGCTAAGGGGGGGGAATGAAATGTCAATGACAAAAATTAAAATATTTTTTTAAAATTAAATAATTAAATTTAATTGCTGAATCAACCTACAGCACATTGGCCTCGGTGAGTTGGCTGCAGCGAGTTGTTCCATTCCAACCTCGGAAGTCTTCTAGTCCAGCTCCATGCCCAAGGCAGGAGTCCTTCTACCATCTACCAAGTGGTTGTCCAATCTCTTCTTGAAGACCTCTAGTGATGGAGCACGCCCACAACCTCTGGAGGCAAACAGTTCCATTGATTAATTCTTCTCCTTGTCAGGAAATTTCTCCTTATTTTCAGATTTTAATCTTCCCCTGATGAGCTTCCATCCAGGGGTGAAATGCTCCCGGATCGGACCGGATCGCCCCATCCGGTAGCGATCTTGGCCGATGGTTCGGCGATCTGGTAGCGATGGCAGAGCGAAGCTCCACCCACCTGCCCAGGTGTCATTACTTCCTGGTTTTAACAGGAAGTAATGTGTTTTTACCTTCTGAGCATGCACAGAAGGTTTTACGCATGCGCAGAAGGTCTGCGCCTGGACATGACGCATGCACACGGTGGAACCGGTAAGGAAAGTAAGTAGATTTCACCCCTGCTTCCATCCATTGTTTCTTGTGCTATGGAGAATAAATAAACACCATCTTCTCTGTGAAGGCCCTTCAAAGATAGGGAAGATGATTATGAATTCTCCCCTAAACCTTTTCTTAGTTGGGCTAAAGTGATCGCCAAAAGTTAAAACCAATTCCACTGTTCATATTTGATAGCCTGCATAATATTTGCTTTCCAGAAGTTATTATTAGCAGGAGCTTGGTGGGGAACTGCCAAAATTAGAAAGACCGAATGTAAAGCTGCATTTGAAGGAAATTTAGATTTTGAGACACATCAAGTAAAACTGAAGAGTTTTCTCAGAGAAGACCTAGAGGGATTGAACTAAAGCTGTGCTGGAAGGAACTTTGGGTTTTCCCTTGTAGAGAATATTTTGTGTCGTTTCTCTTCTCCTGGTATTGATAGTGCTTCCTACAAGTCTCAGAAGACATCTGTAGATCTTTGACACCTACATGAAATCCAAAGGAGGCATGAATATTATTCCTCAGGCAAAATATCCAAATAATGTTCAAGGAAAACAGAAGGATACAAGTGAAATTAGTCAATTTTCTGGTGTATGTGTGTGGGGGGGAGTGGGAAGGTGAGGAAGGAAAGAGAGAAGAGGGGAGGGGAGGAGAGAGAAGAGGGGAGGAGGGAAGAGAAGAAGAGGAGGGGAGGGGAGGGAAGGGAAGAGGAGAAGAGGAGGGGAAAGAGGAGGGGGAGAGGAGAGGAGGGGAGAGGAGAAGAGAAGGGGAAAGAGGAGGGGAGGGGAGGGAAGAGGAGAGGAGAAAAGGAGAGGAGAGGAGAGGAGAGAGGAGTGGAGGGAAGGAGAGAGGAAGGGGAGGAGAGGAAAGGAGAAGAGGAGGAGAAGGGAGAGGGGAGAGGAAGGGGAGGAGAGAAGGGGAGGGGAGGGGAGAAGAGGAGAGGAGAGAGGAGAAGAGGAGAGAGGAGGGGAGGGAAGGGAAGGGGAAAGGAAGGGGAGAAGAGGAGACGAATGGAGAGGAGAGGGAGAGGGAGAGGGGGATGGGGATGGGGAAGGGGGAAGGGGAAGGGAAGGGGAAAGGGAACAGAGAGAGAATATCCAAAAGGCTTTGCATTTCATGCTGGTATGCTTTGCATTCTCCTAATCCTGCTTCCCCCTCCCCTATTTCCATCAATCATCATTCCTTAAATGCTTCTTAATTTTAATTTCTTTCAAAGCACTAAAGTCATGAAACAATGGCTGTGTGGCAAGCAGAGAAGGTCTGTTTTAGGAAGATTAAAGGGGTCTGAATAGGAGATTCTTATAATAAAAGCAACGACCGCTGTCACAATCTTGAGAAGCCCAGGCACCATCATGCCTCACTTATGAGACCAACAGGTGATGGTCCACCTATATTTTTCTTTTAGTGATGGGTGGGCCAAAATTAATACGGTTATTTTTTCATCTTGAACACTTGGCAGGTTCAAATATTGTTGTACTGTTTCTACCCACACAAGATTGCAACTCAGGCCTTGAAAATTGGAGGAGGAGAGAAGGCAAAGAAGAAAGAGGAAGAGGAGGAGGAGGAGAAAGTGTTTGCAATTAATCTTATTTATTACTCATTAATCATCATGAATCATTTGCAAAACAAAGGGCTGTCATTCTGCAGAGCAACCTACTAGAGTCTCATAATAAAATAGACTAACTGAATCCTAGATTGAATAACAGAATAACAGAATTGGAAGTGACCTTGGAGGTCTTCTAGTCCAATCCCCTGCTCAAGCAGGAAACCCTGTACCATTTCAGATAAATGTCCAACATCTTCTTAAAAACTTCCAGTGCTGGAGCATTCACAACTTCTGGAGGCAAGTTGTTCCACTGGTTAATTGTTCTCACTGTCAGGAAATTTCTCCTTAGTTCTAAGTTCTTCTCTCCTTGATTAGTTTCCACCCATTGCTTCTTGTCCTGCTTTCAGGTTCTTTGAAGAATAGAGTAGAGTAGGGTAGGGTAGGATAGGATAGGGTAGGGTAGGGTAGGGTAGGGTAGGGTAGGGTAGGGTAGAGTAGAGTAGAGTAGAGTAGAGTAGTAATAGAGTTGGAAGGGACCTTGGAGGTCTACTAGCCCAACCTCCTGCAAAGCAGGAAACTCTGTACCATTTCAGACAAATGGTTGTCCCATCGCTTCTTAAAAACCTCCAGTGTTGGAGCATTCACAACTTCTGGAGGCAAGTTGTTCCACTGGTTAATTGTTCTCACTGTCAGGAAATTTCTCCTTAGTTCTAAGTTGCTTCTCTCCTTGATTAGTTTCCACCCATTGCTTCTTGTCCTGCTTTCAGGTTCTTTGAAGAATAGAGTAGGGTAGGGTAGGGTAGGGTAGGGTAG
>WNWU01000060.1:4040067-4055054 GCA_012654045.1 Ptyas mucosa | reverse complement strand
GATTAGATTAGATTAGATTAGATTAGATTAGATTAGATTAGATTAGATTAGATTAGCAGAGTTGGAAGGGACATTGTAGGTCATCTAATCCAACCCCCCGCCCAACCATGATACCCTACAGCATTTCTGACAGATGTCTTTCCAGTCTCTTCTTGAAAGCCTCCAGTGATGAAGCTCCCACAACTTCTGAAGGCAACTTCTGTTCCATTGGTTGATGGTTCTCACTGTCAGAAAATTCCTCCTTATTTCTAGATTGAATCTCTCCTTGGTCAGTTTCCATCCATTAGTCCTTGTCTGGTCTTCAAATGCTTTGGAAAATAGCTTGACCCCAATGGGTAGAAGCGATAGTAAAGATAAGCAGAACCCACCCCTGATTGCAACCCCATGGACAACATTCCTCCAGGCCTTCCTCTCCTCTACCACCCTCTGGAGTCCATTTAAGCTCATGCCGACTGCTTCAGTGACTCCACCCAGCCACCTCATTCTCAGCCGTCCCCTTCTTCTTTTGCCCTCAATCATTCCCAGCATTAGGCTCTTCTCCAGGGAGTCCTTCCTTCTCATTAGGTGGCCAAAGTATTTGAGTTTCCTCTTCAGGATCTGGCCTTCTAAAGAGCAGTCAAGGTTGACCTCTTCTAGGACTGACCAGTTGGATCACCTTGCAGTCCAAGAGACTTGCAGGTGTCTTCTCCAGCACCAGAGTTCAAAGGCCTCAATTCTTTGGCGTTCAGCCTTTCTTATGGTCCAATTTTTACAGCTATCCATTGCAACTGGGAACACCATCGCCTTGACTATACACACTTTTGTTGGCAGGGCGATGCCTCTGCTTTTTAGTACTCTGTCTAGATTTGCCATAGCTTTCCTCCCCAGGAGCAAGCGTCTTTTAATTTCTTGGCTGCAGTCCCCATCTGCGGTGATCTTGGAGCCCAGGAAAATAAAATCTATCACTACCTCCATTTCTTCCCCATCTATTTGCCAGGAATTGAGAGGGCCAGATGCCATGATGTTAGTTTTCTTAATGTTGAGTTTCAAGCCAACTTTTGCACTCTCCTTTTTCACCCGCATCAAGAGGCTCTTTAGTTCCTCTTCACTTACACTTCAACGTATACATAACACAATCAAGGTGGCGTTGTTTTGAGTATATTTCTCACCCTTTCTGCTTTCCTTGGACTGAGATATCTTCTCTGTAACAGCTTTGGCATTGTCCTCTCCCTTCTCCGGCCAAGCCCACCTTCCATCACTATGATCAGTGCCTCTTGCACCTACAGGGAATGCCACGGGGTGGAGACCCTGGGTTAGTCCTTAGGATGCCCCACAATTCTGGGCCAGCCTGCTCTGCAAAGTAACAATTTAATCTCGCTGCAATGTTACATAGATTCTCCACCTGAGAAATGCCACGACCGTACTAGGTGTTAATCTGACAACCGGTACTGTTCTAGGGCAAATCATAGCATTTACCTTGTCAGGTAGAAATCAGGGAAATATTGATATTTTTCCTCTGTGGTCACCAAGCCCCATTATTCTGCATTTATTCCCCCCTCCGTGAAGCTTTTCAAAAAAAGAAAAATCGGGATGGAAGACGTTGTCTCTGTAAAACTCCACCCCTGAAGCCGCTGGACAACTCTTGAAAAGACGAAACTAATTAACAAGCAGAAATAAATGACTTCGGAAGGCAAAAACCACAGAAGAAGAGAGCAGAAGATGCTTAACCAACAAGTGCAAAGAAGCTTGTTAGATTTTTTTTTTTTTTTTGAAGTGGAGGAAAACAGTGTAGGTTCCTTGGAGCACTGCCTCTAAAAGAAGACGGACCACTATTAATTGGAGCTTAATCACTGGGTTATAGTAATTATAATGTGCGCTTCCTACTCTATAGTTTATTACTCTGGGTTGGTTTTTTTAAAAAAAAAAAGAAGTAGAAAAGCTTAATGCTGGCATATAATTTGTGAAGAGGAAAGGATGCTAATTTATGGAGCTCTCCATTGGAAATAACTTGGCTTTCTGCTGTATAGGTAGTCCTCAGCTTACGACCACAACGGAGGCCAAATTTTCCGTTGCTTAAAGCGAGGCTGTTGTGAGGTGAGTTTTGCCCCATTTTACGACTTTTCTTGCCACAGTTATGTTCAGTGAATCACCGAACAAATTAGTTTCTGTTTATTGCTTCATGTCCTGCCTTCGGGTGCTTTGGAGAAGGTAGGACAAGAAGCAACAGATGGAAACTAATCAAGGAGAGCAAAGAACCTAGAATTAAGGAGAAATTTCCTGACAGTGAGAACAATTAACCAGTGGAATGACTTCCTTCCAGAAGTTGAATGACTTGCCATCTTTAAGGGTTCGTCTGCCAACTGGGTGGTGAGATCTCTCCACCAGACTGGGCAGGGGTGGGCTTCTGGGGGTTCGCAGGGGTTCGGGAGAACCTCTAGCTAAGATTCTGTGTAGTTAGGAGTACCCACAAATCCCACTCCTGGCTGGCCAAGCCCTGCCCACCCTGCCCCTTCCAGGAGTCCCTACGCGGCCCATTTTGGATGCAGATAAGTGCAGGGCACACACGGAGGCTTGAGGAGGGCGAAAAACAGGCCTACCGGAAGTTTGGGAAGGCCGGAAACGGCCTCGTTTCTGGCCTCCGGATGGCCTCCAGAGCCTGGGGAGGCCGTTTTCACCCTCCCGGAGGCTCAAGAAAAACCTCTGGAGTCCGGGGAGGCCAAACCCCCACCCCACCCCCCAGCATGGTGCAGGAGGCCAACTACGCCGTGCCCACCATGGCCACACCCACCCAGCATCTGGGCAGAGAACCCCTTGCTAAAATTTTTGAAGCCCACCCCTGAGACTGAGTCCCCTCACTTCCACATCTGACTGAACCATGGTTGATTATTAATTTCATTCTCCTGGATAATGTTTCCACTTGTAAAAAAGAAAAAAAAAGAAAAAGGAAAACATTTTCTATTCTAAAGGGTCTCCCCAATATGTCAAATCCAGCTCTGTTCCCCTGACAAGCGATATGCGATTGCTGTCTATTTATATCTCGTCGGATGATGCCTCCATGTTTTCACGAGAAGTGCTTAGAAGTTAGGCTGTCAGCAAAAGTCTCGTGGCCCCTCTCGTGATGCGATGAATCGAAATGAGTTTTTATTCTGAACTTGACAGAACAATCTCATTAAGGAAAGCGGAGAAGGAAGCAGGCAGAGAAAAGGAGGTAGAAAAACTGAAAGTTGTAAGATGTGAAACACTTTCTTTACACTTTCTTTCTTGGACAGATTCCTTTAACTCTCTTGGTGTTTTGTTGATATGTTAGGCTCAGTGGTGAAACCCAATTTTAAATACTAGCGGTTCTGTGGGCGTGGCTTGGTGGGCGTAGTGTGGCTTAGTGAGCATGGCAGAGAAAGGATACAGCAAAATCCCCATTCTCACCCCACTCCTGGGAGAATGATTCTGCAAAATCCCCATTCCCTCCCCACTCCAAGGGAAGGATACTGCAAAATCCCCATTCCCTCCCCACTCCAGGGAAAGGATATTGCAAAATCTCCATTCCCACCCCACTCCAGGGGAAGGATACTGCGAAATCCCCATTCCCTCCCCACTCCTGGGGGAAGGATATTGCCAAATCCCCATTCCCACCTCACTCTGGGGCCAGCCAGAGGTGGTATTTGCCGGTTCTCCGAACTATTCAAAATTTCCGCTACCGGTTCTCCAGAACCTGCTGGATTTCACCCCTGGTTAGGTTGCAACCAACAGTTCTACCCTAGGGTAGAGTCTTTGGCCAATGGGGCTTCAGGAACTGGGCATGTCTAGTCTAATGAAAAGAAGGACTGGGGTGACATGATGTATTCTAGACTCTAGAAAAAGTGCAGAAAAGCATAACCAAGATGATGAGGGGACTGGAGGCTAAAACATACGAAGAACGGTTGCAGGAACTGGGCATGGCTAGTCTAGTGAAGAGAAGGACCAGGGGAGACAGGATAGCAGTCTTCCAATATCTTCGGGGCTGCCACAGAGAGGAGGAGGGGGTCAAGCTATTCTCCAAAGCACCCGAAGGCCAGACAAGGAACAATGGATGGAAATTGATCAAGGAGAGATTCAACCTGGAAATAAGGAGGAATTTTCTGACAGTGAGAACAATCAACCGATGAAACAGAAGTTGCCTTCGGAAGTTGTGGGAGCTTCATCCCTGGAAGCTTTCAAGAAGAGACTGGACTGCCATCGGTCAGAAATGGTGTAGGGTCTTCTGTTTGGGTGGGGGTAGGACTAGATGACCTACAAGGTTCCTTCCAACTCTGTTAATCTAAATCTAAAAAAGTCATTATTCAGTGCGAGCTTATTTCACAAGGCTAATAATATCCAAAGCAGGAAAGAAAAATGGGGATGTCCCTATGAATGTGGGATAAAAATATCCTAAATTATATGAATGTTACTATTCCTGGACCCTGCCCTTTATAAGCTTTCTAAACTTGGCTTCTTTCTGACTGTCTTATCTCCTCTACATTTGGGCCCCCAAATTCCTCTACATTTCTCTACATCTGACGACCAAGTTGGGTGTTACTGTTACTTTTATTTTGCTTTTATACGAAGAATAAAAGTAGGAACTGGGTATGTCTACTTTAATGAAAAGAAGGACCAAGGGAGACTTGATAGCAGTGTTCTGATATCTCAGGGGCTGCCCCAAAGAAAAGGGAGTCAAGCTATTCTCCAAAGCACCTGAGGAGAGCAACGGATGGAAACTAATCAAGAAGAGAAGCAACCTAGAACTAAGGAGAAATTTCCTCACCAGTGGAACAGCTTGCCACCAGAAGTGGTGAATGCTCCCTCACTGGAGACTTTTAAGAAGAGAATGGACAACCATTTGTCTGGAATAGTATAGGGCAGTGATGACTAACCTTTTTGCCATCACGTGCCATTAGCAGGGAGAGCCCGGGTAGGCCCATTTTTCGCCCTCCCCAGGCTCCAGAGTCTTTCTTGGAGCCTGGGGAGGGCGAAAACGGCCTTCCCCACCCCACTGGAGGCCCTCTGGAGGCCGGAAACAGCCTGTTTCCTGAATTCCGGTGGACCCGGAAGTCCCAAAAATCAGCTGGCCGGCACACACATGCACGCTGGAGCTGAACTTGGGTAATGTTCGCGTACCTACAGATATGGCTCCGCGTGCCACCTGTGGCACGCATGCCATAGGTTCGCCATCTCGGGTATAGGTTCTCCTGTCAGAGCAAGGGGTTGGACTAGACGACCTCCAAGATCCCTCCAAACTGTGTTATTCTGTTTCATTGTTTCTTGGGAATATATTTTAACACTTGGAAATACGGATTTGTAAAAAGGAAAGGTGAGGTCAAGGCTCTGTTTCACAACATTAAGAAGGGATACACATTAAAATAAAAGCTAAACACTGACAGCCTGAACCCATTTCTCTTCCCTTCTCCTTTATTTCTTTTGTACTAATTGGAGGGGGGGGGGAGTGTTTTTCGCTTGAACTCTCCTGCTCGATGAACCGATTCTGATTTTGCAGGTCAGCAAACCGTGTCAGAGTCATGGTTTGGTTTGGTTTTTCCTGCTTGAGGAAAGGAGAGAGAAAATGCAGACAGGGAATTCTCAAACGATCTTCAATGTGCCAAGCTGGATTCTTCTTGCAGCAAAAAAAAAAAAATGGCCTTGCAAAATCCCCCAACACAAAAGCCCAGAGACTGTCACCTCCCCTCTGATCTGAAACAGCATGGGTGAAGTTTAGCCGAGTTTGTTTTGTGCCCCGGGAAAGCTTTGTTAGGCTGTCTTGATTGACAAGGAGGGAAGATAAAGGAGAATATTTGTAGCTCAGGGTTGGAGTAAGGAGTCCTTGGTGCTCTCCGAGCTTGGTGGTTTTCTTACAGATGTTTCATTACCCGAATTAGGTAACGTCATCAGTACTAGAAGGGTTGGGTTTTGTTGAGAGGAGGAGGAGGAGGAGGAGGAGGAGGACTATGGAGTCCTTAGTGCTCTCTGAAGTTGAGTATTTTCTTGCAGACATTGCCTTACCCAAGTTTTTAACAGATTAACAGAGTTGGAAGGGACCTTATAGATCATCTAGTCCAGTGATGGCTAACCTTTTTGTCATCACGTGCCAGGACGGGGGGAAGCGGGGTAGGGTCACGCGTGTGTGTGCCCACACCCATAATTCTATGTGCCCCCTCCCGCTCCTGACATGTGATGGCCCAGTAGGCCCATTTTTCTTTCTCACCTGGCTCCAGATCCTCTCTATGCATCTGGGGGGGGGGCGAAAACAGCCTTCCCCACCTCCTTGGAGGCCCTCCGGAGGCCTGAAACGGCCCATTTCCCAACTCCCAGTTGGACAGGAAGTGACTTTTTTGCTGTCCTCAGCCTCCAGAGCCTCTCTAGGAGTCTCTCTAGATTCTAGTCCAAGTAGGAGATCCTACACCATTTCTGAGAAATGGAAGTCTCTTCTTTGAAGTCTCAAGTGATGAAGCTCCCACAACTTCCAAAGGCATCTTCTGTTCCATTGGTTGATTGTTCTCACTGTCAGAAAGTTCCTCCTCATTTCCAGGTTGAATCTCTCCTTGTTCGGTTTCCATGCATCGTTCCTTGTCTGGCCTTCGGTTGTCTTGGAAAATAGCTTGACCCCCTCCTCTCTGTGGCAGCCCCTCAAATATTGGAAGACTGCTATCCTGTCTCCCCTGGTTCTTCTCTTCCCTAGATTAGCCATGTCCAGGTCCTGCAACCGTTCTTCGTATATTTTAGCCTCCAGTCCCCACATCATCCTGGTTGGTCTTCTAGAGTCTCAACATCTTTTTTATAGTGTGGTGCAAAACTGGATCCAGTACTCTAGGTGTGGTCTTACTAAGGCTTTATAGAGTAGTATTAGTACCTCCCTTGATCTTGATTATATCCCTCTGTTAATGCAACTTTTTTGCATTTGGATGACACTGCACACTGCTGACTCATATTTAGTTAGGTAACATCATCAGTATGGAGGGAAGAACCTGACTATGGTGCCTTCGAGTATTCAATGACTGGTGGGATTGAGGGGGGGTCTTCTTTCTCTGATTTAAGGAGGCCTACATGTGAGAGGATCTCATTGAGCTTCCCAAACCACACTCTCTCTGTCTTCCTGAGATGAAGCATTGTTGCCAAATGTTTGATTGAGGAACGATGTGTCACTCAGGACATCCTATGGCTGGAAGAGATTTCTGCCCCTGGATTGACCAGGTGACAAAGCTTCTGCCAGCCATTCTCCCTCTCACCTGCCATCTCCAATCTACATTGACTTTGCCAGCTTTGAGAGCTTTATACCCTCTCTGGGCTTTTGAATTTGAGCTTGTGTTCTGATTGGTTGTCAGACTCCCATGGGGCCATGCAGGGGTAACTTTGTAGGCCCGTGATGGCGAACCTATGGCACGGGTGCCACAGGTGGCACGTGGAGCCATATCAGTGGGCATGCGAGCTCAGCTCCGGCACGCATGCATGCGCCAGCCAGCTGATTTTCGGACCTTCTGGGCCCACCAGAAGTCAGGAAACACACTGTTTCTGGCCTCCGGAGGGCCTCTGGGGGGGCGGGGAAGGCTGTTTTTGCCCTCCCCAGGCTCCTAGAAAGGCTCTGGAGCCTGGGGAGAGCAAAAAACGGGCCCACAGTGCCATCACGTGCCAAAAGCGGGGGGAGCACGAGGGGGCAGGGCACATAGAATTATGGATGTGGACACGCGTGCGTGTGACCCCACTGCGCTCCCCCCGCTTTTGGCACACGATGGCAAAAAGGTTAGCCATCACTGTTGTAGGCTGTGCTTTTGAGTTCCAAGCTTGGTTGACTCTTGCTGGGTGATGATGTAACGAAAGGGCTTTGGGCAATTCCTACTATGGCTCTGCCTGAAGGAGGATAGATCTTTGTTAGGTAGAATAGACTGGCCCAGGCCTGAACGGCCCATTGACAAAGGTGGGGGAAGGGCTGAGTTTCTGCCTCCCTTTTAGGGGAAATATTCTGCCCTTTTAATATCTCCTAAAATATCTCATTTTCCTAGGAGAGGGGCGGGTGCTAACTTCCTACATGGGAAATAGAGAAAGGCTCAGTCAGGTTCCTATTTGCTTGTTGCTTGTAAGATCTTTATGTAACCCAGTGGTGGGTTTCAAATTTTTTTACTACCGGTTCTGTGGGCGTGGCTTGGTGGGCATGGCAGGGGAAGGTTACTGCAAAATCCCCATTTCCCCCCGATCAGCTGGGACTCGGGAGGCAGAGAATAGATGGGGGCGGGGCCAGTCATAATTTTTACTACCGGTTCTCCGAACTACTCAAAATTTCCGCTACCGGTTCTCCAGAACTGGTCAGAACCTGCTGAAACCCACCTCTGATGCAACCCCACCTAATTTATCCTTCTTTTGGTTCTCCCCACCCTCCAAAGTTTCAATCCAAAACCGAATTGAATTGCACCTCAGAAGCTCTGCATTGAAGTGATCGATCCGCCAGACGCGAATCCAAATTGACGAGATTTTCATCCTAAAACCTGAGGGCCGCCTGCTCTTTTCTGGGTAGGCTGACACCTGCTTCCAAGACGGGTTTTGTTTACAGGGAGATTTGATTGGCCTTTTAATTCCTCATCCATCTGCAAACTCCAGTTAAGCTGCCGTACTCAGTGCATTGTTTCTATATATAGCTTTCAAATATTCTTTAAAAAAAAAAAAAAGAGCAGCAGGAAAACCAGAGTCCAGTCACACTCATTAATTTTTCACGTGGGATTCCCCGCCATGTAGTTGCTAATTAGCAAATGCTTGTCATAATCTGAGGGCTAGAACACTCATCGCGTGAAATTTATCTCCAGGAATCAAGAGGTTTCTGTAGGACAGGGGTGTCAAACTGGATTTCTTCGAGAGCCGGAGGAGTTCTCCTCCGCGGGCCGGCAGGGGGCAGCGGTGGAAGATGGGACGGATGCCTCCTGCAGCACCCTGATGGCCAAAGCGGGGTGTGGGGGGCAGACCGTGCAAGTCGCCCCCCTCATTTTTTTGCCTCCCCAGCCTCCTGCAGCACCCGGCCAGCCAATAATGGACCTCGTGGGGCCTCCTCCCTGCCCATTTTTGGCCAGGAGAGTGCTGCAGGAAGTTGGGGAAGCCAAAAATGGGTCCCGCGGGGGTGCACAAAGCCCCCCTATGGCCCATTTTGGCCGGCAGAGGCCTCGTGGGCTGGTCCTTTGGTATTTCCACGCCAGCCCCATGGGTCACATTTAAGCACCCCATGGGCCGGATCAGGCCCATGGGCCTTTGAGTTTGACACCGCTGCTGTAGAAGAAGGATCGACAGATCCTGGGGAGTGGAGTCAAGAGAGGAATCAGTCTGGAATCATGACGTTCCCACAAACTAACCTCCTTTGAATTCCGTTAACTCTTATGTAGGGCCAACTTAGTGCTGACTGTTAGTTGAGTAGATTCTTGTATGTAGACATGAGCAATAAATCAGCTAAACCTGCGGTCCAGATGCTTCGCCCTTCATTACTTGTTCAACCTCCTCCCCATCACCCTTTCCATGTTTCCTTCACGCACTTCGAAAACTATGTCATGTTTTATTCACACCCACTACGTTACCTTACACGGAACGGTGACTCAGTGGCTAAGACACTGCGCTTGTTGATCAGAAAGGTCGGGAAGTTCGGCGGTTCGAATCCCTAGTGCCACATAACAGGGTGAGCTCCCATGACTTGTCCCAGCTTCTGCCAACCTAGCCATTCGAAAGCAGGTAAAAAATGCAAGTAGAAAAACAGGGACCACCTTTGATGGGAAGGGAACAGCGTTCCGTGCGCCTTTGGCATTGAGTCTTGCCAGCCACATGACCACCGAGACGTCTTCGGACAGCGCTGGCTCTTCGGCTTTGAAACAGAGACGAGCACCACCCCCTAGAGTTGGGAACGACTAGCACATATGTGCCAGGGGAACTTTTACCTTTATCAGTACCTTTACCTTATGTTACGAAGTTGGGGGGTCGTCTCTCAAGTCCCATCCAGAATCTTAAAAGCACCAGGCCTGTTATTACGAACGCTCAAAGTTTCCCGTGCACCGATGGTTACGTCTTTTGGTAAACTTTCTAAATATACCTGGATATGATTCTTTACCCCTTTTTTTTTTACTCTTTAAAAAATGATAAATCTCCTGTCTCAATGACCATCCATTTTCTCTGCTGCTGAGCCTAAATTCCGTCTGCTGGGAGATAGATCAATTCTTGCAAAGACCCCAGCTGTACCACTCGATGCAATCCTCTTCTCTTGCTGGGAAGTGTCTTCAGGCGCTTAATTTCCACCTATTTCTGCTATTTGGATGTGCATCTGGAGGCATTTTTTAGGGTGTGAAACAGTGGTGGGTTTCAAATATGTTTACTACCAGTTCTGTGGGTATGGTTTGGTGGGCGTGGCATGGCTTGGTGAGTGTGGCTTGGTGGGCATGGCAGGGGACGGATACTGCAAAATCCCCATTTCCTCCCGTTCAGCTGGAACTCGGAAGGCAGAGAATAGATGGGGGTGGGGCCAGTCAGAGGTGGTATTTGCCAGTTCTCCGAACTGCTCAACATTTCCGCTACCAGTTCACCAGAACCTGTCAGAACCTGCTGGATTTCACCCCTGTGTGAAACCACTTTTCCTGAGCAAAAGGACCTCTCAAAAGCATTCAGAGTTCTGCTTCTCCAGTTCTTCTCTGTACCGAAAAGGCTGAATCCCAAAGTAAAACCTCGCATTATGAGTTGGGGACAGGACTTTTACATAGCAAAGTATCAACAGCCTCGTACCGATTTCTAGTGGTGTTTTTTATTTCCTGGTATACCTTAAGTGTGCCCCTTTGAACTCCGTATGTAATACACCACTCCAAAAAGCTTTCAGAGATAGCTTTCCTAGGAACGGCTCTTTTTAGGAGAACAAAGCAACATAAAAGCTTTCGGTTTAGCTTCTTTTCAAGGCTTTGCTTTTTTAAAAAAAATATATTAAATCCCCCTAATGTACATGTTGCAATGACTTTCCTGCAGCGGTGGCAGGAGGTGTTATCTGTTGGAGGAATCAAAAGAAGTTAAGAGGATCAGCACAGCTGTGGCCCCCCTTGCCGTTAAAAAGGGGCAGGGGTTCCCTTGCAAGGTTGGGGTCAACATTCTTGATATTTTTTCACCTTCTCTCTACAGAATCGTCATCCACTTGCAAATGTACAGATTAACAGAGTTGGAAGGGACCTTGTAGGTCATCTAGTCCAATCTCCCACCCAAGCAGGAGACCCTCCACCATTTCTGACAGATGGCAGCCCGGTCTTTTCTTGAAAGTCTCAAATGATGAAGCTTCCACAACTTCTGAAGGCAACTTCTGTTCTGTTGGTTGATTGCTCTCACTATCAGAAAATGTCTCCTTATTTCCAGGTTGAATCTCTCCTTGATTAGTTTCCATCCATTAATCCTTGTCTGGCCTTCAGGTGCTTTGGAAAATAGCTTGACCCCCTTCCTCCTCTCTGTGGTAGCCCCTCAAATACTGGAAGACTGCTATCCTGTCTCCCCTGGTCCTTCTCTTCACTAGACTAGCCAGGCCCAGTTCCTGCAACCGTTCATCGTATGTTTTAGCCTCCAGTCCCCTCATCATCCTAGTTGCTCTTCTCTGCACTTTTTCTAGAGTCTCAACATCTTTTTTATAATGTGGTGACCAAAACTGGATGCAGTATTCTAGGTATGGTCTTACTAGGGCTTTATAGAGTGGTATTAGTACCTCACTTGATCTCATTTAATAGAATTTAGGATTGCGTTGGCTCTTTAGCCCACTCTTAAAGTCTTGTGAAGCTTTGAGTTTCCACCAAACAGATCTTCACATCCCAACATACACAGAGGGCATCCAGAATGCAAAAGTTCAATTCGTTTATGAAAAGTTGGTTTTATTCATAATCTGCAGTCTTCTCAGGAGGAGTTTTGAAAATGGAGTTAAACCAATTTGGTAAACTCTTGGCCCCTACTTCATAAATAACTGCTTAGCCAAGGGTTAATCGTTCCTTCCAAATTTTGGCAATTGAGTGGCTGAAGGTTGCTTGAATGCTTTTGATTTGTCTTGATTTTTTGGGGTGTGTGGGTCATGAGTTGTATGGCTCACATATTCTGTCTGAACCCCCAAAATGGATTACATCAGAAACCAGGTTCCAAGAGCTGTGTAAATGCGGATTTCAGAATCAGGGGTACTACAAGATTGATGGCTTGGGCTAATTTTTTTAAATCTGTGCTCTTTTTAGTGATACTACCAAATTGTGAGAAAACTAATCAAGGAGAATATTTGCAGCTCAGGGTTGAAGTGAGGAGTGCTTGGTGCTGTCTGAACTTGGTGGTTTTCTTGCAGATGTTTCATGATCCAGCTAGGTAACATCATCAATGCTAGTCTGATGATGTTACCTAGTTTTGGCAAGGAAACCACCAAACTCAGAGAGCACCAAGGACTCCTCATGAGAAGACTCAGTAACCATGAGGGTTTGGGACCAAGCCGATCCAGGAGACTCTCAAATATGCTTTTTCAAGAGGCAACTGGACTTTCTTGTTTTTCTTTTGAAGATGTTTCGCTTCTCATCCGAGATGCTTCTTCAGCTCTGACTGGATGGTGGAGAATGGAAGGATTGATACTCCTTGTAGACAGCTGGTCCTTTGCATCCTTTACAAGGGTCGTTGAAGCATTTGGGATGTTTATCTGTGTCCTCAGGGTCACCTGAGTAGGGCAAAGGGTTCCTGTAGTCTGCAAAATTTTTTCTCTGGAAATCCATTCCTACTCCCACACTATTCAAAGGGTGTTCATCCAGTGGTGAAATCCACATTTTTTTACTACCAGTTCTGTGGGTGTGGCTTGGTGGGCATGGCAAAAGTATACTGCAAAATCTCCATTCCCACTCCACTCCAGGGGAAAGATACTGCAAAATCCCCATTCCCTCCCCACTCCTGCGGGAAGGATATTGCAAAATCTCCATTCCCTCCCCACTCTGGGGCCAGTCAGAGGTGGTATTTGCCGGTTCTCCGAACTACTCAAACTTTCCACTACCGGTTCTCTGAACTATTCAAAATTTATGCTACCGGTTCTCCAGAATCTGTCAGAACCTGCTGGATTTCACCCCTGTGTTCATCCCAAATTGTATAGCTAAAAGTCTGTAGATACAATTTGGGATGAACACCCTTGGAATGGTGTGGGAGTAGGTATGGATTTCCAGAGGGGGAAAAATTGCAGACTACAGGAACCAGGAGCACCATTCAGGTGACCCCAAGGACACAGATAAATCCCCAAGTGCTTCAAACATCCTCTAAAAGGATGCAAATGACCAGCTGTCTGCAAGGAATATAAATCCTTCCCTTCCCCACCATCCAGTCAGAGTTGAAGAAGCTTCTTGGATGAGAAGTGAAACGTCTTCAAAGAAAAAAGAAGACTGTCCAGCTGCCTCCTGAAAAAGCACCCTTGGGACAACTATGATCTGGATGACTGAGAAGCTCTACAGACCATCCATGAGAGGCAGGAGAGGGTCAAAGAACCAAGATGGCAGCTGCAAACATGTGGTCAAACCCTATGGTGCATATAAAATGGAGCTGAGCCTTGATCCCATGACCCAAGCCACCACCTTGCCGTGACCTGTTGTTGTGGCCCGTCAGCAGCCGGTGCAGCCAGTGGCTGATTTGGACAGTGAGGAGGCTGGTGTGGGGCTGCGTCAGCAGCCTGTGCAGCTGGCACTCAAGTCAGACAGTGAGGAGGCTGGAGGAGATGTGGTGCCAGAGGTGGGGATTCAACCAGGGCCTTCAGAACCTCCAGAAGCTTCCTTAAGTGAAGAGGACGAAGAGGAGGAGCCTCTTCTCGATGCACGGGCACGCAGAGCTGCCAAAAGGCAGGAGTGGCTCCTCAGGAGGAGGTCTCTTCGAGAGTAAGGCTTGGGGCTAATTGGCCACTCCCTTAGCCTATTTAAGGAGGAACACCAACTGAAGCAATTTACAGGGAACAACTTTGTTCACTCTCCTTCGTGTCTTGATCTTAGTTCTCTGCAAATTGCTTCTGGGCTTTCTGCCAGCCATAGTAAGATTAAGATTATTTATTCTTTGGATTCTTGCAGGCTGTTAAGAAAGTTAATTAACAGCCTTTGTTTGGCAAAAAACCCCGATTTTATTTTAGTAAACTAAGGTTTGTACAGACTTTGCATGTGCTGCGTTCTTTGGGGTCTGTAGCTGGGGCAGAACACCTGTGTTCAGAGAGCTTGTATGTAGCCCCCCCCCCCCCCCCCCCGGCCCCACCCCCCCGCGGCGTCCCAAAAAAATCCCCCAAACCGCCGCTAAAATTCTCTTCTATTCCCCCATCTTTTTTTTATTGTATATACAGTTCCCTTGTAAGAAGATAGATCTTAGTTTTTTGGGGTTTTTTTTCCAAAGAAAGAAAAGGAAGGAATATCAGGCAGCTACAGAACCAACCACTGGTGTGGGGACGGGAGAAAGATACAAATCGGGGGTTGATCACAACACCTTGGAGAAAATGATGGCCAACCTATGTTAGGAGTTTTCAATTGATTCATTCGTGAATGAGTTGGTCTGGCATCTACGTGCACATGGGTCAAAGATGGCTTGTTTGGAAGCAAACCAGGCGCAGGTGCCTTTTTGAATGGCTTAGGAAAGGCCTTCTCACCGAACACCGTTGGTGTTAAAAGAACATTCTGGAGGAAAGACATTGATCGTGATGGTTGTGAGCAGCTTAGATGGGGGCTCCATCACTGGAGGTTGGACAATCGTTATGAGCCGCGGTGGCACAGTGGTTAGAGTGCAGTACTGCAGGCTACTTTTACTGATCACCAGCTGCCAACAGTTTGGCAGTTCAAATCTCACCAGGCTCAAGGTTGACTCAACCTTCCGTCCTTCCGAGGCAGGTAAAATGAGGACCTAGATTGTTGGGGCCAACAGGCTGACTCTGTAAACTGCTTAGAGAGGGCTGTAAAGCACTGTAAAGCAGCATATAAGTCTAAGTGCAATTGCTATTGCTCCTTCCTTCCTTCCTTCCTTCCTTCCTTCCTTCCTTCCTTCCTTCC
>WNWU01000060.1:4010148-4030535 GCA_012654045.1 Ptyas mucosa | reverse complement strand
AGATAGATAGATAGATAGATAGATAGATAGATAGATAGATAGATAGATAGATGAATATAGAGGCAAGCAGGCACACTGAATGACTGACTGACTGACTGACTGACTGACTCACTCATTCCAGTTTGGATGATGTAGAAGTTTGTCCTTTGCATTTAACACCCTGGTCACTCCGGATATTTATCTTACAAACTCGTTTTCAGAGAAATATAATATTCCTCTGTATTTCTAATGGCTGATGATCCCTCAATCCTTCCTACCTGTTTAGCAGTGTGAAGAATATCCGAAGCAGAGGCTGTGCCCACCATCAATCTCTTATTCCCTTTATTTGTCTGGAGAGACAAGGACAGGCCCGCCACCAGCTGTACTCCAAGGTCCGTGATGGTCACTCTGTCCTCCAGTACGATCACGGTCTTCTCAGCCAGAATGGAATCGGACAGAGGAGAAAGAACCTTAAAATATGAATACGGGAAAAGAGGGTGAAAACTCACATTGCTCAACCTAAGAGAGTTGGACAGTGATTTTTAAGCAAGAATTGGGATCTTCAGAGCCAACATTCAGCGGGTCCACTTCAGGGGTGAAATGCTCTGAAGTCTGCTTCCAGTTCACTTCGCGTGCGCATCCGCTCTTTGTGAGCATGCGCACCAAACTCATGCTTCGCGCGCATGCTACAGACGCTAAGAAGTCTTTTCTGAGTCTGCAAAGGTAAGTAGAAGAGCGGGGGAGGAGAACAGCTGTGCCATGCGATTTAGATTCACTAGAGAATAGGATTTCCTGGTTTATAGGCAATATAAATCATGCGGCACAGCTTATTGTCGCACAGCTGATCTTCTGAATTTTTTTTTAAAACTTTTTAAAGCATTTTTTAACTACCAGTTCTGGCTGTGCCGCGCAATCCTCTGAACTTTTTTTTTTTTACTTTTTAAAGTATTTTTTAACTACAGGTTCCGGAGAACCAGTAGTAAAATAATGCTTAAAAAGTAAAAAAAAATAAAAGTTCTGAAGATTAGCTGTACGACAATCAGCTGTGCCGTGCGATCCTCGGATTTTTTTTTTTAACTTTTTAAAGCATTTTTTACTACAGGTTCGGGCAAACCAGCCCGAACCGGTAGCATTTCACCCCTGGTCCACTTAGAGAAAGAAGCAGATTGTTCGCCTCCCAATTAAAGTGGCCGTTGCAAAATTCAAACTCTCTCAAGTATTTCAATACTGCTCCAAACCAATCACAGGTTTAGCTTACAGAAAAGACAGTGTTAATCTATCACCCTTAAATGTCCATTTGGACATCTCATTGAGTTTCAACAGAACTGACTCTCAAGCAAGAAGGTAGAATTTGGAGGCCTTCTTAGAACTTTTGAAAGTTGAACACATCTCAACTTTTTCTTAAATACTCAACTTAGCTTTCAATTTTCAGCCTTCAGACTGATTACCTGCAAACCTGCTTGATTACCTTAGCAGGATCGATTTCTAAAACATCCCCCAATTTCACAGCTCAGCTAATGTGTCTTCATGGGCACCATTGGTTTGATTCCTTCTTTTAAGCTCTCCTTGATGTTGTATCAAGCTCTCCTTGATGTTGTACCAAGCTTGATACACAAGGTGTATCAAGCTTGGGCTTTAGTGTAGTATACCCAAAGTTTTTTGCCCACACTATCATCGTTTCTTTCACCTGTTCATCTTACATTTTATAACTTAATAAATGAGTATACATTTTTTCATCCATCCCTAAAAATATCTGATTAAGTACTGTTGGCTCTTTATAGAATCCATGTGTCTTTGCATCTTTCATATATCTTGATTGTATTTGCAAGTATGGCCACCATGCTAGGTCTGTTCCTTGGTTTTGCAATTCCTGTGTCATTTTTAGTTCCCAATCTTCATTTAAGATACCTTTGCATATTACAACTCTTTCCAAGTTAATAACATTTGGATGTATCAGTGCTTCCCTTGTAGAAAGCCAGACTGGTATTTTCCTATAGGTTTTTGTTGTTGTTGTTGTTGTTGTAACTTTTTCCCACACTAAAAGTAGGGCATTTCTTACATAATATATTTGGAAGTATCTATGTATTTTATTCTTCTCATACTACAAAAAAGCATGCCCCCACTCCCCCAGTTGAAGATCGTGTTATCAGAATATTCCTGAACTGGCAGAGAGATGGTAACAAGGTCAGCCAATGAATAGGAATAGCAACTGGATCAGCCAATGAGGGCTGTTTGGAAACAGAAACTTAAGGAAGAAGTCTGGGCGTGGCTTAGCTCTGTGCTCAGCTGTAAAACGAAACTAGTCTGCTCTGAACTGAAAACTGATCTCTCCTCTCTACCATGTTGGAAGAACCACTATTGGTATTGTACATTTATTCATGTGTTATTATGTATATAAAGAGAAGTTAATGAATCCTGCTGAATCAGTTATCTATGTGTGCTTTCTGGATTTGATTATTGCAACAAACTCTGACATGTGTCCCTCCAATATTAATAATCTTCAGATTTACCCAATCTTTCAGCCAGGTAAGTACCGATGCCTGATAATAAAGCTCCCAATCTAGTAACCCAAAACACACACACACACCATTGTCTTTAGATTCTTGCAGCAAAGTTGGGGTTTTGCATCGTACCTGAACAGTCGTAATCCCTTGCTCACGACCGATCAAAACTCGGCCTCCTTGTAGCTTGGCTACTTTGGACTCTTCCACCTTCATGAAGTCAGCCACCAGGTCTGTGATGTCAAACTGCCATTCAGAGCTAAGCAGGTAGGTCAGCTGTCCTCCAAGATCAGATGATTCAGCCACAAACTGGGTCAGGACACGCACCATCGCATGCTGGTACTGGAGGGTGCAGCCTTTGCCCTTCTTCTCGTCATCCTCTTCCTCGTCACTGTCACGGGTGGGCCTGTCAAGGCAGACATGCACATCATGAGAAAGGTATCCTGTTTCCCCAAAATAAAGGCATCCCCTGATAATAAGCCCTCCCCAAAAATATTTAAATGCAGAGCTGGAAATCAGGTAAGAGGGCAAGAGGATCCCCATCTTGCTCCATGCATCCCAAAATAATAAGACCTCTCCGAAAATAAGGCCGAGTGCTTATTTTGGGGTCCAAAGAAAATATAAAACAGGGTCTTATTTTCGGGGAAACACAGTATTGGTTATGTTGAAAAACAGCCTGATTCCCCCCCCCCCAGAGAGATAGTCCTCAGCTTACGACCCCAATTGAGACCAAAATTTCCATTGCTAAGCAAGGCAGCTGTTAAATGGGTCATAGCTTGGTTTGATGGTTGTTTTTGTCCACTGTTGTTAAGCAGTTGTTAAGTGAACCATGAGGTTGTTAAGCAAATCCAACTGCTCCCACTGACTTTGCTTGTCGGAAGCTGTCTGGGAAGGTTGCAAATGGTGATCACATGACCCAAGGACATGTTGTGGCCAGTCGGTTGCCAACAGAGCTAGCGGCAGAGTCAGACGAGGAGGAGGTGGAGGGAGGGCCTAGGCTGGCTTCGGAGTCTTTGGAAGGCTCTGATAAGGAAGCAGCATCAGAGGCAGAGGCAGAGCCGGGCCCTTCCGTCCTCCCCCAGGTGGAGAGGCATCTGTCTTTGGGGCCTGAGCTGAGTGAGGGGGAGGAACAGATGCGGCCCATCCCAGATGCACATATGCGCAGAGAGGAGAGGAGAGGAGAGCTAAGGAAAGCAATAAGCAGGCTCTCGGGGAGAGGGAGATGCAGACGACAGCCAGCCCTTCCCTGGCTGGGAAATAAATAGGAGGGGTTTGGGAGAAGCTGGTTGTCGCAGACAATCATTCGTTTCGAGCATACAGCAAGCAATTCAGGTTCCTTGGCTAAACTCAGGTTTCGTTGGGACTAATTACGTTTGATTTTTATTTTATTTTTGTTTATCCATGTGAATAAAGGACTGTTACCGCCCTGTGATAAAAAGGGGGTTGTTTTACTCATGAGTAAACATCTTATCTCTAGTTGTGGAGGCTGGGTCAGAACAGGACAGCGCAACCATCATAAATACACGCCAGTTGCAAGCGCCCCAATTTTGATCAAGGGACTGTGAGGATGCTCCACGGGTCATCATTGTGAGGACAGGTTGTAAGTCATTTTTCTTTTTTTAGTGCCATTGTAATTTTGAATGGTTGCTTAAACAAATGGTTATAAGTGAAGGACTATCTGTTCCAGGGGTGAAATCCAGCAGGTTCTGACAGGTTCTGGAGAACCAGTAGCAGAAATTTTGAGTAGTTCAGAAAACTGGCAAATACCACCTCTGGCTGGCCCCAGAGTGGGGAGAGAATGGGGATTTTGCAGTATCCTTCCCCTGGAGTGGGGTGGGAATGGAGATTTTGCAATATCCTTCCCCCAGGAGTGGGGAGGGAATGGGGATTTTGCAATATCTTTCCCCCAGGAGTGGGGAGAGAATGGAGATTTTGCACTATCCTTCCCCTGCCACGCCCACCCAGCCACGCCCACAGAACCAGTAGTAAAAAAAAATCAAATTCCACCATTGATCTGTACATCCATTGGCTTTGACCAATGACTGGGCAGGGAAGAGCAAGCTTTCATTGATTAAAAAAAAAAAGAGGCAGGATTATCAGAATTTAAAGAGCATAAAACTGACTCTTTAGCCAGGCATTATCAAGAGCAAAACATTCTCGGCTCTTGGCCTGCAAAGGTGATGTAGGAACTTTAACAAGGGAATAATTATTTTCTAGCCATGTAAGGAATCCAAATAAATGTTCTTATTCAGGCCATCAGTCTTAGCCTGCCTCACTCCCAACTCTGATTTGACTTTAATCTAAATTTATTCCTTTCATTTGCTGCGATCAGGAGCACTCCATTTGAGAAGCTGGTTTTTCTATTCGATGCACGCTGTAGTACATTAATCCTAAGCAGATACCTAACCAGAAACCAAATTTCCATCTGGAAAATTATTCTTGTGGAGAGTGCCATAGACTCTGAATTCCATGTTTCCTTTCTCCTTCAGATCCCTCCTCTCTTAAGGGACTGACATGATATGAGGAACCATCTTGTGCTTGATGGCTTTCCGTAATCTCTATGGAGATAAGGAACCCTGATCTTGATTTCCTTACTGCAGATTAATGCATTTCCATGGTTCAAGAAAAGCCACTTTGCCCTGAGGGAAAATTGGAGACGATCAACTTGCACGTGGCTGGATCATTTCAGTGCAGAAGAATCTTGGAAAAGACACAGAGGCATGGAAGGGTTGCTAAGACCTCACATTGGCTCTCTTGGTGTGCAATTGCTACGATACGTGTCCCTTAGGCTATGCAATAAGGAAGGCTGAGTATCAAAGAATTGAGGCTTTGAACTACGGTGCTGGAGAAGACTCCTGCAATTCCCTTGGACTGCAAGGGGATCCAACCGGTCAGTCCTAGAGGAGATCAACCCTGACTGCTCTTCAGAAGGCCAGGTCCTGAAGAGGAAGCTCAAATACTTTGGCCACCTAATGAGAAGGAAGGACTCACTGGAGAAGAGCCTAATGCTGGGGACGATTGAGGGCAAAAGAAAAAGGGGATGGTAGAGAACGAGGTGGCTGGATGGAGTCACTGAAGCAGTCAACGTGAGCTTAAATGGACTCCGGGGGATGATAGAGGACAGGAAGGCCTGGAGGAACATTGTCCATGGGGTCACGATGGGTCAGACACGACTTCGCAACTAACAACAACAAAGCTGTGCAAGTTGCAACCAATGGTGTGAAACATAGAAAATAAGAGTTGGGAAGGACTATGTTGATCACAGAATCCAACTTCTTGGTGTCAACTCAGAATCGAACCTGCTGAATCCATCTTTTGCTGCTTCATAGTTGCCATGTACTAAGGGGGGAAGGATGAGAGGGAAATAACTAAACCGTCACAATAAAGAGCTCTCCCATGGGAACCAAGGTCATCCCAACAGGTGGCAGTTTAAAGAGGAACAGGAGTGACCAAGGAGCCTGCCAACCACTTCTATTGGACAATGTGATCTGGGTAGGGGTGAAATGCTACCGGTTCGCCCCAGTTCAGGTGAACCGGTAGTGATAAAAACTACCAGTTCAAGTGAACCAGAAATAAAAAAAAGCTACTGGTATTTCCGACGATCAGTATGCCGCACTGTTTATATTTGCTAGAAAGCAGGAAATCCTGCTTTCTAGCGAAGCTGAATTGCGCAACACAGCTGTTCCCCCCCTTCACTGTTCCACTTACCTAGGAAGTCTTCTTTTTCCATGCGAAGCACACATTTGTCGTGTGTTGCGCATGGGTGCGCAGCGTGCTTTTGGCACACAGCACGCATGCACGGCCAGTGAACTAGTGGCAAACTGGTTCAGATTTCACAACTGGATCTGGATCCTTTGGGGAGGGAAACTTTCACTCTTTTAGTTACACTGTAACCGTGGGAATTTTTAAGAGTTGGTTTCCACTAGCTGTTCCGATATGATGTATCCAATAAACACATTCTTTGAGGAACATGCCTGTCTCAGAGTTCTGATTTCTTTCAATGTGTTACTCGGAATGCTGACACTTGGTCTGAGCAGAAAACTGGGTTACGGAATGAATCATAAGAAGCCTTGGAAAAGTTGTCATGAGACAGATGGGACTAGTGAGGACTTCCCAATGTGAAGTCTTCAAATGGGTTCCTGCACTGGCCAATGAATCAACTAGATCAGCGTTTCTCAATCTCAGCACCTTTTAAGATACGTGAAGCTCCAACTCCCAGAATTCCCCAGCCAAAATTCTAGAAGTTGGAATCTACACGTCTTAAAGTTGCCAGCTGGGGAATTCTGGGAGATGAAGGCCCTACAACTTGAAGTTGCTGGGATTCAGAAACACTACACTGCAAAGGTGCTTTTTACCAAAAGACAACAGGGTTTTTTTTTTTTCTTGAAAACATTTCATATCTCATCCAAAATGTTTCTTCAGTTCTTCTTGGATGAGAAGTGAAACATTTTCAAAGAAAAAAAAAAACTCAAGAAAGCCTACTTGCCTTTTGGAAAAGGCACTTAATGTCTAGCACCGAGGAAATCAGGAGATCCAGGCAGTTAAATGAGCATAAAGATTTATTGGAAGCTTAAGCTCTCTACAAGAATCTGACCAACTAGCAAGTCAAGGGAAATGCACAGGTGAAAAGAGAGGCATTCAAGATGTACTGGGCTTAGATCTCTTGCAGATGCACAGGGACTCATGACTTATGACATGTTTGACCCCTCCTTCAGGCTCAGTCTGGTCATCTCCTAGACCTTTGGGACAACCATGATCTGGATGATTGAGAATCTCCACAGAGTCTATACTCGATGTTCTCCAAAAGCCTTTTGACCCTGACATTCTATGATTCCAACCAGTGGTGGGTTGCTACTGGTTCACCCCGGTTCGGGCTAACCGGTAGCAGCGTTGGCGGGAGGCTCCACCCACCCGCCCAGACATCATCAAATACAGTCTGCGCATGTGAAGAAGCTTCTGTGCATGCAAAGACATGGCGTACAAGTGAACAAACCGATAGCAAAGGTAAGTGAAACCCATTCCTGATTCCAACCCATTTGCTACAAACTGGGATAATTTAATTTTTTTTTTTAATCTGGCATTATTTTAGGTATTGGAGGAGAGTTTCCCTACCTCCCAGGTTATTTTTGGGCAAGGTTAAACTTATTGAGTTTCTTCAAGTGCTTCTCTTGGCCCTAATCTCACTTCCCCAATCCCCTTGATTGCCAAAATCTTTCTTGATGTGCATTCTGAAACATCGAAACAGGATAATTTTATATTTCTATTGAAGCTTCCCTATCTGGAGTCCCAGGAGCTTAAATTCTGGACTGATGCTGGTCTGTTTTGAAGAGCTCAGTCTCCGAAATCCATTTATTTGAATCATTTGGAACTGGAAAAAACAAACTTCTGCAGGAGACTCTTAAAAAGAGAGCGACAGAGTGGGAGAGAGAGAGAGAGAGCAAGCTGGCAGACCGCATTTAACTGTCATTTCCACACAGCTCTTTCCCGTCTTTGCTTTTTGCCTGAATGACAACAACAAAACCCCAACTTGGCAAAAAGACGTGCCCCGTGGCTTGGCATTAATCGAAAGAGCGGTTGGTGGGGGACAGTTTACCGGCTTGCAAACAGCATAGCAAGTTTTCAGCTGGCTCGATCGATGCAAACCAGACGCCTCTCGGGGTTAAATTTTGAAAACACAGCATCGCGTTGAAAGTTAGAACACTTGGCACCCAAATTGCACGGGCCAGGCTTATTCCTGCCTTGGCTATCTCGCCACAAATGGCCCAGTCAAACATCTGCAGATGCAAACTTGAAACAATGCGGCAGACGGGCCATCTGACGGGATGAAGCTTTTTCATCCGCCGAAGGATATATTTTTCCCTATTAAATTTTTGCCAGCCTCAACAATACGCGCTCGGCTGCAATCAATGAGTTGCATTGGAAGGCTGGCGCCCATTTTGTGGATCTATCCTTGCAACAGTGGGGAAGAATAACTTTTGCACGCAGATAGACCCAGGTTTTAATTCTGAAGGATAAATATTCATTCATTGGCATCCTTCAGTCTCAGAAGACTATGGTATCGTGCTCTGGAAAGAGGTCCTAAAACAGCATCTAATGTGACTAAAAAGGCCAATTCGAGAGTGGCAATCCCTTCCACACTGAGGGCAGATACATTCTGTCCCTAAACAGAATGTATAAACAGATATGTGTAAAGTCTCCGAATTGGGTGAACAGACTGTAGTCAGAAGAAACCACATTAGAGATGTGGGGGGTGGGGGTGGGGGGTGGAATCTAATTTGGTAAAGATGAACAAAATTAGGAAATACGTCTGAAGTGCAGCGAGATCTTCAGCATCCAAATCAGTTGTTTGTCAGACCCTGGAAGCCATCTTTTACATTTGGGCCTTCAGGCCTGACACATTTTCTACTGTGGGAAAACGGGAGGGGGGATTGCATAGAGTATGGGTGATATGTAGTCAAAATAACATTCTTTTCTCAGAGGGTCAAGGCCACCTTGCCCTGCAGCTGCAATGAGGTGACTGGGAGGCATCTCCAGTTTTGGATGGTGCCTGATTGGATCATGTGATGGACATGTGGGTGTTGGGCAGGGACTTGAACTTTCCTTTGGGTGGGGAAAACCTGGAAGCTTTCAGATTCGGGTTTTCCCAGATGTGCCAATATGACATCTCTAATAAAATGGAACTTTGAGGAACTTCAAGCCTCAGAGTCTTCTTTCGTTGGGGGTGTTACTTGGAACCCTGACACTATTCCTATTTCAAAATTATTTCCGGATGTATTATACAGTCCTGGTCTAAAACAGGATGTTAACTTTTTTCGCGTCTTTCAATTTATTTTACAATTTTTCCACGCACAAATACTGTATGCAACACCGCTACAGCTTAAAATGCAATTCCATGAGTTGTGAAATACTGCCATAAAAAAAGCCAATCATTTTCAACAATTTCTTGGGGGGGAAATCCCAAATATGGATATATTTGTTATGAAATCCTTTCGGTGGGCTGTTTTCTCAATGCACAGAAGCATCCAGATAAACATTCTTGATGGAATTACATTTACAATTTCTATAAGAGGGTCGTTTGCATGCTTCTGCTGATAATATTTGTCCGGGGTAAGGAATTCAAGGGCATGAAATATATTCACGGGGGGAAAAAAAGATCAGGAATAATCAGAAACCAACAAGATACCTAATCTGTATCTTGCTGGCTTTAGACTCTTGGAAATTAGCAAAAGAATTCCTTAAGATTTGTTGGAAGAAGACAATCCGTACCACATTAAGCTCACTTCTTTAAACCAGGTTTGGTTAAAGGTTGATTCACCCAGCCATGTCAACTATCTTTCTCCTTAGTTGATTCAAGTGATGTAGTGAATAAATTCCTTCAATTGCTATTGACTTTGAGCAGAGGTGAAATGCTACCGGTTTGTAGTAATAAAAGCTACCAGTTCAGGCAAACCAGTAGTTTAAAAAAAGCTACCAGTTCGGGTGAAACATTCGAACCGGTATTTCCAATGATCAGCTGTGCCGCGTGATTTATATTCTAAATCACGTGGCACAGCTGTTCCCCCCCCCCACTGTTCTACTTACCTTCTTAAGCCTCCTTTTTCCATGCACAGCATGCGTTTGGCACGCACTGCGCATGCGTTGCACAGCATGCACTTGGTGCGCACCGCACATGCACAGGCAGCAAACCGGTGGTGATCCAAGGAGGATTTCACCACTGACATTGAATCAATATGAATGTCCTTGTTGGGTCCTAGTCATTTAATGCAAGAAGTTATTAAACTGTTCAAAGCCCATATCTGAATTCAGACCGGCTAATGCTTTGGTAGGAATTTAAGTAGGAGATTAAAACAAGAATCCATTTTTCTCTTTTTCTTTTCATTTTCCAATTAAACGAAGCCAGTTTTCACTGTGTGAAATATTCACCACTGGGTTGCCAAATTCCATATTTCAACTGATAACATTTGCATCTACAAGAGGTTGGGGATTAACAGGCAGAAGAGACGACTATCCTTAACAGGCAGAACTAGAAACTTCTCCAAGGCAACAGGTTGGTGGTGTTAGTTGGTGGGATATGGTGTTCTGACCTAGGCTTCCTTAGAAAGTATATAGCACAATCTTAGTCCCAGCAAACCTCTTTAATTCATACGGATGTGAATTATTGTCATTCACAGTCCGAAAGGCTTCTCAAACAGTCTTTCAGGGGAGTGTTTACAAACACCCACCTTATCTCCCTTGGAATGCTGCCAGAGAACTAATTGCCAAACGCAGGGCAAGCCCAAACTTAGCACAGAATCAAATAAAACTTTTCCAAAGCTTTTACTACCAGATGAACTAATTGCTTCCTGCAAAAGCTCACATCCCATTCACTTCTCTTTTATGTCTTATGGGAGGGGCCAATTATCTCCAAGCCTTACTCTCAAGTCGATCCTGTTTTCTTAAATGTTCCTGTCTCCTGGCAGCTCTGCGCATGCACACACTGGGAACAGGCTCCCGCTGTTCTTCTGCCTTGTTGATGTCAGACTCCGGAGACAGCAAAGAACCACCAGATGGCCTTGGCCCACTCTCTGCCTCTGACTCAGAGTCATCGTCTGAGCCTTCCCCAGACTCCAGGACAGGCTCACGTTCCTCCCCAACCTCTTCGCTGTCTGAATCTGCTGCCAGCTCTGTTGGCCACTGGCGGGCCGCAACATATCACACCACTATTGACTGATTTCTGAGAAAAAAATATTTATTTATTTATTTATTTATTAAGCTTATATGCTGCCCTCTCTCCGAAAAGCACTCAGGGCGGCTCACAGCAATAAAAAACAGATAAAATCAATATTGTACTACTTACAATATTGTAAGAGCCTTGGTAGTACAGTGGACTAAAACACACTGTTATTAACACCAGCTGCCTGCAATTACTCCAAGTTCGAATCTCACCAGGCTCAAGGTTGACTCCGCCTTACATCCTTTCTAAGGTAGGTAAATTGAGGACCCAGTTTGTGGGGGCAATAAGCTGACTTTGTATAAAATATACAAAAGTATGAAGGCTATTGCTTAGCGCATTGTAAGCCGCCCTGAGTCTCCGGAGAAGGGCGGCATATAAATCAAATTTAAAAAATAAATAAATATTAAAATGTTAAAAACCATTAAAACTCCCCTTAAAAGCCCCTTCAGTCTAATCCGGCCTGGTGAAATAACCATGTTTTAAGGTCACGGTGGAAAGAGCGCAGGTCAGGGGTCACCCGGAGCTCTAGGGGGAGTTGATTCCATAAGGTAGGTGCACCCACAGAGAAAGCCTGTTCCCTAGGAGTCGCCAGATGACACTGCCTGGCCGACAGCACTCCAAGGAGGCCCTCCCTGTGGGAACGCACTGGGCGATGGGGAGCTGTCGCTGGCCGCAGATGGTCTGTCAGGTATCCTGGGCCTAGGCCATGTAGGGCTTTATAGGTAATAACTAGCACCTTGAATCTCACCTGGAGGGCAACTGATAGCCAATGCAGGTCGCGCAGGAGGGGTGTAACATGAGAGTGTCAGGACACTCCCATCACTACCCACGTGGCTGCATTCTGCACGAGCTGAAGCCTCCGAGTGGTCTTCACGGGCAAAAATATATAAGATGTGGTTCCAATACCTTTTGTTGGAGGTGACGGGAATTCTCCAACCTTTGATCTGGCTCAGTTCGGTATCGGAGATCTCAATTTGTAATGGGAGCCGTGGAACCCATACAGTGATTTCTAGCTGCGTGGTAAAATGCTGGTAGGTGAAGTTCACAATGGCATCCACTTTGCTTTTCATTTCCTTCCCATTCACAAAGATGGCGTCACAGTTGTCTGAGACCTGTAAAGGAAGAACACAAGCAGACCCTGAAGTGAATAACAAATAAATTCAGTACTCAAAGGGAGGTGGTATTCAGCCGGTTCGGACTGGTTCAGGCAAACTGGTAGTGGTGACCTGCGGGTGCCTGCCCCCACCCACCCGCCTGGATGCAAACCCATCCTATATTGCTTTTGATGTTGCACGCATATGCGGACAGCACATGTGAGCGAATTGCTGTGTTGTTTGACGTCGCACATATGTGTGGGTGGCATGAGAGCAAATTGCTATGTTTTGTCATGCCGCACACATGTTTTGTGATGCCAAAAGAATATTTGTGAATTGGCAGGAACAAAGACACAGATTAGATACAACAGACAAAGCAGAAAGATTTTATGAACAGTACATAGGATTTCAAGAGGAAGAGAGATTGAGTGAAGAAAGAGGGGATGGATGACAGGAGGGGGAAAAAAGAACAACCAAAAGAGACAGCCAAAGAACAAGAAGAAAGAGCGATAAGAGAAGGAGCAAGAGCAAAAGAAGCAGCACACTTTTTTTGTGATGCCACACGGGCTCACATTTCCAGTGCTGGATGAACCAGTTGCATAGTATGTGAAGCCCCCCTCTGGGGGGTTTCCTCTCTAAAGTAAAAGCCCCACCACAGAAAAAACAGAATTTTATCTCCTTATTGGTAGAAAAAATAGCAAGAATAATGTGCTTCCTTCAATATAAGAGCAAGCAACTCTGTGTTTTGGGGCTAAATCCTACCAGCCCCAGCCAATATGACTAAAGGATGGTTGGAGTACAGTCCAAAACATCTGGAAAACACCAGGTTCAGATTTTGGTTGAATCAGTCATGGGGGTAGCTGCCAACGTTGCCACATGGCTTACCTTGGTGACTTACAAATGATGAGTTAGATCAGAAATCTCCAACTTTAGCAACTTTAAGACTTGTGGACTTCAATTCCCAGAATTCCTCAGCCAGCCAATGAACAATTCTAAGCTAATGACATGTTTAACTCCACCCCACTTTAGCTCTTCCGGCTCTCCTACAATTAGTTTGATATCCATTATATATTTACACCTCATTTAGAGAAAAATACATGCTCCAGCAGAGAAAGGAGGGACATATTTGATAATCCTCAAATAGAATAATCGCTCCCCTTTAATATGAGATATATAAAACCCAAGTACCAAGAATCTTAGAATCATAACTCCATTCATATATTCCTTTAGGCATAGAGAGTGCACGTGTTTGAATTCTATTAGCAGGGATTGACTCTGAACTGATCTTGCTTATTAGACTTTTCTTTTAGACAAAAATTGAATTTGCATTGGGTTTGTCATCCTGGACTGCATTTATTGGAAAACGAATCAGTCTGATTATCTTGCATTTTCAATTCATGCTGGGCTGATGAAAAAGAGAATTATTTTCTCTGTCCTCCATCTCTCTCTTTTCACTGAAAGAGAAGATATTGGAGAAATTCTCAGCTTAGATTTTAGTTTTTGTTTTATCTCACTGAAATTTAGATTGTCTCTACTTGAGGGGGAGGGAAATACAATGGGAAAGACATATTAGTAGGTTTTTGTCTGATTAGCAATAGCACTTAGATTTATATACTGCTTCACAGTGTTTTGCAGCCCTCTCTATGCATATTAGGGATGCGATGACTCAGTGGATAAGATGCTGAGCTTGTCGATTGAAAGGTCAGCAGTTCAGCGGTTCAAATCCCTAGCACTGCGTAACAGGGTGAGTTCCCGTTACTTGTCCCAGCTTCTGCCAACCTAGCGGTTCGAAAGCACATAAAAAATGCAAAGTCCCTAGAAAAATAGGGACCACCCTTGGTGGGAAGATAAGAGCATTCTGTGCGCCTTTGGCATTTAATCATGCCGGCCATATGACCATGGAGACATCTTCGGACAGTGCTGGCTCTTTGGCTTTGAAATGGAGATGAGCACCACCCCCTAGAGTCAGGAATGACCAGCACATATGTGCAATGGGAACCTTTACCTTTACCTTTACTATGCATATTGCCTCCAACAATCAGGGCCCTCATTTTAGCAACATTGGAACGATGAAGACTGAGTCAACCTTGAGCTGGTCAGGATCAGTTAGAGGACAATAAGGATGTCTCAGAGTCAAGAACCTTCCCTTACCTTACTGAATAGTTGCAAGGACCTTGTAGGTCTTCTAGTCCAACCCTCTGCTCAATGGAGACCCTATATCATTCCAGACAAATGGCTGTCCAATCTCTTCTTGAAAACCTCCAGTGGTGGAGCACCCACAATTTCTGAAGATAAGCCATCCCATTGATCAATTGTTCTCACTGTCAGGAAATTTCTAGGTTGGACCTCTGAAGATCTTCCACACATTGCTTCTTGTCCTGAGCTCAAGCTCTTGGCGAATAGGTCGACCTTCTCTCTTGAGGGAAGACCCCTCAAATATTGGAAAGCTGCTATCATGTCATCCGTAATCCTTCTCTTCATTAGACTAGACATACCTGGTTCCTTGCTCATGTCCAGCCATGTCACCAACACACCAGTTCCTTGATCAAGACCAGGCCACCAACCATCCCAAGGTAGCCAATCCTCATGTCAGGGTTCCAAGTATTTTATTTATTTATTTATTTATTTATTCGATTTATATGCCGCCCTTCTCCGGAGACTCAGGGCGACTTACAATGCATTAAGCAATAGCCTTCATACTTTTGTATATACCTGCTTAGTAGGGCTTTCGGCCCAAGCGGTGTTCTTTTTTATACAAAGTTAGCTTATTGCCCCCACAATCCGGGTCCTCATTTTACCTACCTCGAAAGGATGGAAGGCTGAGTCAACCTTGAGCCTGCTGAGATTCGAACTTGCAGTAATTGCAGACAGCTGGTGCTACTTAACAGCACTTTAGTCTGCTGCACCACCAAGGCTCTTGTAAATAGTAAATAGATCCATTGCAAGCAAAAACTCCGAAGCAGATAGATTCCTCAAAGGATAGCTTTATTGGAAATATCATATTGGCACAGATCTGGTGAAAACCGACTCTGAAGGCTCCCACAGTTTTCACCTAATTAAAAGTAAAAGTTTCCCCCCCAATCCCAAACAATCAATCACATGGCCCAATCAAGACAGCATCCACTGGTCTGGTGACATCACTCCAGCTTCCTCCGGCCAGGTGTGAGAACGTCCTTGGCACCCAAGAGAAAGTATTTTATTTTGACTACACGGCCCCAGCTATCTCTAATCCCTCTTGTGTCAGGCCTGGAAGCCATCTTTTGCATTGGGCCTTCAGGCCTGCCACATTTCCTACTGTGGGAAACTGGGGGGGGGGATTGTATGGAGCATGGATGATATATAGTCATAATAACATTCCTTTCTCAGAGAGTCAAGGATATCTTGCCCTACATCTGGAGGGCCGGAACTGGGAGGCATCTCCAGTTGGAACAGTGCTTTGATTGGAACATGTGGGCTGCTGAGCAGGGACTTGAACTTTCCCTTGGGTGTGGAAAACCTGGAAGCTTTCAGATTCGGGTTTTCCCAGATGTGCCAATATGACATCTCTAATAAAATGGAACTTTGAGGAACTTCAAGACTTGGAGTCTTCTTTCATTAGGGGTGACACCCTGCCTATCTCTCAGCTCTAGTGTGGCAGCACTGAAGCTCTAAGAATGTCTTCAGCCAGACCAGCTTCACTTAGACCTTCACTTATATTTCAGAAGGAAACAGGTTGCATGAAATTGCCATCGTCCTCATATAATCCCACCCGGATATTTGGGTAACCATTGAAAATGAACTGCAAAGACCAAGTTGCTACTGGGAGCTAAGAAGGGATCAAGGGTATTTACCTCCCCCTTTTATAAAGACCGTTGCTCACTCCAGACTAAGCGGTTTGATCCCTCAACTTTTTACAGATTAAGCCTTACTGACAAGTGTTAGCTTAAGCAAACATCTGCATGGCTCTTCATTAAGAGCGAGGGTCCCAGACGGGATTAAGCATTGTTTACCCAGCGAATCCCCATCAGATGGCACAGCTTTATTTCCCATCAATTTTTAATTGCAAATCCCAGACCAGCTCTGGGGGAATCAGCATTTCATTAGGTGGAACTAGTACAAATGTTGCGTCGCTAAGGGTTAGTTGATGTTTTTTCCTTTTTTTAATGCCTGGTTTCTCCTCTCCGCTCTCCCCCTACCGACCTGCACTCAGCAATGCCACGGGGTATACCAGGATTAGCAAGATGATGCTAGTAAAGCTGTCTCAACTTAGAAGATTTGTGGGGGTCAGAGGTGGGCATGCTTCCCATGGAGCATTGAGGAACCTGGAGGCTAAAACATATAAAGAACGGTTGCTGGAATTGGATATGTCTGGTCTGATGAAAAGAAGAACTAGGGGTGACATGATAGCAGTCTTCCAATATCTCAGGAGCTGCCACAAAGAAGAGGGAGTCAAGCTATTCTACAAAGTACCAGAGGGCAGGACAAGAAGCAATGGGTGGAAACTAATCAAGGAGAAGAAGCAACCTAGAACTAAGGAGGAATTTCCAGAGAGCAAGAACAATTGATCAGTGGAACAACTTGCCTCCAGAACTTGTGAATGCTCCAACACCAGAAGTTTTTAAGAAGAGGTTGGATAACCATTTGTCTGAAGTGGTGTAGGGTTTCCTGCCTGAGCAGGAGGTTGGACTTGAAGACCTCCAAGGTCCCTTCCAACTCTGTTATTCTAATTCTAAACCTGACCTAAAATGTTTCATCGGTCCAAGAGCTGATGCTCTCCAGGCAGTATACAATAAAACAAATTAGAAAATACTTCCTGAGTTTTTTTGAAAAACCAGGTAAGAGACTCAAACAGAATACAAAATGAAAAAGGAGTCCTGGTGGCGCAGTGGACTAATTTACTGTTATTAAGATCAGCTGCTTGCAATTACTGCAAGTTCAAATCCCACCAGGCTCAAGGTTGACTCAGCCTTCCATCCTTTCTAAGGTAGGTGAAATGAGGACCCAGATTGTGGGGGCAATAAGCTGACTTTGGATAAATATACAAAAGTATGAAGGCTATTGCTTAACGCACTGTAAGCCGCCCTGAGTCTCCGGAGAAGGGTGGCATATAAATCAAATTAAAAAAAATAAATAAATGTCAAGTGTATATGGAGATTCTCAATCATCCAGGTCATGGTTGTCCCAAAGGTGGTTTTCCAAAAGGCAAGTGGACTTTCTTGGGTTTTTCCTTGAAAATGTTTCACTTCTCACCCAAGAAGCTCATTGTTGTGACCTAGGCTTCCTGAGTCATTAAAACACACGAGCAGTCCCAAAAAACTCTTTTATTGCAACAGCTGTGAATTACGTTCATTCACAGCTGAGTCCCAATTAGTTGCAAAAAGTCCTTCGGGAGAAGTTCTTCGGGATAATCACCAACCTTTATCTCCCTTGACACACTGCCAAAGACCTACTTGGCAAAGCCACACTCCAGAATCAAACAGAGATGCCAATTAGGAACAGAATTAACAACGTTGCTTTCCTGCAAAGGGTCCACATGCCTTTGTTCCTTTTTTAAGCCTTATGGGAGGGGCCAATCATCTCCAGGCCTTACTCCTGAGTTGTCCCTTTTGTTTTAACTGTTCATGCCTTCTGGCAGCTCTGCGCATGCGCGCACTAGGAACAGGCTCCTCCTGTTCCTCTGCCTCTCTGATGTCTGACTCTGGAGGCTCTGGCGTCCACGCATCACTCCCAGATGGCCCTGGCCCCATCTCTGCCTCCGACGCAGAGCCCTCGTCCAGGCCCACCCCAGACTCCAGGGCTGGCCCATGTTCCTCCCCAACCTCCTCACTCTCCGACTCTGCTACCAGCTCCGTAGGCTGCTGGTGGACCACAACACTCATCCAACAGAGATTATACTACCTGAGACTTCTCAGGAAACAACAACTGAATGAAAAACTGCTGGTGACCTTCTACCGCTGCACCATAGAGAGCATTTTAACTTACTGCACCTGTGTCTGGTTTGCCAGTTGCACAGTGGCAGATAGAACAGAGCTCCAGAGGGTCAACATCATTGCCCAGAGGATCATGGGTTGCCCTCCTCCCTCTTTGGAAGACCTTGATAGCCCCCGCTGCCTTAAGAAAGTTCAAAACATTCTTAAAGATCCACCTCATGCTGGGCACCCCCCCCCCCCTTTTTTTTAAACTATTACCATCTGGCAGACGGTACAGGACAATAAAAACAAGGACAAATAGGCTGAAAAACAGATTCTATCCCAGAGCAGTAACTATATTGAATTCTACTGTATAGTGCAAAATTAATGTAATATCAGGGGTTTTCAACTCAATTGTATAGAATGTGAAGGAGGTGTGCTTTTGTTTTATGTATAATATACACTGAAGATGGCATTTAATTTCGTTGTATGCGGTGCAATGACAATAAAGTAAACTAAACTAACTAACTAAGCTTCTTCAATTCTGCATTACCACGTGAAGTATTCAAAAGCAAGGAGCCAAGTATTAGGAGCCAAGTACAAACTGGGACACGTTACAACCCCAAACATCCTGATGTTTAATTGTTTGCTTTGTCTCTTGCTCAGCTGTCTGGATATTTATCCACTCACACATCACGAGACCCGAGGATGCCTTTCCCCTTCTTTTAAACTCCAGATTGGCACAATGTTCGCAAGCGAGCGGTTAAATGAGGAGACCCAAACTCATCGGTAGCCTCACACTGCAATGAACAAGGACATGCATTCAATTTTACAGCTACTGCAATTGTTGGCTGAGCAGGGACAAAAATAGCCGGAGAAATTATTGAAGGAAACAGGGCCTCTTATCAGTCAACGGGAGTGCTGATTTCTCACCAGTTTATCAGGTTACTTAGGAGCTGAGGGTGCAGCAGCACAAGGAAACAACGATCAATGACTTAACAACCAGCCATCAACACTCTAATTAACAACTAAAAGCTACACACAACCAGGCACCATATAAATACAATGCGTAAAACAACCCAGTACACATATTCTGAAGAGAGAGATGTTCCGTAATAATGGGCTCCAGCACAAGCCCAAAAACTTGGAATAATAAACTTTTGTTCCATCTTCATCTCCGATTAGATTCTTGCAACAATATTTGCACCTCGTTGCAATCCTGGAGGTGGCCTGGCAATTCTTTAGACCTCCTGCTGCATAATTTAGTCAAAAGCGAATAGCAATAGCGGCAGGAACAGGAACCGTAATTGTTATGACATATTCCCCACAACTTCTGCATCAGGAGGAAAAAAAGGAATTGGGGATCTGTCAAAGGCGAGAGCTTTTATGTCACATAAATTACCCTCCGCTGCTTCAGAATGACATCTTCTTGTCAGACTGATGGCTTGCTGTCGTCGGTGTCACTGATGTGTCCCCGGGGAGCGCTTCCACCAGCGGTATCACCCCAAAGCAGGTGTCGTAAATTAAGTCCCAAACACTTTTGCTTGAGCAAAATCGAGGAGAATCTGATTAGAGCTCCCGTACGCGGAGCGGAGGGAATCTCACGGTTGATTGCAGCTCCTTGGAAGAGCAGATCAAATAACTCCAGCTGCAACTTCTGGCAAGAGATTAGGGTAATATTTGGAGGGCTGGGTCAAGTGAAGAAATACAATGGGCTTAGGTGGGAGGAGTGAAGGGTTGGAGTTTTGGGGACCATAATTAGGGCAGAGTTATGATTTGGCCATTGGAGGGTTCTCAAAAGAGTTACTAGAAAATTCTTCTCTCCTTCCTTCCTTCCTTCCTTCCTTCCTTCCTTCCTTCCTTCCTTCCTTCTTTCCTTCCTTCCTTTCCTTCCTTCCTTCTTTCCTTTCCTTCCTTCCTTCCTTCTTTCATTTCTCTTCTTTCCTTTCCTTTCCTTTCCTTCCTCCCTCCCTTCCCTTTCCTTTCTTGCTTTCCTAACTTCCTTTCCTTCCTTCCTTTTTTCCTTTCCTTCCTTCCTTCCTTCCTTTCCCTTCTGTCCTTCTTTCCTTTCTCTTCTTTCCTTTCCCTTTCCCTTTCTTTTCCCTTTCCTTTCTTCCTTCCTTCCTTCCTTCTTTCTTTCTTTCTTTCCTTTCCTTTCTTCCTTTCCTTTCCTTTCCTTTCCTTTCCTTTCCTTTCCTTTCCTTTCCTTTCC
>WNWU01000060.1:3988477-4006972 GCA_012654045.1 Ptyas mucosa | reverse complement strand
AAGGAAGGAAGGAAGGAAGGAAGGAAGGAAGGAAGGAAGGAAGGAAGAAAGAAAGAAAGAAAGAAAGAAAGAAAGAAAGAAAGAAAGAAAGAAAGAAAGAAAGAATCTTCGACTTATGGCCAGTCACTTAATGACTCTTCGAAGATATTATAAAAAGGTACTTACAAACTGGATTCAAAGTTCCAATGACTGCCCCCCCTCCCCCAAACTCGTGTTATTGCATTTTGGGTGCTGGGCGATCAGCCCACATTTATGGACAATTTGCGGTTTTATTTCAGTGCAAATTTATGACATTTTTGGCAGAAACTGATGTTACTTTCTGTTGATGGCAAAAAAGAAAAAAGAAAAAAAAAGAACCCCCCCCCAATCATTGTAGACAATGGGTTTGCTTAACGACTACAGTGTTTCGCTGAACGACCACACATTTGCTTAACAATGGCTGCGAAAAAGAGAGAAAAAATCATATAGTCAGGCCCAGTGATGGGTTTCAAATTTTTTTACTACCGGTTCTGTGGGTGTGGCTTGGTGGGCGTGGCATGGCTTGGTGGGCGTGGCTTGGTGGGCGTGGCAGGGGAAGGTTACTGCAAAATCCCCATTTCCTTCCGATCAGCTGGGACTCAGGAGGCAGAGAATAGATGGGGGCGGGGCCAGTCAGAATTTTTACTACCGGTTCTCCGAACTACTCAAAATTTCCACTACTGGTTCTCTAGAACTGGTCAGAATCTGCTGAAAACCCACCTCTGGTCAGGTCACATGGATGCCTTGACTTATGGCCATCGTGACACATGATGGGAAGTCCAGACTCCATTGCAGTTGTTAAGTCAACCTGTGTATGTTTGATATGCAAGTTTCCAACGTCCAAAAAACATGTCTGCATTATTCAAAAACCCTACATGCCTGCAAACCAAAAAAAGTCTAGAAACGCAGCCATTCCCTCATTCTGCAAAGATAGTAATATGATCAGGCACCTAATTCATTTTTTAATAACATTTCCCGAGATGTTTAAACTCTGTGTTCAATCGCACCTGAATACGCCAGGTTAAAAAAAAAAAGTTAGAAACTCAATTAACACCACGAAAGGTCCACAGAACGTATCTCCAACACATCCTTCGTTGCCGTAATGATGTGATGAGAGGAGGAGGAGGGGAAATACGGCAACAAATCAAGGGAAAGATATAGAACTTGGGAGTATGAAAGAAAGCATTTTGGGAAGAAACAAAAACCGGCAGCTGAATCGCGGAGCAATGGAAGACGTTGGAATGACCCCTCCTTCTGAATTCAAGACCTCTTCATTCCCTACGTCAATTTGAATCAGATAATCATATAATTAATTGATCGGTTCCCCCGTGGTGACAGACATCCACTCTGGAGAGAAAGTCTGGATGAAAATAATGAGTTTTATCACTATACCAATGTCAACGCATGCACTTCTCTATGTCAATGAAAAGAGCCATTAGTTGCTGTTATCATCTTACCTCGTGAAGAAATGAGAACTTGGTATGTTTGCACACTATATTTAGACCTGGCTGGGATTAACAATGGAATTAGGTTTGTTAGCTGATGTGATTTAGATGTTGTGGGGGGGGGGGAGGGGGGAATGGGTGACTCTTATAATACCAAGATATCCTTGGCTTCAAGTAATGCACGTTAGTTTCTGTAAAAATGGGAGGAGACGTAGCAAAAAACATAGTGCTGCAGAAAGAGGGTGGAAAAGATGGATGGATGGATGGATGGATGGATGGATGGATGGATGGACAGATGGATGAACAGATGGATGGACGGATATATACATACATGCACTCATTAATACAGATATACCTACATAATGCATACAGTGGTACCTTGGTACTCAACTGCTTTGAATTTCATTGAATTTATTACTCAATACATTTTGAAGTGAGAATTTTGCCCCGATACTCATCATTTGTTTGATACTCAACACACAAACTAGAACTTGTTATTGTTGAATGCCGTATGACTCACTATATTATTCCTTGTGGGAAAAACTTGTTTGGTACTCATCATTTTTGGTCCTCATCATGCCTTCTGGAACCAATTAATGTTGAGTACAGAGGTACTACTGTGGATGGATGGATGGATGGATGGATGGATGGATGGATGGATGGATAGGATAGATGGGTAGATGGATAGAAGGATAGATGGATAGAAGAATAGGGAGGGAGGGAGGTAAGGAGGTAGGGGGAGAGAGAGAGAGCGATATATATGGATGGACGGACGGACGGATGGATGGATGGATGGATGGATATAGGCAGAAAAGAGAGAGAGATGAATGGATAGATGGATAGTCAAATTAGAGCTATCCATTTTGGAATTTATATTGACTCTTCCCTAACACTTCCCTGCCTGTGAGGTCTTTGGTGCTCTCTGAGCTTGGTTATTTTCTTGCAGACATTTCATTACCCAACTAGGGAACATCATCAATGGTAATGTTGCTAATGTTAATGATGATGATCGCACTCCCTGCTAATTATATTTAAAAGCAAGAGAGTAGGCGTGTTCTCCATTAAGGTTCTAGAGACAGTGACCTACATCACCCAGTGGTTGGTTAAGTAAGCTGTTGATTTGTAAGACAGTTTCAACCCTTGATAAACATCAGACTCAACCATTCCGGGGATATTCCCAGTTTCAAGAAGCAGCCTTACCTTGAGGACATCTTCATCAGCTGATTTGCATTCAGTGGAGCTGGAGATATCTCTGATGGATCCATCTTCTTCAACAGCAACCACTTTCACAGGGATGGACACTGGCTTGCCTGTCAGAATGGCCGTGTTGAGGACCTCTGTATCCTATTCAGGCATACAACAAAGAAGAAAACAACGATCCATAAAGAAGGCACCATTAGAAGGGCAAGATGAAGCAGGGACATAGTTAAGGCCCCTCTTTCCAATTTTCATCCTCACAATAATCTTGTAGAACACCGACTGTGCATAATGAAGATGAGATTCAGCCTCAGTATCTTCTGGTAGAAATCATAAAGACCTGGAGAAGATTCCAGCAAGATCTTTACTAAGTCCAGCAGGGCCCTCAACAAACTGGGATTCTCAACCCCACCAAAAAGTTGTCTGTCATAAAAGGAGTGTTGGGATGTTTTTTTTAAAAAAAACTGTTGTGCCACCATCAATATGTTGTCCCTAAAACATGATCTAGGGACATGATGGTGAACCTACGACATGCGTGACATGTGCACCGTCGCCAGAGGCTCTTCTGGGTTCAGTCATGCGCATGTGTGGCGGCCATCTGATCCGGTGCACATGTGCACTGATCAGCTGCACTCTTCCGGGTTCCGGCGCACGCATTCATGCTGGCCAGCTGGTCTTCGTGCGAAGACCAGCTGGCTGGCATGCATGCACATGCTGGAACATAGAAGAGAGCAGCTGGCCAATGCACATATGTGGCAGACCAGCTGTCAGGCATGCATGCATGCGCTGGAACCCATAAGAGAACAGCTGTCCGGTGCACATGCAGGATGGACCAGCTGTCCGGTACGCATGCGCACAACAGAACCTGGAAGAGCAGCTGGCTGCCGCATGCATGCACACTGGCCAGCTGCTCTCTTCCAGGTTCCGGCACTCCAGTGTGCATGCGTGCACTCCAGTTTCAGCACTCGGTGCCAAAAAAGTTAACCATCACTGAACTAGATGTTCAAAGTAACTTCCCCCAACTTTGCATTCTTCCACTGAGCTGGACTATAATCCTTTTAAGTCCCATCTCATGTAGAAATGGTCTTTCCCCTGTCATATTTCCACCACCCTCTCAAGCCTGAAGCTGACCTGGCTGTGGGTGGTCCCTTTTCATGGGGGTTTTTATTTCTGTTGGGGTTTATCCTCACATGGCTTCAGGTTGACACAGTTTGGAGTTGAAAGGGGGGAGTAGAGATAGGTGGAGTTTTGCAGCCAAAACAACGTAGCTCTCTTATGAGACAGAAACATTCCAACGGCTGGCTGGCCAGAGGAGGAGGAGAGAAGTCACCAAGCAACCAGCCAGTATCCTGATTGGACAATGTGATTTATTGTTTTGAGAAAAACAAGAAACTTTTACTTTTAATGTGGTGGAAAGCGCGTGAACCTTCAGTACTGGCTTTCCACCAGTGTCTGCCAAGATTGATGTATCTGAATAAACCTGTTCTTTGAGGAACTAGATTGCTCGGAGTTCTGTTTGCGATGGGTACATTAATTGGAACCTGGCACACCATCCATGGACAATAATGCCAGTTAAGTTCCCACCTCAGTAGGATTCAGGATTACACAGGGCAGTTTCTACAGGTTGCCTATAAACCTAATCCTTGTGGTTTCTATGGGACCAGATTATCCTTCAGCTTCAGATTGCTGAAATGACCGATTGATCACTTGCTTCCTGTCTCTCTTGTTCTTTGATTTCTAAATTCTCCATGGCAGAAGTTTATCATCAAAGCCTTCCCTTCTCTGCGGAAACAGCAACTCCAGCGATCGAATCCCCCATTCTCTTTGTCCAATCATTGTGGTACCAACAACAACACCAATTGCTAATTTAAAAATACATATATATTTCTGCTTCATCGACAAATGCCACTTGGAGACGTTCTCAGGGCCAGGAAGCCATAGATATATCTTTCCCTCTGCACGTTCTGAGGAAGCCATCTATTCTTTTTCCTCGACACATTCTCAGATGCAGCCCGCTAATGAGTCCATTAACGGGGAATTCATTGACACATCACCATGGATGCCATTTGATTAATTACACCGGCTCCCCGCTCTCACCAGGACGTAGGCAGAGGAAGAGAGAGGTGCAAAATGAAGGACAAGAATCCTTGAGAAAAACCTGAATTAAGGCATTTGATCCGGGAAAGCAAATATTTGCAATTAAGATGCGGGATCTGGATCTCGCTATTCTTTTGCAACTCGCTACAGCCATATCAGTGGCTGCAAAAAATAAATAAATAAATAAATAAAAGGAGGCACACTCTATTTCAAGTGCCATCTGCCACTGGAATGGTGGAATCGACCCATCCAGGCTATTAAAGTTGGAAAAGAAACAGCCCGGTTTATAAGAGTACATCAACATGCGTGCCAAGCTGGGCTCCGTTGTGGCATGTGTTGCAGAGTCAATAAACAAGGTCCTTGACATGCATTGCTCTTCAGAATAAAATAAAAGTCTGGACAAAACATTTGCAAGACATGCATCCAGAAAGAGGCTGACATCTTGAGGAGGAGGCCCGCAAATAAAGACAACTTGTCCAAAAAACTTGGCAATCTTTCTGCATATTAGCGTATATGTCAAGGTTCTGACTAACGAGCCCAAGCAAATCAGAACTCCAAGGCTGGAAACTTCCTTAAAGAACTTCTTTATTGGGTACATCATATTGGCACACTTAAATGAAAAACCAACTCTAAATATTCCCTGAGGTTTCGGTATAATTAAAATAGTAAATGATCCCCTCCCCAAGTGTCACTGGTCACATTGTCCAATTAAGTTAATTGGTGGGCTCCTTAGGCACTCCCCTCCTCCTTCATCTGACACCTGCAGAGATGACCTTGGTTCTCATGAAATAGATCGGTGTTGTGTCTGGCAATGCATTCCAACCTCCTCCCCCCCCTCCACATACAGCATGGCAACTGAGAGACAGAAAAAATAGTGTGATTTGGTTCAAAGTTGACAGTATAACTATCAGGGTAATGATTTAGTAGCTGACCAGCTGCTAAAATGATGTAATGCTAGGAATGAGTTAGCAAGGTTTTTGGGCTGATATCACTTTAAGAGCCTGTAATAAGAAGAGGCCCTGTTGGGGTGTTTCTCTCTCTCTCTCTCTCTCTCTCTCTCTCTCTCTCTCTCTCTGTGTGTGTGTGTGTGTGTGTGTGTGTGTGCTTCCATGCTGTAATTACTGATTGCTGTTTGTTTGAGGTCTGACTAAAGTACATGTATGTATATATTCTTTGTGGATAAAACCATTATTTAAATACATCCCTCTGTTTACTGTATTTGCTCCTGGGTTGTCTCATATAGTCACACTGTGCACACTCTGACAATAGGTATATATCAGTGTAATGGGTATAGATATGTGGATCTAAGGTGTGCGGGTGTGCATATGTATAAGCACATGTATGTGGACATTACTGCGCGGGTGTACATGCATAGACATAGAGTAGATATACAAAATTTGGCTGTGAGAGTTAGATCATAAGGAAGACTGAGCACCGAGGACTCTTGGGAAACTCTTGGACTGCGAGGAGATCCAATCAGTCCATCCTAAAGGAAATCAACCCTGACTGTCCTTTGGAAGGACAAGTACTGAGGCTCAAATACTTCGGCCACCAAACGAGAAGAGAGGACTCCTCAGAGAAAACCTTGAGGTTGGGAAAAATGGAAGGCCAAAGGAGAAGGGGATGGCAGAGAATGAAAGGGTCTGATACAGTGGTGGGTTGCCCCCGGTTCAGACCGGTTCGCAAGAACTGGTAGTAAAACCGGCAGGAGGCTCCGCCCACTGACCCCGACGTCATCAGAAGCGTGCACACGCAAGCAAAGCAAGCACACGCGCATGGCCATGTTGCGAACAGGTAGTACACGTAAGTAGAACCCACCCCGGGTTAGATAGTGTCATCAACACAATGAACGTGGATTTGGGCAGATTCCAGGAAACAGTGGAGCAAAGGAGATCCTGGCGTGCTATGCAGAGGTGGCATTCAGCCGGTTCAGACCGGTTCACTTGAACCGGTAGCCTGGATGTAATGTCGTCCTATTTAGCCATGTTTTCAAGGCTGGGCGCATGTGTGGAAGGGGCACACGTGAGCAAAGCACATGCACACAAAATGCCAGGCGTGCACACGCGGAAGGCACACGCAGCGAGTGTGAGGAACGCCGGGCACATGCGCGGAAGGCAAACCGGTGGCAACAATATGTGAAACTCACCCCTGGTGCTAGGGACCTCTGGGCTAGGGACCACTACCAGGCCGTAGCCTATTCGGAATTGGGCCATTTTAATATCTGGCTGGAGTCCATCCACATGCGTGCAGCTCAACTTGCACCAGGGCCAGGCTGGCAGGCAGTCGTGGTTAGTGTGCCGGCCCACCATTTATACAAATTTGAGCTGCGGTGCATGCATGCCGGGTGCCATTTGTGCAAGGGTTGCGTGTGTTTATGCGCACCGGCCCAGTTCCCCTCTCCCCCATCCCCCAGCCAGGTCACCGAGCTGCAAAGTTTGGGGACTATTGGTCTATGGGTTCGTGAGAGTCGGGTGTGACTTAGTGACTGAACAACAACAATATATACCATAGATGTAGGTTTGTTTTTAACAAAACCTGATCCAGGAAATGTATATTAAAAATGACTGGGGGGAAAGTAGAAATGGACAGAGAGAAAAATGTCCTGGAAGGGGAGAAAAACTTCCATTTTACCAGGGAAAAGAGCAGTATCTCATAAGTAAAGCACTGCTTCATTTATGATAGATGATACTGCACCCAGTTTTGGTCACCACACTATAAAAAAAAGATATTGAGACTCTAGAAAAAGTGCCGAGAAGAGCAACCAGGATGATTAGGGGACTGGAGGCTCAAACATACAATGAACGGTTGCAGGAACTGGGCCTGGCTGGTCTAGTGAAGAGAAGGACCAGGGGAGACAAGAGAGCACTCTTCCAATATTTGAGGGGCTGCCACAGAGAGGAGGGGGTCAAGCTATTCTCCAAGGCACCCAAAGGCCAGACAAGGAATAATGGATGGAAACTGATCAAGGAGAGATTCAACCTGGAAATAAGGAGGAATTTTCTGACAGTGAGAACAATCAACCGATAGAACAGAAGTTGCCTTCAGAAGTTGCGGGAGCTTCATCCCTGGAGGCTTTCAAGAAGAGACTGGACTGCCATCTGTCAGGAATGGTGTAGGGTCTCCTACTTGGGCAGGGGTGGGGGGTTGGACTAGATGACCTACCAGGTCCCTTCCAACTCTGTTCATCTCTGTTAATATGTATTTAATTGATATTCTAGAGCAGGGTTGTTTTTTTTAAAAAAAAAAGATTGACCACTTTAAAATGTGTGGACTTGAAGTCCCAGAATTGCCCAACCAGCAAGGACGGACTTCCAGGATCCCTCAGTCACTATGCCTTGTTTTGTTGGGCCGCTCTGGGAACATCTCTGTAGAAGACATTCTTCTTCCCGCTCCAAAGTCAAAATCTCTGTAGCTCCAAGGCTGTCTGGTTTAGGATGTTCCCATGACAGGTTAAGCTTAAGCCTCCTGTTGACCCAGCTAAAGCCCATCATCCAACACCGAAGCTACCCAATAGCTTTACATCTTAGCTAGCACAAAATGTCCACTTGGATTTCTTGGTTCCTCCACTTTGAAGGATTAGGGAAGAGTTGACAAGATGCTGGGCACATGAGTAGCTTCATCTCCGTTGATCCTATCCCGGGTCCTGCTACTCTGATCAACAGGAGCGCATTAACTTCACCAGCGCCGAAATCCACGTTTTTGAGTTCTTTTCACACGGACTCCCTGCAATCTACACATCATCCTCCCCCCACTCCTTTATGCAGAAATATGTGGTTTTGCTTTTGATTTCCAAAGGGTTTAAACATCTGGCTCCAGGCTGTGGGATAAATAGGGATGAGCTTTGAAAAGAAGAAGGGTACAAGAAAAGGAATACTCGGCGTTCTTCCCTCAGCCTCTCGGAGGATACAGACCAGATGTTTTGGGCCTCTTTCGCTCTCCTCCACCCCCTTCCCCCCCCACCCCCACTTAAATGCATTATGTTCATCAGGACTTAGGGAGTTTATCCCTTCCCAGCTGACATCTGGTGCCGAGAGGACAGGGGTTTTTTTCTTTAAAAAGAAGATGAAGAATGCAAAAGAGGAAATGCATCGCCATCAGCGGGATTGTTGTTTGCCCGTTTTTAATAGTAGTGGCAGCACAATGAAGAAGTTAGATCTGCATTTCTGTAAAATATTAATCTGGTTCATTATCCAGGCAGTCAGAAAGCACCATGTTTACTCTCCAAGCAGGTTGGTCTCCCTTCCTTCCTTCCTTCCTTCCTTCCTTCCTTCCTTCCTTCCTTCCTTCCTTCCTTCCTTCCTTCCTTCCCTCCCTCCCTCTCTCCCTCCCTCTCCCTTCCTTTCTCTCTCAATCCCGCCATCCTCCCTCCCTCTATTCATTCCTTCCTTCCTTCCCTCCCTCCCATTCATCTATCTATCTATCTATCTATCTATCTATCTATCTATCTATCTATCTATCTATCTTTTTCTTTCCTTCCTCCCTTCCTTCCTCTCTTCTCCTTCCTTCCTCCCTCCCTCCCTCCCCCTTCCTTCCTTTCTCTCTCAATCCCGCCATCCTCCCTCCCTTTGTTCATTCCTTCCTTCCTTCCCTCCCTTCCATTCATCTTTCTCTCTCTCTCCTTCCTTCCTCCCTCCTTTCCCCACACTCCCTCCCTCCCTTCTCCTTTCTTCCTTTCTCTCTCAATCCTGCCATCCTCCTTCCCTCCATTCCTTTCTTCCTCCCTCCCTCCCTCCCTCCCTTCGTTCCTTTGTTTCCCTCTTTCTCTTTCTCAGTCACTCTCTCTCTCTCTCTCTCTCTCTCTCTCTCTCTCTCTCTCTCTCTCTCTCTCTCTCATACACACACACACATACACATGGCACAGGGTGATAAGTAATAAAAATTGAAAGATTATGTAGTTCTGTTTTTGGCTCCACATGAAAATGGAAAAAGATTGAGTGTGACTCATCCTCTTTTAAATGAAATTCACAGAAGAAGTTCTACCTCATGTTACAAGACTCTCTCCAGACAGCCTGCCTTCCCCCTGGGAACAATCAGGTAAGTTTTCATGGATCTGGAGGCTTATGCCTCTTGAGGCTGCTCGGGGACTCCAGGCTAGGTCCCCGCTTGACTCCTCCTACCAGCCTGGCTGGCAATTTCCCAACAGGATTCCGCAAAGGAAAGGAAAGGGAGACATTTGTTAGAACACTTTCTTGAAATGCAGAGGTTTCTCTAAAGCTTTCAGGGTTAGGATGGGGGAGCACCCAGAAAGGAGGATGTCATTGAACAGAGACAAGCTTGGCGAGGATTCAAACCAGTTAGGAAGACGGATAATCTGAACAGCAGAGCTCTGAACAGCATGCAAGTCAGGCTTTTGAGATGCTGGAATCAAGTATCGTGTCATCTCAGTAGGCTGACAGATTGTTTTTACAAACAAACAAACACAGCCTTGATCTGCAAATCTAGGAGAGAGGAAAAAAGAGAGGGAGGGAGAAGAGAGAAAGCGGCGTGGGGGGGGGGGACCTGTGGTGGAATTAGAAATGAATGCAAAGATTTTACAAAATAGTCAGGTCAAAATATTCTTTTTGGTGTCTTGATCTGGGCAAGATTCAGGTGGACATTTCGGAGGCCTGGAATGGACCCATCTGTCCCCAGATGAAATTTAATTCAAAGCATTGAGAGACCTGCAAGGCAGATAGCCCTCAACTTACAACGTATCGTTGAACCCATAATCCTTGCTTGTTCTTTGTTCTGTCTATCCCGGCCTAACCCAGTTATCACCAGCTGTAAGACTCCTAAGCAGAGGTGGGTTTCAGCAGGTTCTGACCAGTTCTGGAGAACCGGTAGTGGAAATTTTGAGTACTTCGGAGAACCGGTAGTAAAAATTCTGACTCGCCCCGCCCCCATCTATTCTCTGCCTCCCAAATCCCAGCTGATCAAGGGAGGAAATGGGGATTTTGCAGTATCCTTCCCCTGGAGTGGGGAGGGAATGGAGATTTTACAGTATCCTTCCCCTGCCATGCCCACCAAGTCATGCCACGCCCACCAAGCCACACCCACAGAACCGGTAGTAAAAAATTTACTATCCTAAGGATCGTTTCCCACCCATATAATGGATAACGTTGCAAACCAAAATGCAGATATCATGGAAAGGCCAATGTTCAGGAAGTGGCACGTAAGAACATCCATGCTCTTTGAAAATGATAGGTTGGAGGGAAAAAAATTAAAAAATGAAAACAAACAGAAGGAATGTCCCAAAGGTGTTTTTTTTCAAGAGACAACTAGACTTTCTGGTTTTTCTTTGAAGACGTTTCGCTTCTCATCCAAGAAGCTTCTTCAGCTCTGACTGGATGGTGGGGGCATGGAAGGATTTATACCTAGAAGCTTCTCGGATGAGAAGCGAAACGTCTTCAAAGAAGAACCAGAAAGTCCGGTTGCCTTTTGGAAAAAAAAACACCTTTGGGACAACCATGACCTGGATAGCTGGGAATCTCCATAGACAAACAGCAGGGATTTTTAATAGAATATATTTGAAACTGAAATGGGCCAGAGATGAAATTCATGCATCCAAACTTTGCAGAAGACATCTCCCATAGGTAAGTTAGAAATCACAGTGATGTTGTTCCAGTGAACAACAAAGATGTATTAGAGTTTTGGAAAAGAAAAACTACAATAAAAATTATTTAAAAAAAAAAAAACCAAAGATGATTAGGGGACTGGGGGCTAAGACATATGAAGGACGGCTGCAGGAACTGGGTATGTCTAGTTTGATGAAAAGAAGGACCAGGGGAGACAGGATAGCAGTCTTCCAATATCTCAGGGGCTGCCCCAAAGAAGAGGGAGTCAAGCTATTCTCCAAAGCACCTGAAGGCAAGTCAAGAAGCCATGGATGGAAATTAATCAAGGAGAGAAGCAATTTAGAACTAAGGAGAAATTTCCTGACAGTGAGAACAATGAATCAGTGGAACAGCTTGCCTCCAGAAGCTGTGAATGCTCCAACACTGGAAGTTTTTAAGAAGATGTTGGATAACCATTTCTCTGAAGTGGCGTAGGATTTCCTGCCTAAGCAGGGGGTTGGACTAGAAGACCTCCAAGGTCCCTTCCGACTCTGTTATTCTAGTCTATTCAACGTTATATTTTTCCATTAAAAAAAACGCACTTTGAACATGAATTTTTCTTCCCGTCAGAAGCTCTGTCCTGCCGCAGTAATGATCTCTTCTGCTTATTCCTCATTCTTCCTCCGAATGGGTCTGGATTAGTGCTTCGGTGGCCTCTTCTTAATTACAATTGTAACCTGCTAATGATATTGCTTTGTGGTCTGAAGGCACCTACTTCGGAATTCAGCCTTGGCTCCATTAAAATTTAACACAACAGCAGGTCACAACAGAACTAGGAAGCCAATGACAGATGCTTAATTAAAACCTAAAGCTGATTAGACCACCGAGAAGAAAACTCTAGAGGAAGAATTGGAAACTAGAGGGAGCCACAGCAGGGAATAATGACTTTATTTAAGCTTTTATGGGCACCTGGAGATGAACCGACTGTCAGGTGGCTGCTGTGGTCAATTGGGGCCAGGGGGTCCCCCCCTAAAAGCTTTGCTCAAAATCCAATCCAAATGTTGATTGCTTCTCTTCTTCTCCATTAACACAATGGACAGGATCGGCCAAGAGTCGGGATTATCCACAGTATCTAAACAGGACATTAATGAAGCTACTCTATTAAATTAGCAAGTGTGGCACCAAGCCCAAGTAATTAGGGTTTATCGAGTGCTACTGAGCAAGAGGGAATTCTGCAGGAAACGCACCGACAACAGGTGGAGACGAGTGGCTTTGCACAAAGTTGGCCAGATGGACTACAACGCAACTCACAGCAACCAGGGTTAATCTTTGGGTCTATAACTGAGTGGTAAATCAGATGTTGAACATGCAGAAGGACTAAGGGTCAAGTCTTGATTTCCACCCCCCCCAAAAAAAAACACTAGGAAGAAAACACTTTATCTAATAAGATTAGATTAGATTAACAGAGTTGGTAGGGACTTTGTAGGTTATCTAGTCCAACCCCCTGCCCAAGCAGGAGACCCAACACCATTTCTGACAGATGGCAGTCCAGTCTCTTCTTGAAAGCTTCCAGGGATGAAGCTCCCACAAGTTCTGAAGGCAACTTCTGTTCCATGGGTTGATTGTTCTCACTGTCAGGAAATTCCTCCTTATTTCCAGGTTGAACTTCTCCTTGATCAGTTTCCATCCATTGTTTCTTGTCTTGCCTTCTGGTGCTTTGGAAAATAAGTCGAGCCGCTCTTCTTTGTGGCAGCCCCTCAAATATTGGAAGACTGCTATCCTGTCTCCCCTGGTCCTTCTCTTCACTAGACTTAGCCATGCCCAGTTCCTGTAACCATTCTGTTTTAGTCTCCAGTTCCCTCATCATCCTGGTTGCTCTTCTCTGCACTCTTTCTAGAGTCTCAACATCTTTTTTATAGTGAGGTGACCAAAACTGGATACAGTATTCTAGGTGTGGTTTTACTAAGGCTTTATAGAATGGTATTAGTACCTCCCTTGATCTTGATTGTATTCCTCTGAAATAATATCTGAAATACTAGGAAGTCTCTGCCACTTGGTGGTTGGGTTTGACCCACGAGCTAGGCTAAACAACTTGTGATTCGGGTTGATGAGCAACCTTAAAAACAACCAAATTAATTCCATATCCTATCGTTCAAATTACTGGAGGTTAGAGAGATGCTGTGAGAACACGGATACCACAATTAAAGCCAAGAAATTGGGATCGTGGTTTGACTTGGTATTAGGCAGCTTTGGAGGTACATCTAGTTTTGGCACACAAAAATCTCTCGTCTGAGAACAGCAGAAAAACAAAAAATTCAGGTAGGAGAAAGACACCATGAGATGCAAAGAGGAAGATGTCCATATAGACTTGATGCAGTTCTAATGTTTACAACCTAGACATCTTCATTTAACCCATTTTCATTACTTTAAAAGACCATTTCCAGGGAAATCACAGGTCCCAACAATGAAAACCCATTTGTCAACAACCGTGAATTTTCCCCATCAATTGACACAACTACTTCGGAGAGCGACTTTTATTATTTATTTATTTATTTTATTTATTTATTGGTTCAATTTATATGCCACCCTTCTCCGGAGACTCATGGAAGTTTACAATGCGTTAAGCAATAGCCTTCATACTTTTGTATATACCTGCTTAGTAGGGCTTTCGGCCCCCCCAAGCGGTGTTCTTTTTTTATACAAAGTCAGCTTATTGTCCCCACAGTCCGGGTCCCCATTTTACCTACCTCGAAAGGATGGAAGGCTGAGTCAACCATGAGCCTGGTGGGATTTGAACTTGCAGTAATTGCAGGCAGTTGGTGCTATTAACAGCACTTTAATCTGCTGTGCCACCAAGGCTCTTTCCTACTCCAGGAGACCTGTGAAGGTCTTCGAAGCAGAGATGGAAAAACTAGTTGCCTTCCAGGTGTTCTGGAGCTATAAATCTATGATCCTGTAGTGTTCACCGGGCAGCCTGAGGCCAGTTAATGTCAGCAACATCTGGTGAGTCACAGCTACCCTTATGTTTTTTACAGCATAAGAAGCTGGAGTCAGTAAAGAAAACCCAGAAGGCCTTAGAAGCAGAACTGTACCAATAGAAGAGAATATTTGTAGCTTGAAGTTGAACCATGGCATTCGTGGTGACCTCTGAGCTTGGTTGTTTGCTTGCAGATGTTTCATGACCCAACTAGGGAACCATTATCAGTGGTTAGAACATCTGCAAGCAAACAATCAAGCTCAGAGAGCACCAAGGACCCCACAAGCAGATCTGTATTTATGGACAATCCCTACTCTTGATCAAGATTGTGAGTCTGCATATTCTACCACCAATCCTTCTTCAGAGTGCCATCAGCCAAACAATGTAGGCTGGTGACCCCCAGGGGGAGAGCCTTCTCTGTGGGAGCACCTACCCTCTGGAACCAGCTGCCCCCTGAGATAAGGAGAACTCAAGACCTCAGTGCCTTCTGCTGTGCCCTTAAAACCTACTTTTTCCAACAAGCCGGACTGGCTTAGGAAGTAATTTTAGACGTTTTTAAATTGGTTTGTTATTTTTAAAATTGGAGCCAAATTTATATGTATTTTTAATTCTTAATATTTGTATTGTATGTTTTTACAAGAGCCTTGGATAGTACAGTGGTCTAAAGCACCCTGTTATTAACATCAGCTGCCTGCAATTATTGCAGGTTCGAATCTCACCAAGGCTCAAGGTTGACTCAGCCTTCCATCCTTTCTAAGGTAGGTAAATTGAGGACCCAGTTTGTGGGGGCAATAAGCTGACTTTGTATAAATATACAAAAGTATGAAGGCTATTGCTTAGCGCATTGTAAGCCGCCCTGAGTCTCCGGAGAAGGGCGGCATATAAATCAATTTTTTAAAAAAAAAATTCTGGCTGTTCACCGCCCTGAGTCCTCAGGGAGAAGGGCGGTATATAAATTGAAAAAATAAATAAATAAATAAATGTTCGACGGTGCGTGTGGTTGCCACCATTGATATCTGGAACCTAGACCTGAAATGGACAATTGCCTCGTTCCGGTAGAGTCATTATAGGTTCCTACCTTTTTAGGGCACAACACACCTTGGATGCAAACTACCTTACTACAAAGGCATCTCCTGACTTTACAACTTGAAGAAGTTACTAAAATCAATTAGCAGTCTGATTAAAAAAAGAGGGGTGAAATGCTCTGAAATCTGCTAATAGTTTGCTGCGGTACTGGTTTGCTTCCTGCGTGCATGCATGGTGCGTGCCAAATGCACACTTTGCACGCATGCACACTGCAGGCACTACTGCACACAGTGCTGAAAAAGGAGGATTAAGAAGCCTTTTCTGAGTCTTCAAAGGTAAGTAGAACAGCGAGGGGAGGGGGAAACAGCTGTGCCGCGCAATTTAGATTTGCTAGAAAGCGGGATTCCCTGCTTTCTAGTGAATATAAATCGTGCAACACATCGTCGGAAATACCAATTCGCCCGAATCGGTAGCATTTTTTTTTTTTTACTACCGGTTCGGTGAACTGGTCCAAACCGGTAGCATTTTACCCCTGGATAAAAACCAGATAAAACTATTACGCATCAAGAAAGAGGGCAGGAGACCTCCCCCTTATTCAGCTGGCAAATTCTACCACAACATAAAATGGGTTTGTTTTGTTTTTTTACTTGAAATAGCTGGTGAAGAAGGGACATAATTGATCTGGAGTATTTGTGTCTTACTCCTTAGAGAAAAATAGAATTCTTTCTCGACTGTGACATTGGCCTATTTCTGTTATGACGGGCTTTTCTTCTGTAAGGTGTGTATCTTAACAAAATGTAAATATGCTCTTTTGCTCACACTTTCATGAGACAACTTCTCGGAATGCAAATGACAGAGGAAGATACCCCTGTGCTTGTGTAGGGTCTCTCTGTGTGCTCAACTCTCTTCTTTTACTCAATTACTCCCTGCCCTGTGCTCCCCACTCCTGCACCCCACACATTCGAAGAGCCAAGCAACGTACATCTGTAAAGCAAGTTTAATATCTAAATTAGATGCTTTGCTAAAATGATTATAAGCCACCGTAATTTCTCTTTAGCGAACTTTCTCCTCTGGGCTTGAATGGCGTTTTCGGGATTCAAATACATATTAATGAACGGCAATTTTGAGCAAAAACTAAAAAAAAAAAAGCTATGTTTATTTTTCTGCCACTCTGGCCCATTGTGAGTCAGACGTGGTGTGTGCACACATTTTAAACTAGCTGCTTTGGCCTCTGCGTTTAAACAATTTGCTCTCGCGTGCTGCCAAGATGCAGTTTAAAGGTGGCCATGTTTTATTGCCAATAATTGGGGAATTTATAAATCAGATGATGCATTCATGAAATGAAAAGAAACTTCCCCCCCCAGTCAATGGTACAAAAGGGGAGGGGGAGATATGTGGTTTAATTGCAAGGCATTAACTCTGGATCTGGATAACACTCCACCAATGTTAGAAAACTCAGCAAACTCAGAATTGGTTAGTACTTGAATGGAAAACCACTTAAAAATCCTAGGCATGTGCTGTGACCCAGGCCCAAGTAAGTAGTAGGAAAATCAGTCAGTGAAAAAACAAACAAACTTTATTCGAACAGCTGAGAATGACTTCATTCCCAGCGTCTTTCCACTAAATTAAAGCCAATTCCTCCCAACACAAATTCCTCAGTCCTATCGCAAACCTTGGTCCAATTAGGCAAACTGCCAAAGGCCTTTCTTGGCAAACGTTCAGAAGTCACAGATACAAAAATAAATACAAGACGTAGACGAAGAAGGAGACGAAGCTACCAACGTTGTTTTCTGGCAAAGCCCAAACGCCGTTGCTGGTCTGTTTTAAGCCTTATGGGAGGGGCCAATCATCTCTTGGCCTTACTCCTGAGTTGTCCTCTTTGCTTGAGCTGCTCTTGCCTTCTGGCAGCTCTTCTCATGCGTGCATTAGGAACAGGCTCCTCCTGTTCCTCTGCCTCACTCCTATCAGTCTCTGGAGGCTATGGAGGCTGCACCTCACTCCCCGATGGCCGTCCCTAACATCAGTGTTGGTGGGAGTTGCATGATTAGGCTCAGAGAGCACCAAGGACTCCCTAAACCTCAAATTAAAATCCAGTTGATCTTGTATTGGCCCTTAAATCGGTTATTTTTTGAGGATTAAAAACGTCTTTCCAGTGCTATTTAACTCTACCTCCCCCTTTAAGTTTTACTTCTGCCCATTTGGGGGGGAGAAGGGCAGAACGCAGTTTCCCCCAATGTGCCAATTTCCCAATTCAATACCTGCCTTTTTAGTTGTGTTCTACACTGCAAAAGTCCAAAAGCTGCTGCTTGGGATCTTCCCCTTTTATAAGATGATAACGGCACAAACCTTTGGAATAGTTTTATTCTCTGTCTGTCAATCAGAATAGAGCTGGAAGGGACTTCAGAGGCCTTCTAGTCCAACCCCATGCTCAAGCAGGAGATCCTATACCATTTCAGACAAATGGTTGTCCAATCTCTTCCTAAAAATATCCAGTCTTGGAGCATTCACAACTTCTGGTGGCAAGTCGTTCCACTGACTAATTGTTCTCGCTGTCAGGAAATTTCTCCTTAGTTCTAGGTTGCTTCTCTCCTTGATTAGTTTCCACCCATTGTTTCTTGTCCTGCCTTCAGGTGCTTTGGAGAATAGTTTGACTCCCTCTTCTTTGGGGCAGCCCCTGAGATACTGGAAGACTGCTATCATGTCCCACCCCTGCCCCCAGTCCTTCTTTTCTGTAGATGAGCCATACTCAATTCCTGCAACCGTTCTTCTATCGTACTTTTTCTTACATCCGCCCTTCCATTTTGGGCTGACTCTGATTCTCTCATATTCTTTGCAAGTATCTCCTCTCCTGTCACCTTTATGGAGGAAGGTGGCCCAACTTTATTATCTCTCTGCAGGTTTTATTTGCAGCTTAGGTTAAATGTGAGTATTCTGCAGCTAAATCAATTCCATTAGTCAAACGGGAGTTCCACCTGAAATAATGCTGAAATTCTGTCTCTCTTTTCTCTCTCTCTCTCCTTCCTCTCTCTTTTCTCTCTCCTCGCTCTCTTTTTTGTCTCTCTTCTGTCTCTTTTCCTCTTCTGTCTCTCTTCCTCTCTCTCTTCTGTCTCTCTTCCCCTCTCTCTTCCTTCCTCCCTCTCTCCTCTCCTCCCTCTCTGTCTCTTTTCCTCTTCTGTCTCTCTCTCCTCTCTCTCCCCCTCCT
>WNWU01000060.1:3969243-3979315 GCA_012654045.1 Ptyas mucosa | reverse complement strand
ATGATGTTACCTAGTTGGGTAATGAAACATCTGTAAGAAAACAAGCAAGCTTTGTGAACCAAGCTCACAAAGCACTAAGGACCCCACAGCTGTACTCCTCCTCCTCCTCTTCCTCCCCCTCCCCCTCCCCCTCCCCCCCTCCATGCAAACCTCACCTAACTGGGTAATGAAACATCTGTGAAAAAAACAACCAAGCTCAGAAAGCAACAACAACTTCACAATTCAACCCTGAACTACCAATATTCTCTTCTGTTGGTAACCCAGCGGAATTGCATGCTGATGGATTTCAAGGAGACCTATCAAATAAAAGAGCATAGGATTGCAATGCCAATCTGGGCATATTTATTCGGAAGTCTCATGGCATAAGCTGCTGTAAGCAAGCTTGGAGCTACAGCACTTGTCCATATGAATAGGCAGAACTCTTTGTTCCTTGGGCATCGCCTGTCTTCTTTCTTAAGTAGAAGCTGTTAACAGCATTTACAGATGGCTGAATTCACCCAGGATATAATCCCAAAAGTCTTTGGGGAAAATGTAACCCTTTTAGAAGGTTGTGTATTTGAAGTGCTTTCTCTAATATCACCCGAAACAAGACATGAATAAATCCAAGAGAATAAGACAATAATGGCAGGCATGTCAACAACATCTGATTTACTTATGAAATTTAAATTCAACCCTGGACCTATCGAGGGCGAAACCCAATACAGATCCTTAGAAAAAAACCGGGTGAATTCAATAGCAACCCTTGGGGGGATTATTCCTGGCCGATACATGTTTGATCTCCTTATCTATCAGCATAAATGCTTTATCGCGATTGAGATGTTAGAAGAACCTTTTTCCGTTACCAGATCTAAAGAGTTTATCTAAAGCAGAGAGGTCAAAAACGCTGGTCAGGGAATCGGATGCAGCTTAAAGGAGCCTCCTTGATGGGATGACATGTAGGTTCAAAACAGACCAAAGCTCTAAACATTGTCTCCGGGCTTCAAATGGAGCAGCTGAATCGGGAGGTGGTGGTGAAGGGACAAGCTGGATGAAAGGAAGGAGAATTTCACGAAAACTTTTGGAGACGGAATCCGATGGAAAAAGCTCTTTCGCTATATAGAATCAACTTTCAGAGGGGCAGGTGAAAATGTGTTATAGAATTACCCAACCGTAATTGTCTTATAGATGCTGAGATGCCGCCTTTTCGTGGCATCTCTTGTCTTATAGATGCTGTCTTATAGATGCTCTTGTCTTATAGCTCTTGTCTTATAGATGCTGAGATGCCACCTTTTTCAGTCATAAAGCAAAGTAGAATAGAATAACAGAGTTGGAAGGGGCCTTGGAGGTCTTCTAGTCCAACCCCCTGCCTAGGCAGGAAACTCTTCACCACTTCAGATAAATGATTACCCAACATCTTCTTAAAAACTTCCAGCGTTGAGCATTTATGACTTCCGAAGGGAAGTTGTTCCACTGATTAATTGTTCTCACTGTCAGAAAATTCCTCCTAAGTTCTAAGTTGCTTTTCTCCCTGATTAGTTGCCACCCGTTGCTTCTTGTCCTGCCTTCAGGTGCTTTGGAGAATAGCTTGACTCCCTCTTCTTTGGGGCAGCCCCTTGAGATATCAGAACACTGCTATCAAGTCTCCCTTGGTCCTTCTTTTCATTAGACTAGACATACCCAATTCTAGCAACTATTCTTTATATGTTTTAGCCACCAGTCCCCTAATCCTCTTTGTTGCTCTTCTCTGCACTTTCTCTAGAGTCTCAACGTCTTTTTTACATCATGGCGATCAAGACCAACCAAACTAAAGACATTGTTTTATTTATTTATTTATTTCCTTCCCGGGAAGGTGGTGACTTAAGACTTTTTCCCGATCTCTGTTTCAGTCGAGGTCGCAGGCCAAAACGGCACCGCGGCAAATACCCTACTCATGGTCACGCGTGCCCTAGTCGCTTCCCGTCTTGACTATTGCAACACAACATGGGGCTGCCCTTGAAAAGCATCCGGAAGCTCCAGTTGGGGCAAAATGCAGCAGCCCGCATTTTGTGCAGACCTCGATGTGACCATAAATCACCTCACCTGCGGGAGCTGCATGGATTGCCGATTTGCTTCCGGGTGCAATTCAAGGTGCTGGTTGTCACCTTTAAAGCCCTTCATGGTTTGGGACCAGGTTATCTGAGGGACCGTCTCTTGCCGGTCACATCTACCCAACCCACCAGAGCGGGGAGGCAGGGAATGTTGCGAGTCCATCCCCTAAGACAGGGATCTGCAACCTTAAATACTCAAAGAGCCATTTGGACCCGTTTCCCACAGAAAAGAAAACATCGGGAGCCACAAAACCCTTCCCGTGCCTGACTATTTCTTGAGTGGCCACAAAACTAGCATATGTAGTTGAATTAAATGTTCTGTTTACTTCTGAAACTTTTCTTTTCTTGGATTTATCCATGGTTGGCTTACCGGGGGTTGAAAAGCTCAATAAATTGCGTGTTGCACATTGGTGGTTGTGACGCATATTTTGAGTGACAGGGAGCCGCAGATGAGGGGTGAAAGAGCCACATGCGGCTCCAGAGCTGCAGGTTGCCGACTCCTGCCCAAGGGAGATACACCTGGTGGGACCCAGAAGAAGGGCCTTCTCCGTGGTGGCTCCCTCTCTCTGGAACATCATTTCCCCAGAGATTAGAATGCCCCCCCCCCACTCTAGCACTCTTCCGGAAGAGGCTGAAGACCTGGTTCTGCCAGCGTGGGGTGAAGCCCATTAAATGACTCATGTGATGTGTTGTCGCCGGCGCGGGGGGGTGGGTGGGTGTTATTTTATTGTATTATTTTATTATATGGTTATTCTCTTTTATTAGCGTTATTGTTTTGTAGAGGAGGTTTTTATATTCCTGTAAGAGGCCTTGAGTCGCCGTGTGCCAAATAGATTTCCCAAAATAAATGAATAAATAAATAAATAATAACAGAGCAAAACAATGGCAAGCAGGTTTCACACACTCACTCACACACACTCACACACACACACGCACTCACACACACACTTTAGGGTGGCCGGTGATTGGAAAAACAATCCAAAGACGTTGAAGCTCTTTTTGTCTGGTCTCAAGCACCAGCTTTGTTTACCTTCCTGAACCAGTTCTCTTCTCCTTGTCGGCAAGTAAAGTGGGCCACGGGGAATTAAAAAGGCTTCCAAAATTCTATTTTTAACATCAGATTCATCAGCGTGCAATTTACCATCACAGCATCCCTGTCTCTTGACACTTGTTATTTCTATTTTGTGTGCATATCCCTGATGTTTGACGTGAACGTTTTGATTCTGCTTTTACTTGTATTAGATTCGGAGGGTGGGGCGGAGGGGCAGGGAGGGGAGAAGTGACTTTGGACTCGGCCGGAAAAGATGGAGTGATTGATGCTCCAAGGCAGAAATCTATTATCTTTATTCCTTAGGTCGTATCCCCAATTTGCCTCTTAATGATTCACTGCATTGGTGTCCGTATTTTTTTTTCCCCCCTCCTGGAAGTTCAGGAGAGCTTGGTCTCTTTTGCTCCCCAAAATTTGAGAGGTAGATTGGACCGAGAGATCTTTTCATGAGCCCATGTTTGAAATCGCAGACTAACTGACCCAATAACTACATCAAACCTAACGTTGAAATATCCCTTCCAAATCAGAGTCGAGACGGTGACAGGCAATGATGGGATTCAGCTGGTTCGGGCCGGTTTGAGCAAACCAGTTGTTAAATTGCTACCTGGCCCTGCCCTGCCTCTTCCCCCACATTTTCCCATGCTCCCCATTTTGGCTCCCAGGTAAGTGCAGGAAGGCATACTAGGTCCAAAACAGAGTGTGGGGGTTGCGACACGTTCCTCCCCCCTCCCCAGAGGCCTGTTTTTGCTCCCAGGAGGCTGCAGGGAGGCATACTAGGCCCAAAATGGAGCCCGTGTTTGCTCCCAGGCTCCCAGGAGGCCAAGTGCTGCCTGTCACACACCCTGGCCACACATACCCTGGCCATGCCCATCCAGCAGTCATTAGGGCAACGAGCCAGTTGTTAAATTATTTGAATCCCACCACTGGTGACAGGTCTGGAGAAACAAGCCTTAGGCTGAAGTATTAAAGGATCTAAGGAGCTAAGAATGGATTTCTTGACAGCGTGAACAATTAATCAAATGGGACAGATTGCCTCCCAGAGTTATGCGTGCTCCATCACGGATGGTCTTCAAGAAAAGACTGGATAGCCATTTGTCCCAGATGGAATCAGGTTTCCTGTCTTGGGCGGGAGGAGAGAGGGAGTCAGGCGAGAAGAGCTCTGGTGGCTCAGTAGACTAAGGCAGTCATTAACATCCACTTAACATCTGCTGCCTGCAATTACTGCAAGTTCAAATCTCACCAGGCTCAAGGTTGACTCAGCCTTCCATCCTTTCTAAGGTAGGTAAAATGAGGACCCAGATTGTGGGGGCAATAAGCTGACCTTGTATAAATATACAAAAGTATGAAGGCTATTGCTTAACGCATTGTAAGCCGCCCCGAGTCTTCGGAGAAGGGCGGCATGTAAATCAAATTTTTTTAAAAAAGACCTCCAAAGTCCCTTCCAGCCCTATGATTCTATGAAACGTTTCCAGGACTTCTGCATTCATTCCGTTAATTTTATCACCAGTTTCTGAGCTTGCTAAGAGCATATGGGGGATAAAGGTAAAGGTTCCCCTCGCACATATGTGCTAGTCGTTCCTGACTCTAGGGGGCGGTGCTCATTTCCGTTTCAAAGCCGAAGAGCCAGCGCTGTCCGAAGACGTCTCCATGGTCATGTGGACGGCGTGACTAAACGCCAAAGGCGCACAGAACACTGTTCCCTTCCCACCAAAGGGGTCCCTATTTTTCTACTTGCATTTTTTTATGTGCTTTCGAACTGCTAGGTTGGCAGAAGCTGGGATAAGTCACGGGAGCTCACCCCGTTACGCGGCACTCGGGATTCAAACCGCTGAACTGCCGACCTTTCGATCGACAAGTTCAGCTTCTTAGCCACTGAGCCACCGCATCCCCCATATGAGGGATAGGATGCTTTAAAAGAACAAAATCTACACCTCCCTTAGACACACACACACGCCTCAAAAAAAAAATGATAAATGAATAAGGCATTAGAGACATTAACCTTGGGCAGCTGTTTGAAGACCCTGGATGGGGAAAGCTCTCAACTGGACCAATATGTTCGAACAGCTGCTCTGATAGTTTTAAGATAATTGTATTTGGCAACTTAATGATTTCGAAGGTGACTGTTCTGAAATTTTGGCACGTACCAAAAAAAAAATGGGGAATGGTTCCAAACTATCTATTTGGAGGCTGTAAATCTTCTTTCGTTGAGACTAGCATGAGTCCCGACCCCTGATATTTTCCCATATGCCCAACTGCTGCTCCACATCTGGATCCATCCCCATCCCCAAGTCTTTTGTGAATGCACTGGGAACAAACCAGTTTGTTTCCAGATCCAGTTCAAGGTGCTGGTTTTGAATTAAAGCCCTACATGACATGAGGGATTTGACTATTATTATAATGATTATTATAATGATTATTATTTGACCATGTCTCCTTGATGACGTCGACCTGTCCCACTAGATCCAGCAAAAAGGACTTGCTGAGAGTTTCAGAATAGAGTAGAGTAGAGTAGAGTAGACTAGAGTAGAGTAGAGTAGAATAGAATAGAATAGAATAGAATAGAATAGAATAGAATAGAATAGAATAGAATAGAATAGAATAGAATAGAATAGAATAGAATAGAATAGAATAGAACAGAATAGTTGGAAGGGACCTTGGAGGTCTTCTAGTCCAACCCCCTGCTTAGGCAGGAAACCCTACACCACTTCAGACAAATGGCTATCCAACATCTTCTTAAAAACTTCCAGTGTTGGAGCATTCACAACTTCTGGAGGCAAGTTGTTCAGCTGATGAATTGTTCTAACTGTCAGGAAATTTCTCCTTAGTTCTAGGTTGCTTCTCTCCTTGATGAGTTTCCATCCATTGCTTCTTGTTCTACCCTCAGGTGCTTTGGAGAATAAATTGACCCTCTCTTCTTTGTGGCAGCCCCTGAGATATTGGAACATTGCTATCATATTTCCCCTGGTCCTTCTCTTCATCAAACTAGACATGCCCAGTTCCTGCAACTGTTCTTCATATGTTTTAGCCTCCAGTTCCCTAATCATCTTGATTGCTCTTCTTTGTACTCTTTCTAGAGTCTCCACATCTTTTTTACATCGTGGCGACCAAAACAGGATGCAATATTCCAAGTGTGGCCTTACCAAGTGGTATAAGAGCTATATTTGGGGGGCTCAATTGGTGGGTCTTCTGTGCTGTGTCCCCCACTTTGTGGTACATCCTTATCTCTGAAGGAAGGCTGGTTACTTCATTTTTGACCTTCTGAAATCTCTTAAAACTTGGTTGTACCATTAGACCTGGGTACCTTGAGGGACCGTGGAATTATTGAGTTGGTTCCCTTCTTAATAACCTCTCCTCGCCTAATATTCTTGTTCTTGTTTAGCTTGGTCTTTTATATGGAGTTTACGGAGAGGAGGAGGAGAACTGTGGGGTTCTTGATATTTTCTGAGCTTGGTGGTTTTCTTGCAGAGGTTTCGTTACCCAGCTAGGGGATATCATCAGCGCTATCAGATTTATCTTGTCAGAGTGTGCACAGCGTGACTACTATTTTGAGACAACCCAGGAGCAAAATTCAGGGCACAGAGGTTTTGTCATTACAAACAGTGGTTTATATACAAGACTTCTATAGACAGACAGACACGTGGTAGGCACATACCAGGCAAGCAAGCAATCTTCAACTTTACACGGAGAGCTACAGTGCAGATGGAACACAACAAGGCAAGTGATACAGGAGGGGGGGGGGAGAGAGAGAGAGAGAGAGAGAGAGAGAGGGAGGGAGGGACCTTCTCATGGCCTCCCTTATATAGACAGCTTCTTAAAACGGCAATAACCCTGCTGACTCATCCTCAGTCCATCATCTTGGTCCACAGCCTTACAGCAGCTGGTCAGCTTTAAACCTTCATTATCCTGACATATCCCTGCTCCCTTCTAGCACTGATGATGTTCTCTAATTCTAGTTCTCTAGTCATGAAACGCCTGCAAGAAAACAAGCAAGCTCAGAGAGCACCAAGGACCCCACAGTCCTTCCCCTCCTCTTCTTTCTCCTTCTCCTTTTCCTCCTCCTCCTCCTCCTCTCCTTCCTCTCCACAAACCCCACTCCCTTCTAGCACTGATGATGTTCTCTAGTTGGGTCATGAAACGCCTGCAAGAAAACAAGCAAGCTCAGAGAGCACCAAGGACTCCCCAGTCCTTCCCCTCCTCTTCTTCTTCCTCCTCCTCCTCCTCCTCTCCTTCCTCTCCACAAACCACACTCCCTTCTAGCACTGATGAAGTTACCTAGTTGGGTCATGAAACACCTGCAAAGAAACAACCAAGTTCAGACAACACCGAAGAACCCCTCATTTCAACCCTGAGCTACAAATATTCTCATTTATTAGTACAGGCTGGTTTAAATGAGTAGCTATTCCAGTTTATATGAATCCGTATCAGAGGCTCTCTAACGCTTCCTATGAAAATCTCTGCACAAATCAATACTACTATGGGCATTTCCCCATATATGTAGCTTTTGTTTCACGCGAGTGCGGTGCCTTCAAAAAATGTAATAATGGAGAAACGGCTCTTTTCATCCTTTAATTCTGAAATGCAGAGGGAGACAATTAGCCCTTGCTAATAAGGTTTACACACTGTCGCAGATAAGACAGAATTGTCATTTTTACAGTCTGGTCTGTTATTTTCCAACCAGATTTAATACACCACAATGTCGTAATATCTGCAATTTCTTTGCCGGTTTACAAATAATACCCTTTTGACGAGACCTCGGGTTCAGATTCCTGCCCTTTGTAGCTGAGCCACAGACGTGGAATGCCAAGCTAATTGGCAATAAAACTAAAAGCAACTGTCCAAAAATTGCGTAGGGAGAAATATGATCAACACAGCACCAGCCAAACTCTCAGCCAACTGTTAAGAAGTGCAAATATTTGATGGTGGGGGGGAGAGGAGAAGAGCTAAAGTTTGGGCATTTAAATGAGGTTTTTCTTTCTTTTTTTTTTTTTTCCCCTTTTTTTCCTTGTGACTGCTCATTTTGTTTTATTAAGGGACTGGAGCGTCTCTAATATAACAGAAATAATTTTCAGGCCGAGGTAGCAGTAGAACAAAGGGTAGCTTAGCCAGGCGAAAGGACACCCCTCCATAAGAAGGTCAGCCAGGCAAAATTGGCTCAAAATGAGGATTTACGCAGGCGAGTAGAGGAGTTGTGGGGTTTGCATCACGACCTTGTTTGGTTCGCGGCTCCCTTCAGAGGCCCCGATGGGGCCCGGTAATTGTATTCGGTTTATGGGCTGACCAACCCAATCAGATGCAAAGTCGCACAAAGTCATTAAGAGGACCGAAAGCAAGATAAACTTTTCCCGGCCGGTTGGGTAAGGATGGGCTCGGGGGAAATTAGATACGATGAACTCACCGATCTGACGTTAGACAGCGCATCAAATGAGAATCTGGGCTGGTGCCCCGAGAGAGAGAGAGAGAGAGAGAGAGAGAGAGAGAGAGAGAGAGAGAGGGAGAGAGGGAATTGAGGGTGGGGGCAATGCTCCAGAGAGAGAGGGAGAGGGAGAGGGAGAGGGAGGGAGAGGGAGAGGGGGAGAGAGAGAGAATTGAGGGTGGAGGCAATGCTCCAGAGAGAGAGAGAGAGGGAGAGGGAGAGGGAGAGAGGGAGAGGAAGATGGAGAGGGAGAGAGAGAGAATTGAGGGTGGGGGCAATGCTCCAGAGAGAGAGAGAGAGAGAGAGGGAGGGAGAGGGAGAGGGAGAGGGAGAGGGAGAGAGGGGGAGACAGAGAGAGAGGGTGGGAGAGGGAGAAAGCCTTGATGAACAGGCTTGGAAAGACTGATAAAAGATAATATTTGTAGCTTCGGGTTGCACTGTGGGATCCTTGGTGCTCTCTGAGCTTGGTTGTCAGATTTCCAAGTAACACCCCCAATGAAAGAAGACTCCGAGGCTTGAAGTTCCTTAAAGTCCCCCCCCCCTTTTTTTATTTTTAATTTATATGCCGCCCTTCTCCAGAGACTCAGGGCGGCTTACAATGCGTTAAGCAATAGCCTTCATACTTTTGTATATTTTATACAAAGTCAGCTTATTGCCCCCACAAACCGGGTCCTCACTTTACCCACCTTAGAAAAGATGGAAGGCTGAGTTGACCTTGAGCCTGGTGAGATTCAAACTCGCAGTAATTGCAGGCAGCTGGATGTTAAATGCTGCCTTAGTAGGAGGCATTAGCCTCCTAAGCCACTCCTACTTTATTTGAGATGCTATATTGGCACATCTGGGAAAACCCGAATCTGAAAGCTTCCAAGTTTTCCCCACCCAAAGGAAAGTCCAAGTCCCTACCCAGCACCCACATGTCCATCACACGGTCCAATCAATGCACCGTCCCAACTGGAGATGCCTCCCAGTTCCAGTCCTCCAGGTGCAGGGCAAGATGTCCTTGACTCTCTGAGAAAGGAATGTTATTATGACTACATATCACCCATGTTCCATACAATCCCCGCTCCCAGTTTCCCACAGCACTAAATGTGGCAGGCCTGAGGCCCAATGCAAAAGATGGCTTCCAGGCCTGACATTGGACGTTTCATGACCCAACTAGGGGATATTATCAGTGATAGAAGGGAGTGGGGTTGGCAGAGAGGACGAGGAGGAGGAGGAAGAGGAGGAGGCCTGTGAGATACTTGGAAGAGATGAAGAAGGAGAGGAGGAAGAGGAGAAGGAGGTAGCCTGTGGGGTCCTTGGTTATTTTCTTGTAGACGTTTCATGACCCAACTAGGGAACAAAATCAGTGCTAGAAGGGAGTTGAGTTTCAGGAGGAGGAGGAGGAAAGGATGAAGGAGAAGAAGAAGGAGAAGAAGAAGGAGAAGGAGAAGGAGAAGGAGAAGGAGAAGGAGGAGAAGGAGAAAGAGGAGAAGGAGAAGGAGATGAAGAGGAAGGGGAAGGAGAAGGAGAAGGTGCCCTTTGAGCTTGGTTGTTTTCTTGCAG
>WNWU01000060.1:3955356-3969016 GCA_012654045.1 Ptyas mucosa | reverse complement strand
AGAAGGAGAAGGAGAAGGAGAAGGAGAAGGAGAAGGAGAAGGAGAAGGAGAAGGAGAAGGAGAAGGAGAAGGAGAAGAACTGAGGAATCTTTTGTGCTGTCTGAACTTGGCTATTTTCTTGCAGACATCTCACAACCCAACTAGGTAACATCATCAGTGTTACAAAGGAACAGGGTTTGGTCTCTTAGAAAGAAGACTTGGAAAGAATCTTTGAAAAAGGAGTCATATTCCCACATTCCTGTTGTTCCCCAATGGGGTCAGGGATAAGCTATGGACATGCCTAAATCATCCTTTCTCCCATTTTGAATAAACTTATATAATGTCTATGAAGGTACATATGCATCTTTCTTCTACCATAGTAGAAGTAGACATGATATAAGAAATGCATTCTTAGCGGTGTGGGAGAAAGTTAGAGATAAATATTATTTGAAAATACCGATATGGTTATCAACAATGGAAGCACAAATACACCCACATATCATCAATTTTAGAAATATTGTTAGATACAAAGATTTATTAACAGACCAGGGGGAATTGAAAGGGAAAAAAGAAGTGGAAGAACAAGGGACTGAGATAGAGTGGTATACACATATGCAAATACGGGCAAGGTATGAAAAAGATGCAAAATTATACCATTTTGAATAAACTGAATAAAACAAAGAAAGAGAGAGAGAGAGAGAGAGAAATGCTGGGATTAGGAACGTTGGCAGAAATGAAAACAACTCTTCCCTGAGTAGAAATTTCTCAGCTTTTTTTGGACCAAAGCCGGCCAGAGCTACTAACCCGTTTTCATACTCACTCTGCCTATATATCATCAGTGAAAAATATCCTCCAGGGGTTGCATTACCCCCTGAACAGCGATACCTGGAAGCATTTTGGCTACTTCTGCCCAAATATATCGAAATTGATGTACTCAGCAATTTCTTTTTTCCCCCTTTCAAAGCTTGAGTTATCGAAGGCGGCTTCTTTTAAGGGCCATTTTTCCTGGTTGTTCTTGTCAGCAGTTCAGCCTTTGGCCAGCTGAGAATGGAGTGGAGGGAGAGGGGCAGAAATACCATTATTCAATTTCCCATTTAAAAAGAAATCTTACTGGAGTACATAAGACCATCCACGCTTCGAAGTGATTCACAATATTAGCCCACCATTACTCAAAAGGAAGAGCGCGTTTTTGTAGGGGGAAAACAGGGTTTTGCAAAGACAGGGATGAAAAGATTTACGGAGGACGAGTCAGCTTCGACATACGACCACAAGGACAAGAATGCCCCCAATTTCCCTAAGCAAAGCGGGCATTGCCTGATTTTACGACGCTTTTTGCCAGGGTTGTTAAGAGAATGGTGCATGCGTAAAGCTTGTCCCCTCGATTTTCCTTGTCAGAAGCCAGCCAGGAAAATCTCCAACCGCAATCATGGGTGTTAGATGTATCCAGCGAGACCGACGTGCAACATGCATGTAGAAATCCAGACCTGGAGCGCAAACGGTGCTTTGTGAGTGTGCATGACACACTTGCCAGGAACACCTCAAACCGGTGTTTCTCAACCTTGGAAGCTTGAAGATGGATGGACTTCAACTCCCAGAATCCCGCAGCCAGCGTTGCTGGCTGGGGGATTCTGGAAGTTGAAGTCCATCCATCTTCAAGCTACCAAGGTTGAGAAACACTGCCTTAAACTGTTGTGGCCCGCCAGGAGAGCTGGTGGCAGACTCAGACAGTGAGGAGGTTGGGGAGGAACATGGGCCAGTCCTGGAGTCTGGGGAAGGCTCTGACGAGTGCTCTGCATCAGAGGCAGAGAGGAGGCCAGGGCCATCTGATAGTTATCAGCTGCCTTCGGAGTCAGACATCAGTGAGGCAGATGAACAGCCGGAGCCTGTTCCCAGTGTACACATGCGCAGAGCTGCCAGGAGAACAGAACAGCTAAGGAACAAGGGTCGACTCAGGAGTAAAGCCCAGGTGGACGGTGAATGGCCCCTTCCATAGGGAATAAAGGGGAGCGAAAGGGGAGGGGAGTTTGCAGGAGACAATTAGTTCGCTTAATTGGTTCGTGACTCCTTGCCAAGTTTTGAAGATATCAGCCTGGCAGCTCTCCAAGCCGGATAAGGTCCGTGACTGTAAATTCTCTCTTGAAAGACTTTGTTGGATGTGAATGAGAGGAATACACAGTAACTTAATAAAAAGGGGGTTTTTTTCGGGACGAGGAGTCTGCTTCAGGCTCTTGGGAAGTCTAAGTCAGAACATAAACACAGATGTGTCTGCTCGTCCCACTTTGGGCAGAAGGCAGCTTCGTCCCATTCCTCTGTCCTGAAACCATGGATTTTACGCCGACTGAGGCTGACTGTCAACACGTCTTCTAAAAATAAGTCAAGAAAGCTTATTGGCTGTGCTGAAACGTCGAGCACAAAATTGCCCTTTGCAGTCTATGGGATAATTGCTAGGCTGGAATATTGCAACTCCTTGGGAATTGATCGTATGTGGGACCCACGCTAAGAAGATTGGGAAAGTGCTTAGTGTGTTAATAATGGCATGTAAGTATCCAGCAGGAGGCAGCCCATTGAGCTGCAAACTCTTGGCTGGCCAACTTGGTCTCTGTTATTCTGCAGTCGAGCTATTTCTGTCAGGATTCAGCCCAACCGCGGATGTGAGAGTTAATTTCTCAAACAGGTGGCGGAAAAACAGCAGGATGGGAGATCTGACCGTTTCAAAAACAAAGGAGAGATGGAGGCAGACTGGCCAGCTCAAAAAAGGCAGCCAAACAACACAATATTATTGCTCGGTGGAGATTCTCCATTGCGACACACAACAGGAGCTGAAATTTCAGGCATCGGGTTGCTATGTTCTTTCAACAAGTATTACTTATCTCTAATTTCTGGAATTTATTTATTTCTTTTGTATCAACTTGGTTCCTTCTGGCCTCTGACACAAAGCTTGATGGAAGTTTTTGAACGGAAGACTTTTCAAATGCTGGCTGGAAAGTTGGAGAACAGCCGACTAGACGGAACAATGTTTTAGCTCAGTGATTCGATCTCTCACTTTGTAGGCAGCAGGTCCCAGATTAAATACTCTGCACCTACAACTCAAGGTTTTGTTTGGACTACTCTGTTTCCCCAAAAATAAAACCCAACTGGAAAATAAGCCCTAGCATGATTTTTCAGGATGCTTGTAATGTAAGCCCTACCTCTCAAAATAAGCTCCAGTTAAGATGGTCAGCCAGATGGATGCATTTAGTACCATATTCCCCCCCCAAAATAAGACCTAACCAGAAAATAAGCCCTAATGAGTCTTTTGGAACAAAAATTAATATAAGACCCGGTCTTATTTTCGGGGAAACACAGCATATGGACCAGAAACAACCCATCTTCACACCCCGAACTGTTCTAACAGTGCAAAAGTAACAAAGATGATTAGGGGACTGGAGGCTAAAGCGTATGAAGAACGGTTGCAGGAATTGGGTACGTCTAGTTTAATGAAAAGAAGGACTATGGGGGACATGATAGCAGTCTTCCAATATTTGAGGGGCTGCCACAAAGAAGCAGAGGACAATCAATTTTCCAAAGTACAAGAAAGCAAGACAATATTTTTAAAATATTTATATATAATAAATAAAAATATATATTTCAAAAAAACTAAAAAAAACAAAGAAGAAACAAACTGATCAAGGAAAAGGGCCAACCTAGAACTAAGGAGACACTTCTTGACAGTGAGAACAATTAACCGGTTGAAAACCTGAAGAAGTTGTGAGCGCTCCATCACTGGAGGCATTTAAGGAGAGATTAATGACCATTTGTCTGGAATGGTATGGGGGTACCCTGCTTGAGCAGGGGGTTGGACGAGAAGACCTCCAAGGTCCCTTCCAACTCTGTTATTCTGCCACTTGATGTTTGAAGAGCCAGATGCCAAGTTGAAGAGACTTTGAGGAAACTCTGCGCTTGACTCTTCTGGAATACAAGTGGCTGCATTTGTTCGGGTGACAATTAGCATTTGCTGGCACGCCAACCTTTGCTTGAGATGGCAACATCTGTTGCTCTGTTCCTGGGCAACTTCATTGCTTCTCTTTCTTGGCAGCCAACTGTCCCTAATAATTGATTCTTTCAACATCTGGTGCGCAGATTAACATGTGAGGTCTAATGGTCCCAAAATGGAATGGCAATTCATTTTCATTGGGCTTAATAAAATAAGCAAGTGAGGTGAGGAATTCAGGCTGTCAGGAACACTTAAAAAACCAGTTTCTCTCTCCTTCTACAAAGCAGCAAAGAACCCACTGACTACATTATGGATGATGACTCGGCCAAAAGGACTTGCTTCTCCAGAAAGATAATTAAATGTGTAGATAACAGGGCCAATTTTCTAGCTTACGAAGTCATGGGAAGCCAGGTTCTCACTTCCACACTGATCTCTAATAAAACTCATTTCATTATGCTTGGTTTAATCCTTCAATAGAAACCCTACTGCAACTTGTCGCTCACAATATCTATCCATTTGCTTGTAGGACACCTGCCCGACATTGTGGAAATGGTGCTGGGTCACAAGAATTCCTTCTTTTGACATTCCTAACCTTCAAGAAGTTCTCTGTCTCTAGAGGAACACTGTTGTCTCAGATGGGAAGAAAGGAAAGAGGGGAGGGAGGAAGGGAAGGGAAATAAGAGTAGGAGAGAGGGTTAGAGAGGGAGAAAGAGAGGAGAGGGAGAAAGGAATGGGGAGTAGAGAAGGAGTAGGAGAGGAGGGAAGAAGAAAGTAGGAAGGAAAGAAGGGAGGGAGATGGAAGAGATTGAGAAGAAAGATTGCTGTACAATAAAAAAGCTGAAATGGTAGAAAGGCAACCCTGAACATGTGTAAATGCACTAGGATTAAAAAATGAATTATTAAAAAATAAAAAAAAGAATAAATATGAGTAAAAACAGAGAAATTAGAATTTGAGGGCGAATAAAGATGTTGTTTATACAAATAAGCATAAATTTTAAGATGTGATAAAAAGAATGGAAAAAGAAGATTTTGGCAAAAATGGTAACTGAGTAAAATGTATTTGAATAAGATAAATTGTATAAGTTATGATATGGCCAATACTCTGTTCATAAAATATGCGGGTGAATGTGGGGGGGGGGAAACCCCAATAAAACGTGATTTTAAAAAAAGAAATTCTCTGTCTCTAGAGGAACAATGTTGAGGGAACGAAAGGCTCCTGATGTCAACTCGCAAAGCATCCCTGGCCCTGCTCTCAAGTTGCCATAAGCAAGGGGGGGGGGGGGACTGATGAAATGGCATGGCAGCCAAAGAGAGATGTACATTCCAGACTTATCTCTCTCAAGGCTGTATCTCAGGGTTACCCACAGCGCCCCGAGGGGAGTGACCTCTACAACCTGGGAAATTGCTCCATTGGAGAATGTGATTGATGACACACCCTGGGGGGAGGTCATGATTGGGGTATGATTGGGGCGTAAATTACGTAGAGTCAGAGCTGGCTTCACTTGGGAATGTGCCGAGATGAAGCTCCTAATAAATAACTGGATTTCTTTTGAAGCTTGGCTCGAGGCTCATGATTTAATTAGGACATCCATTGGAACCTTGACACACAAATCTTCCTGGTTGTCCAAGAAGATCCATTTGCGGCGATCTCTAATCTGCCTCTAGGTCCGAAGTGCCAATTTGACTTACAACCACTTTTTTCCTGAAGACCAAAGATTGGAACATATCACTTTTGTTGTTATTGTTGTTGCTGTTGTTAGTCTGGCCAGTTGGGTCTGATAGTACTGAGATCCAACCATGAAGAAATTCACCCTTTTGAGATTCTGTCCCTGTAAACTTACAATTGGTTTCATTTCCTAACTAGGTAGCCTCATTAGAAAGGAAATTGGCAGAAACTTAACAAGGAAACTTTGTTGAAAACAAAACTCTTACCATTGCGAGTGGAACAATTCCCATGAACACGGATTGGCTGACAAAGATCTCGGAGACCACCAGCTCACTCGCGGCCACATCTCGAGGATACTCGACCTGCCAGGTAATTTGCTGGGCTCCAGCCAACTCACTGCTGTTGTCAATTTCAAAATCCATTTGAAAGATCTCGTAAGAAGTTATGTTGATCCTGGGAGGGGAAAAAGAAACAGAAGGTGACATTAGGAACTTCAGATAGGACTTGTTTCTCTTTCTTTCTTTCTTTCTTTCTTTCTTTCTTTCTTTCTTTCTTTCTTTCTTTCTTTCTTTCTTTCTTCTTTCTTTCTATGTATCTATCTATCATTCACCTATCTATTTTCTGCCTATTTATATCTATCAACCATCTGTCTATCTATCGTCTGTCTATCTAATTTTATCTGTCACCCATCTCACGGTTCACGAGACTGAATTTTATAAAAGGCCCATTTATTTATTTATTTTATTATTATCTCTTTTATTCATTAAAGATGAAACTCAAGTCAACTGAACATTTAAAAATGTGTCCCAAATACAAGTGACTGGTGCTAATGGTTGATATGTTGTTGTTGTTGTTGTTGTTATTGGCTACGATGTGGAGAAAAGGAAGGAAAAAAAATTCAAACTTAAGCTCCCCAAAATGATGGTTATAGAAATGCAATTAGGGAGAAAAACAATAAAATATTAAAGTAATCTCTCTCTCTAGCATGGTTATTATAGTGGCACATTCAAGAGTCTATAACCATGATGGTGAACCTTTGGCACATGTGCCACAGGTGGCATGGGGAGCCCTCTCTGCAGGCATGCGAGCCCTCGCCCAGCTCAGCTCCACTGTGCATGCGCGCGTGCTTCCCGCCAGCCAGCTGATCTTCAGGTCTCTGCCCTGCAAGTGGGAGACGCTTGCGCATGCGCGGGGTGGTGGTGGTGGTGGTGGCGGCTACTTTTCTCCTCACTTTCTGCTGCCCGTGCCTTCCCAGATCTCCGGAGAGTCCCCTCCCAGCCCTGTTTTGGGAGGTGGGGCTGTTTTTCCTCCCCAGCGCTGTTTTGGGATGTGAGGCCAAAAGGGGGGGGATCGCATGCGCATGTGTGGGGAGAGGAGAGCGGGGCTCGCGTGAGCATGTGCAGAGGGGCGGGGCATGCGGGAGGGGCATTGCATTATGGGTGTGGGCACGCACCCACGCGCGCGATAGCACACGCGCGCCTGCTTTTGGCACCTGAGGAAAAAAAGGTTAGCCATCACTGGTCTAGAACAAAGGAAATTAGAGGTGAGATGTTCTCCACTAGAAGATCCGAAGAGACAGCTGGGGATAGATTATCCTGGAGAAAGTCAATCTATGAGTTGATGCGGACTTGGTAGAAGCTCATCAACCAGAAGCAGACATTATGTGGAATTCCCAGATTTTGGGAATGAAGTATTCCAGGAGTTCTCCTCCCACCCCAGGCCTCACTTCAAATAGACACCTCGGTGTTCAGGATGCTCCCCTGTTACTTTTTCTTTTCAAGAGCACATCCATAAGCTCAGCCATGACATAGAAGAGAGTTGAAATCACACGCCGTTCCCAACGGCGTACAAAGCGATCCAGATCAGGAGAAAAAGCGTTCAGAGAGAGAGAAATTAGTGCAGCCTTTTTGTTCTAATCTCTCTCTTTCTTTCCCTCCCACCTTTCTCCCCCTCTCTCCCCCCTCTCTCTTTCTCTCTCCCTCTCTCTCGTTTCTCTCTCCCCCTCCCTCCCTCTCCTCCTCTCTCTCTCTCTCTTTCTCTCTCTCCCTCTCCCCCTCTCTTTCTCTCCCTCTCCCTCTCCCTTTCTCATTTCTCTCTCCTCCTCTCTTTCTCTCTTTCTCTCTCTTTCTCTCTCTCTCCCCCTCTCTTTCACTCTCTCTCCCTCCCTCTCATTTCTCTCTCTCCCTCTCCCCCTCTTTCTCTCTCTCTCATTTCTCTCTCCCCCTGCCTCCCTCTCCCTCTCTCCCTCTCTTTCTCTCTCTCTCTCTCTCCCCCTCTCTCCCCCTCTCTCATTTCTCTCCCTCCTTCTCTCATTTCTCTCTCCCCCTCCCTCCCTCTCCCCCTCTCTTTCTCTCTCTCTCCCTCTCACCCCCTCTTTCTCTCCCCCCTCTGTCTTTTTCTCCCTGTCCCTCTCTCCCCCTCTTTCTGTCTCTCTCTTTCTCTGTCTCCCCCTCTCCCCCCTCTCTCTCCCTCTCTCTCTCTCTTTCTCTCTCTCCCCCCCCCTCTCTCCTGCTGCCAGGAAGGGGGGAAATGCTGTTTGCACCTCTCAGAACAATTCCCTACTAATTAGATATTGTGTTAGAGAATAACCACCTTGCCCTTCTGTTTTAAACCAGAGACGTGCTTCACAGACTGAGCTGGCCTAGGAAGAGAAACCTTGGCCACTGAAGAACAGATGGGGAGAGTTGTTCCATCCATCTATTCTGCAGACAGATCATTTAGCCCAAGTGCTCAGGAACTGGGACACAACGTCCCCCAACCACAACACACAAACATCAATTTGTGATCTTTGTTCCATATAGTTTTCCAGGTTGTGGCTATAAAAAACAAGTGCTAAAAAGTTCTTAAAATTCCTCCCTTCCTTCCTTCCGCTCCATTCCTTCTTTCCTTCTTTCTTCTATCTCCCTCTTTTCCTTCTTTTCCTTTTCCTTCTCTTCCTTCCTCATGCTCCATTCTTTCCTTCATTTTTCCTCTCCCTCCTCCTTCCTTCATTCCTCCCTTCCTTCCTTCCTTCCTTCCTCATGCTCCATTCTTTCCTTCATTTTTTCTCTCTTCTTCCTTCCTTCCTTCTTGTGCTTTATGTCCTCCTTCCTTCCTTCTCCCTTCCTTCTCCTCCTTCCCCCCTCCCTCCTTTCTTGTGCTCTATGCCCTCCTTCCTTCCTTCCTTCTCCCTTTCTTCTTCTTCCTTCCTTCCTTCCTCCCTCCCCTCATCCCTCCCTCTTTATCTTTCCCTCTTGCAGCTTAGTTTGTTTTTAATGGCTCCTTAGTTCTAACCATCACCCCTTGGCTCAGGTCCTTCCTAGAATATTAAGAATGATGGCTTCTTCCATCTCTGGCTTGGTAGGTAATTAGCTGTCAATTCAAGTCAGGCCTATTACCAGCTTGTCTGGGAGCTCAGCAAAACCCCTGAATTCAAGAGTGACCCAGAGAAGGAAGAATTGGGGGGAAACCGAATTGCCTTCATTTTGCTGTTCAAGGAAGGTGAAGAATGGCACACAGGGAAAAGCTTCTTACGCCAGTAAAGATGTTATTACAATCCACAAAAAGCTGAAAGTGTGTGTTCGGAGCCATCCTGGCGTATGTCAGAGGAACAAAGGATGAAAACGATCTTCTTTGGTTGACCGGAGCAGAGGAAAAAAGAACAGGAACCTGTTATTTCTGTCCAAACTGCCCCTAAGTCAACGAAACGGCCAAATGAAGCATCTGCCATACGAGGGAGAAACTCCAGCAGCAAAAATCATGAATGAGACCTAAAGGAAAGGCCAACCAATCCAGTCTACAGAATCCAGGGGTGAAATGCTACCGGTTCATTCCGGTTCAGGCAAACCGGTAGGGATAAAAACTACCAGTTCGTTGAACCAGTAGTTAAACTGGTAAATAAAATGATCTTACACTTAACACCACAAAAACTAAAGAACTTATAATTGACTTCAGGAGGAAGAGAGATGTACATCTACCATTGTACATAAATGGTGAAGAGGTGGAGAGGGTGGGTATATTTAAATTTCTGGGCATTTATGTCTCGAAGGACCTCTCATGGACTATGAATGCTAACATGCTTGTGAAGAAGGCACAGAAGAGGCCGTACTTCCTGAGAATTCTCAGGAAGATAAATCCATCTCAGCATCTACTTCTGTCCTACTATCGCAGCACCATTGAGAGTGTCCTGACTGGCATTCTTGCATGGTATGGGAGCAGCTCTGTAGCAGACAAAAATGCTCTACAAAGAATCATTAAAACTGCCCAGAATATCATTGGACTCCAGCTACCAGCCCTGGATGACATCTTCGAATCTCACTGTTTGAGAAAGTTGCATAACATTCTCAGAGACTCTTCCCATCCTGTTTACCATCTTTTTAGACTGTTGTCTTCTGGCAGAAGATACAGAACAATTAAAACTCGAACCACATGTTTTCTGAACAGTTTTTATCCCAGAGATATAATTGCACTCAACAATGAACTAAAGGGCCACCATCGGTGAGCTGTTGGACAGCATTACTTGGTCTGTTTTGTGGATGTTTGGGTGGTTTAGGGGTGGGGAATTTGCGGTGGGTGGGAGTGTGTTTGGGGATTGTTATATATGTTGGATCTGATCTTTGGGTGTTAAGTGAATTTTGTTGTATGGGTATACTGTGTATACACGTATAATTACAATAAAGTTATTTATTATTATTATTATTTTAAAAAGCTATCAGTTCCTCCAAACTGATATTTCCAATGATCAGCTGTCCCACGTGGTTTAGCTTTGCTGAAATATTGGAAGTGTCATCAACTACCAGGACCATATTATCACATGTGGTGGACATGTCCGGAAGCTAAAAATTATTGGAGTAAAATTAAGATTTGGTTGAAGGAAATGATACAACAACATATTGAATTTAAACCAGAGCTGTTCCTGTTGGGTATCCTCCCTGAAAAAAATTAGCAAGGAAAATGTTTATTTGATAGTACAGCTGCAAGGATTGTCTATGCACAAAATTGGAAAGCAGAGAAAATACCTTTGGAAGGAGAAGTAATTAAAAAAAAAATTAGATTGTGCAGAAATGAATAGATTTAACTTTGACGATTAAGGATAGAGAAGACTCAGAATATTTTAAAATATGGAATTATTTTTATCACTGGTCGGAGAAGGGATATAAATGATTAATTATATAAGTATGCATAAATATGTGATGAGTAGAATATTATGTTAGCAATGAATTGATATAATGGATTGGACAAGGGTCAGGATAGAAGTAATAACACGTATACAGAAGAAGAAAGAAACTTTGGAAGATAACACCGAGATGTCACAGGGAAGAGATAATTGATGTATTAAATGTTTGTTTGTCTAAAAAATAAAAAACTTTTTTTTAAAAAAAAAAGGTTTAGCTTTGCTAGAAGGCAGGAAATCCTGCTTTATAGCGAAGCTAAATCATGCGGCACAGCTGACACCCCCCCACCCCCCCACTGTTCCACTTGTTCCCAAGCCTGCTTTTGGCATGCACTGTGCATGCACACATCCGCAGCATGCATTTGGTGCTCATTGAGCGGCCAGCGAACCAATAGGAAACCGGTTCAGATTTCACCACTGACAAAACTAATTGAACTTCAGGACAGATGAGTTGTAGATAGATGAACTGTGGAGATTCAATTCAATTTAATCACACCTCTGAATCAAATGAACTTCTGGGATGAAATCAGCAAGCTGATTTCCATTCAATGATCAATTCAATTGTCAACTTTTAAAACAATTGAATCGAGGTGTCAAAGCTTCAAAGTCCGCTTTTTTGCTGTTGCGACTATTATCAATTGTCAGCTTGGCAACAAACTAGGGGAGGGGAGGGGAGGGGGAGATAGAATTTAGGTTTCAGATCTCAAGATGCTAAGCGTGAGAACCTGGGTTTGCGCGGGAAATAGCCAGATCCGGTTTTGCCCCCATCGGTATCGAAATTATGTACGCAATAAAGTTTTGCATTAAGAGATTGGATAGTCTCAGCCGTGCTTACTTTGGTTGGGTTCGTCAGTCGGAACCTTGATGCGAGATTCAAATCACATTAAGGCCAATTCACACCCTCTTGAGAACAGACAACTTCTGGAGTCGGGTACTTCTCGAGTAGGATAGTTGAGACACCAAAGACTGGGCAACAGTTTCTTTCTACAGCAGGGGTCTCCAACATTGGCAACTTTAAGACCTGTGGACTTCATCTCCCAGAATTCTGCAAGTTAAAGTCCACAAGTCTTAAAAGTTGCCAAGGTTGGAGACCCCTGTTCTACAGTATAATAAGGGCATATCTTACTCAGTCGGAGCTCTCCAAGGTCCTGTTTCTTTTCCTTTCTCTATTGCCTTCTTCTCGGAAAACCCTACTTCGACCTCATATGCAATGTTTGATTTCTCTTGTGAGAACAGCACAAGGCCTGAAGAGTTGTCAGCTTCAGTGACAACTAGTAAAGTTGTAATTACTAGTAAAGAGCTAGTAAAGAATTCTTAGCAGAATAACAGAACAAGAATAACACAATACCTGGGTTGGAAGGGACCTTGGATGTCTTCCAGTCCAATCTCCTGCTCAAGCATGGAATCCCATACCATTTCAGACAAATGTTGTCCAATCTGTTCTTAAAACCCCCCAGTATCGGAGCACCCACAACTTCTAGAGGCAAATTGTTCCACTGATTAATTGGTCTAACTGTCAGGAAATTTCTCCTTAGCTCTAGGTTGCTTCTCTCCTTGATTAGTTTCCATCCATTACTTCTTGTTTTGCCTTCTGGTGCTTTGGAGAATAGGTCAACCCCCTTTTCTCTGTGACAGCCCCATAAATATTGGAAGACACTATCATGTCGTCCCTTTACATTTATTATGCAAATCTTGCTTTGCAGAAATAGTTCCATTGCAAAACACTTTGTGAGCTTTCTCTGAGCTAGAATAAATATTCTAAATAAATAGCAGTGTTCCAAAATCTCAGGGGCTGCCACAAAGAAAAAGGAGTCAAGCTATTCTCCAAAGCACCTGAGGGTAGGGCAAGAAGCAGTGGATGGGAACTCATCAAGAAGAGAAGCAACCTAGAACTAAGGAGAAATTTCCTGAAAGTTAGAACAATTAATCAGTGGAACAACTTGCCTCCAGACGTTGTGAATGCTCCAACACTGGAAGTTTTTAAGAAGGTGTTGGGTAACCATTTGTCTGAAGTGGTGTGGGGTTTCCTGCCTAGGCAGAGGGTTGGACTAGAACAGAGGTCAGCAACCTGCGGCTCTGGAGCTGCATGTGGCTCTTTCACCCCTCTGCTGCAGCTTCCTGTCACTCAAAATATGAGTCACAACCACCAATGTGCGACACCTGCCGGCATGCGATTTATTGAGCTTTTCAACTTCTGGTAGGTCAACCATGGATAAATCCAAGAAAAGAAAAGTTTCAGAAGAAAACAGAACGTTTAATTCAACTACATATGCTAGTTTGGTTGTGCAACCCAACAAGACAGACACAGACTTCAGAGGATCATTAGAATTGCAGAAAAAACCATTGCTAGCAACCTGCCTTCCATTGAGGACCTGTATACTGCAGGAGTTAAAAAGAGGGCTGTGAAAATATCTACAGACCCCTCGCATCCTGGACATAAACTGTTTCAACTCCTACCCTCAAAACAACGCTATAGAGCACTGCACACCAGAACAACTAGACACAAGGACAATTTTTTCCCGAACGCCATCACTCTGCTAAACAAATAATTCCTTCAACACTGTCAAACTATTTACTAAGTCTGCACTACTATTAATCTTCTCATCTTCTCATCGTTCCCATCACCCATCTCTTCCCACTTATGACTGTATGACTGTAACCTTGTTGCTGGTATCCTTACGATTTATATTGATATTGTTTCCTGATTGCTTATTTGTAACCTATGACTATCATTAAGTGTTGTACCTTATGATTCTTGATGAATGTATCTTTCATTTTATGTACACTGAGAGCTTATGCACAGACAAATTCCTTGTGTGTCCAATCGCACTTGGGCAATAAAGATTCTATTCTATTCTATTCTATTCTATTCTATTCTATTCTATTCTAT
>WNWU01000060.1:3919395-3949089 GCA_012654045.1 Ptyas mucosa | reverse complement strand
GGGAGGAGAGGACAGGAGAGGAGAGGAGAGGAGAGGAGAGGAGAGGAGAGGAGAGGAGAGGAGAGGAGAGGAGAGGAGGAGGCAAAAAAACAACAACTATTAGGTTGGGTGCCAAAAGGAAGGAAGGAAGGAAGGAAGGAAGGAAGGAAGGAAGGAAGGAAGGAAGGAAGGAGGGAGGGAGGGAGGGAGGGAGGGAGGAAAGAAGGAAGGAAGGAAGGAAGGAAGGAGGAAGGAAGGAGGAAGGAAGGAAGGAGGGAGGGAGGGAGGAAAGAAGGAAGGAAGGAAGGAAGGAGGAAGGAAGGAAGGAAGGAAGGAGGAAGGAAGGAAGGAAGGAAGGAAGGAAGGAAGGAAGGAAGGAAGGAAGGAAGGAAATTCACAACAGTGAAGAAATTCACAACAGGGAGAATTGTTCTAATCAGGGAATGCTTCAGCAATTTTGCCAAATTCACTGTCTGTCATTTGATCCTAGCAAAAGTCCAAACCTATTACTGGAAAAGGGGCATAGTGTTTTTTAAACACGGTGTTTCCGTTTCTCTGTGTGTGTGTTGTTTGTGTCTGTGTGTGTTTATAAGAACCTTGGCCAAGCCTGAAGTTAGACCCTTGCCCAGGTGGGTTGGGGAACCCAGTCAAACAATCCAATTAAACAGGAAGCAAAGACCGGGGCTCAGCAAAGCACGGAAAGACCCAATCAATAGCATAGCTTCCCTCTTACAAAACTGGGCCTTTTTGTTCTTTAAACTTTGACAAGCCGGCTGAACAGGGATGCCTGCGGGGGGCTTAACTTGATATTCCTGAGCCCCCCCACTCACTCTCTCCTCTCCCCCACCACCCCGGATATCCTGAGGCTAAATGTTAAATGATGCAACAACCTGGAAAAGAGGGAGAGATCTTTCCCGCCGTTCAATGTTACCGCCGTTATCTTGTTAGCAGAGAGAAACGGGTCCTATGCAAACCTAGGGAGACAGGGGATGCCAATTTTATTTTATTTATTTATTTTTTTTAATTTATTGATGCTTAGATGCCAGTCCAGCTGAAAGCGAAACCTTGGTGGTGGTGGGGAGGTGTGAGCATTTATTCAGCACGGTGGTGGGTTGCTCTCGGTTCTGTCCGGTTCGATAGAACTGGTAGTAAAAGTGGCGGGAGGCTCCGCCCACCCACCTGGATGTCATAGACGATCTGCGCATACGCAGAAGCGCACGTGTGGGCCAGTGGTGGATTCCAACCGGTGTTACCACCGGTTCTCTTCGCGCACGCGCTTTGCGCGCGATCGCCGAACCGAGCCAAACCGGGAGCAACCGGTGCGGGTGCTCCCGTTGCGAACCGGTAGTAAAGGTAAGTAGAACCCACCCCTGATTCAGCACCATCGGGGGAAACCTGCACCGCCTCCATCCAGCCTCCTGCCTTCTGGAAATCCATCACAGGTAGGGACTCTGCTGCAAGAAACTATATTCGTTTCATTCAGGAGCCTTTTGTGCTTCCTTCAGATGACATTGCCATTCGTCCTCCTGACCCCGGTGATGTTACTTCGTTCAGATCGGTTATTACGGAAACCCTTACATAAATGGAAGCGCCGGGTAAAATGCTTGGCTCTGTTTTCAGGACGCTAACCTTGCAAATTGCCTCGAAAGAAGAGAAAGAAGCGCTGAAATTCGGGTCAGAAATATTCAACGGCAAGCCCTACGAAGCTTGTTGCCAAACAAGGCACTCTCGAGGCCCGGATCTTTGCACGGCAGAGATGCGTGTGGCAGTGCTGGCTGTAGTGTTGTTGTTTTTTGCACCTCCTGGGGTCAGTTGTTCTGCCGAGAGAAAATTGTGGGGCTGGGGATCTTCTTGAATGGAGGTGTTGTTGTGCCAATTATAGACAAGGCAGGAAAAGGCTGAAGGGTTCTCATTTAGACACAGGAAAGGGGAAGGAAGTGGAATGCCAGCATTTTTTTTTCACGTAGCGATCGATCAAGAATGGGCGAGACGCAGCCAAGGGATGCTTGCAAACCCCCGGGAACCAGTGGTGGTATTTAAATTTTTTTACTACCGGTTCTGTAGGCATGACTTGGTGGGTGTGGCATGGCGTGGCTTGGCTTGGCTTGGTGGGCGTGGCGTGACGTAGCATGGCGTGGAAAGGATAGTGCAAAATCCCCATTCCCTCCCCACTCCAGAGGGAAGGATACTGCAAAATCTCCATTTCCATCCCACTCAAGGGGGGAGGATACTGTAAAATTCCCATTTCCACCCCACTCCAGGGGGAAGGATACTGCAAAATCTCCATTCCCACCCCACCCCACTAACCTGCTTTCCAGCTCCATTCTCCTGTACAGGGCAACAAAAGAAGACGGAGCCGATCAGCTGGGATTCCGATCAGCTGGGACTCAGGAGGTAGCGAATAGATGGGGGCAGGGCCAGCCAGAGGTCGTATTTACCGGTTCTCCGAACTACTCAAAATTTCCGCTACCGGTTCTCCAGAACCTGTCAGAACTGGCTGAATGCCACCTCTGCATGAAACCTGTGGGTGGCCTCCTCGATCTTTGAGAATCAAGGGGCTGATATTGATTGGTGGCATGCATGGGCAGGGCAAAAATAATGCATATTACTTCCATAACCGTGTAAATCTTGCATCCCACCCCACCCCATACCCAAAACCTCAAAAGAAACTCTGAAAACATTGGCTCTTGTTGTGGTCCACCAGCAGCCTGCAGAGCTGTCAGCGGAGTCAGTGAGTGAGGAGGCTGGGGAAGACAATGGGCCATTCCTGGAGTGTGGGGAAGGCCCAGACGAGGGCTCTGCATCGGAGGCAGAGATGGGGCCAGGGCCATCTGGAAGTGATGCGTGGACTCTGGAGACTCCAGAGTCAGACAGCAAAGAGGCAGAGGAAAAGGAGGAGCCTGTTCCTAGTGTGCGCATGCACAGAGCTGCCAGAAAGCAAGAGCAGCTAAAGCAAAAGGGACAACTCAGGAGTAAGGCCAGGAGATGACTGGCCCCTCCCATAAGGCTTAAAAGAGCAACAAAAGCTCTTGGGCTCTTTGTAGGAAAGCAACGTTGCTAAATCTGTTTCCAGTTGGCATCTCTCCTTTCTGAATATCATGGGGCTTTGCCAAGGAAGGCCTTTGGCAGGGTGCCAAAGAAGATAAATGTTTCTGATAAGCCCAAAGGACTTTTTCTGAAGGACTTGTTTTGGAATTAATTTGGACTAAGCTGGGAATGAAGTAATTCTCAGCTGTTATAATAAAATAGTTTTGTTTGGGACTAATTGTGTCTTGTAATGACTAAGTCAGCCTAGGTCACAACAGCTCTACTCTTTCTTCTTCCTGGCCCTCTAGGAAGTTTGCAAGCCCAAGCAATCCAATCTCACTCTCCAATCAATAAGAATAAGGGTTGAGTGGCAGAAGGTTTCTAGTCCACATGAATCTCCAAGCCCCTTCTTGCCTGAGCTACTGATCCCTGGAACAATATTTTGGTGCAGGAACCTAATGGGAAAACCTGGAAACACATCCTCCTCTTCCGGATCTCCTTCTGAAATTAAGAGAGCTGCTTGCTGCCTGCAGATGTGACACCATCCTACCCATGTGGTATAATCGTCTTGGCCGCTACTTATGATCTGGAAGCCACGACAAATGAGGAAAACAGGATGGGAAGGGAAGAGGAACATGGCAAGCACAGGCAGCAGTTTGTGACGGTACAGCAATTCAAGTAGCAGAATGGCACAGTTGCTAGCTACTTGTGGTGGACGCCCATTTTGCCGTCTGTAAGTTGGAGATGCTTGCTTCTCTCCCATTTTTCTTCAGGACAAGAAAAATGGAGAGAAGCAAGCACTTCCAACTTGGAGAGGACAAAATGAGTGTCTACTTATTGCTTAACGCATTGTAAGCCGCCCTGAGTCTCCAGAGAAGGGCGGCATATAAATTGAACCAATAAATAAATAAATAAAGAGTCCCATATTGGACCAAGCTCAGCCACCCATGAAGGTCATTAGCCCAGTCCAGGGGTCTACAACCTTAAACACTCAAAAGAGCCATTTGGACCCATTTCGCACAGAAAAGAAAACACCGGGAGCCACAAAACCCTTCCCGTGCCTGACTATTTCTTGAGCGGCCACAAAACTAGCAGATGTAGTCGAATTAAACGTTCTGTTTTCTTCTGAAACTTTTCTTTTCTTGGATTTATCCAGGGTTGGCCTACTAGGGGGTTGAACAGCTCAATAAATTGCGTACCGGCGGGTGTCGCACATTGGCGGTTGTGACGTACATTTTGAATGACAGGGAGCCGCAGCAGAGGGGTGAAAGAGCCACATTCGGCTTCAGAGCCCCAGGTTGCTGACCCTTGGCCTAGTCCGTGTTAAACCCTCCCTTTCCCATTGGAATTCCTCTAGTGCTAAGTTAATTTTTTTCCCCCCTTTCCTTCTCTCTCTCTCTCTTTTTTTACAAAAAGGGCTTCGAAACCTCCCTCCCCCCCACCACAGCAGCACGATAAGACAATAGTTAAATGTCGCCTGATTGCAGTAATTGCATCCAACTCCGTGTTGAAAAAGTCTCGTATTGTATTTCTAATATGTCCTGATAAATGCATTCACAACATGATTAACGGCCTGCAGACAAGAATGGCTATTATGTTTAACAGAGTGATTAATGAGTGACGGCACGGCGGAGGCAAACTCTACGCTGGTGTAAATTGCCTCTTTTTAAAATTACAAGCACCCTCCCATCTTTCCCTTTTCCCCCCCCCTTTCCACTTGAATGCACAGTTCGGTTCAAGGAAGGTGGGGACCGAAAGACACACACACACACACACAAAAAAAACCCAGGCTGACGTTTATCAGGGCTCGGCAGGATAAGAAATGCTGTGTTATTTCATTTAATTGCCTCCATGCAATTAAGCCGACGCATATTTCCCCCCCCCCCCTAATTATGCCTGAACTGGTACAAGCATCGGTTTTACGGCATGCTAAGGAGGAACGCTTCGCAGAAGGATTCTCCAACTTTTCTTCCTCCTCTTCTCCTCCCCCTTTCCTTCTCCTCCTCCTCCTCCTCCTCCTTCCATTTTTGTGGCTGCCCATGTCAAATACAGGACCCTGAGTAGCCAGAGAAACTCAATCAGCTTTATACTTAAAAAGGATTCGAACCCTAACCCTGAACTATTTTTATTAGGTATAATGTTCAGGTAAACTTGATAAGAAAAGTTATGTATTTATTAATTGCACGTCTTGACAGCAGCGAGGATTGTATTTGCGCAATGCTGGAAAAGTGAAGAAGTACCACGAGATGAAGAAATAATTAAGAAGATACTAGAGTAGTAGTGTTGGAAAACCTTTTCGGCACCGAAAACCAGAAGAGCAGCTGCCCGGTGTGCATGCATGCTCCGGGAAGATGATCTTCTGGTTTCTGGCACGCGCATGAACACTGGCCACCTGGTCTTCCGGTTCCTGGTGCACATGCCCGCGCAAAGACCAGCTAGCTCAGGGGTCGGCAACCTTAAACACTCAAAGAGCCACAAAAGTCCTAACTGGAAGCCCCCATTCAATTCTGGAGCCGACTGGAAGTCCGGTTCCATCATAGTCTCCTCCTACTGCAGCATCCCTTTTCCTCTGCCGACCGGAAGTCCGGTTCCCCCACCATAGAGTTTCCTCCTAGCGCGGCATCCTTTTTCCTCTACCTGTCCTAACCGAAAGCTCTATCAATCGTGGAGCCGACCAGCAACAGGGAGCCGCAGCAGAGGGATGAAAGAGCCACATGCGGCTCCAGAGCCACGGGTTGCTGACTCCTGAGCTAGCTGGTGCGCATGCATGTGCCAGAAACTGGAAGAGCAGTCACCCAGTGCGCATGCGCATGCCAGGAAGATGATCTTCCGGTTTCCGGCGCACACATGCACACCGGCCACCTGGTCTTCCAGTTTCTGGTGTGCATGTGCACACAAAGACCAACTAACTGGTGCGCATGTGCATGCTGGAAACCAGAAGAGCAGAGTGGTGCGGTGGTGGAGCTCTCGCCTCACAATCAGGAGGCTGTGAGTTCGATCCTAGGTAGACGCAGATATTTCTCTCTCTGGGCACAATGAGAATATATCTGCAGAACAAAACTCCACATTGGTGACAGGAAGGGCATCCGGCCAGTAAACACTCAGCTCTATTCAGTTGCCCAAGACTCCACCCCGCAAGGGATTATGGGGTCGTTAAATGATGATGATGATCTGAGGATTTTACAGGGAAAACCCTCCTTCTTCCATGCTTGGTAAAACATTCAAATTTTCTCAAAAGGTTCTGATTTGCACCTTCCCACAGAGACCCTTTCTTGGATGGAATGCAAGTAATTTTTTTTTAAAAAAAAGAAATCCTAATTAATATGCTGCTTCATTTGCATGAGATCAAAAACGAGGGGGAGAAACAGTGACTCACAACGGATGATTAGGAGCGTTCTCACTTCGCAGGTTGCTTGCATTGTGTTCAGATGGTGTTTCTCAAGATTATTATGTGATATGAAGACTAATTACAGGAATAATGTTCCCATTCACAATGGAGAGCAAGGGGAAGGAGAAAGAATTAGGGGGATGCCTAAAGATGGATCAGAGGCCAGGCCCTGAAATATGAATCCCTAAAATACAAGAAAGATCTGATCTTTCATCAAGAGAGATTTGCAAGGATGTTTGTATAGTCTCTGACAGTTTATTTTATATGGATGTTTGTTTATTTCCAAGGTTAAAATACAAGATCAAGGGAAAAAAAATGACAATACAAAACAGAAAGGAAAAAAAAGAAAAACAGTGTATCAAACAAAATATCAAGCATACATACAAAATACCACTCCCCTGGTTGAACGCTGATAAATATATTTCAGCGATGACAATTGTCCCCCTGCATTGCAAAACAGGTCCACAATCTATAAACTTCTACTTCTATATTTGCAAAATTGCTATATATAACATTAAAAAAAAAAAGAATCACAATTATAGAAATCTATTAACAATCAAACAATTCGACCTTCCATCCATCTACTGGTAGTGGCGCATCACTTAGAATGCAGCATTGCAGGCTAACTCACTGCTCACTGCCAAGAGTTCGATCCAGACGGGCTCAAGGTTGACTCAGCCTTCCCTCTTTCCAAGGTCGGTAAGATGAGGACCCAGATTGTTGGGGGCAATATGTTGACATTTGTAAACCACTTTACAGGACGGCTGCAAAGCACTGTGAAGCAGATGTTTCCTTACCCATCCAGGTAACATCATCCGTGCTTAGGAGGGTGCTGATTTTGCAAGCCCACCCTATCTCCATTTCCTGGATATATGGGAAAATCCCATTGGGGAAGCAAATCCACTTAGGGTTACAGTTAGGCCGCCCTGAATTTGGAGAGCAAAGTGGACATCGCCAACGGATTTGGAGTGGATTGTGTCAGAGTTTGTTGCAAAAATCAAATCCAGAACGCACACACAGAGAACTGATTCGGCAGGATTCATTAACTTCTCTTTATATACATAACAACACATGAATAAATGTACTATACCAGTGATGGATAACCTTTTTGCCATCACGTGCCAGGAAGGGGGGAAGGTTTGTGCCTGCGCGTGCCCACACCCTTAATTCTATGCACCCCACACCGTGCATGCGCGCACAACCCACCCACCCCCACTCCTGGCACGTAATGGGCCAGTAGGCCTGTTTTTCTCTTTCGCCTGGTTCCAGATCCTTTCTATGCGTCTGGGGAGGGCGAAAACAGCCTTCCCCACCCCCTTGGAGGCCCTCCGGAGGCCCAAAACGGCCCATTTCCCAACTTCCGGTTGGACAGGAAGTGACATTTTTTGCTGTCCCCAGCCTCCAGAGCCTCTTTAGGAGCCAGAGCTGAGCTGGCATGCCCACTGATATGGCTACACGTGCCACTTGTGGTACACGTGCCACAGGTTCGCCATCATGGTTCTTTCTTTCTTTCTTTCTTTCTTTCTTTCTTTCTTTCTTTCTTTCTTTCTTTCTTTCTCTCTCTCTCTCTCTCTCTCTCTCTCTCTCTCTCTCTATACACACATACATACATACATACATACATACATACATACATACATACACACCAATAGTGGTTCTTCCAGTGTGGTAGAGAGGAGAGATCAGTTTTCAGTTCAGAGTTCAGAGCAGACCAGTTTCGTTTTAGAGCTGAGCACAGAGCTAAGCCACGCCCAGACTTCTTGCCGTTCCTGTTTCCAAACAGCCCTCATTGGCTGATCCAGTTGCTACGCCTATTCATTGGCTGACCTTGTTACCACATCTCTGCCAGCTCATGAATATTCTGATGGATTGGTACGCTTTGGAGGGCTCTTAGCTTTTGAGCTTGCCCTATCTATGTTTCCTGGTAAACTACATTGGGGGGCAAATCCACTTAGGGTTGGGGTTCAGTCTCCATAAATTCAGAGAGCAAAATGGACATTGCCAACAGATTCATAGTGTTTTGTGGGAAACTGTCATAAATCCCTTTATTCAATGCCATTGTAACTTCGAGCAGCCACTAAATGAATGGCTGTAAGTCAAGGACTACCTTTGATCTTCCATCAAGAGAGGGAAAACATTTTGTCCATCTTGAATCAAACCACAGTTGACCAAGCTATTAAAACCGTACCACACCAACCAAGAAGACAAAGGAAAATCTCACCAGATGGCTACTGATTGCAAAGAGAGCAAATAACCCTATCAACAAACTGCATCATGGGTAAAGAACACTAGTTCCTTAATATTCAATATATTAACAAATATTCAAATTGAAACCAACCTTAGTTTAAGGGGCTTGTTTGCAAGGAACATTTCCAAGACAGCAACCCAGCGTACAAACCCCCCCTGGCTTACCCCTTTTGCATGCAAATGTTGATCAGCCATAACCATTCATCCCAGTTTTAACAGGAATGCAGAATTTAAAAAGACAGGCCAGGCTTTTCCCACCCAGTCACGGTAGAAAAACACCACTCTCGGCGAAAGATTTCAAAAGTTGTGTCAATAAGGCAAGATATCATGGCTGGATTGCTTCTGCTACATTGCCCCGTATCTCTTATTTGCAATGTTATTTTTACACAATTGACTTCGGGTTTCCTGGACCTTCCTGTGCAGTCACGCTTGGCTAGAGTTAGAGATAGCCTAAATGTTACTTGCAACAGATTTTTTTTTTCCTCCAGTCTTGTATCTGGGAGGGAGGGAAAAAAAATACTTTTGACATTTTCAGGCCATGAACTAAATGTTGCTTCAGAGAATATGTCAGGAGCTGGACTCCAAAAAGTGGGCCAGGGAAAAAAAATATAGGCAGGCCCATCTTAAAAAATTCAAAGTCCAAGAAGAATTTTTTTTTTTAAAGAGGAATTCAAAGTTTTTTTTTTTAATTTGATTTATATGCCGCCCTTCTCCAGAGACTCAGGGCGGCTTACAATGCGCTAAGCAATAGCCTTCATACTTTTGTATATTTATACAAAGTCAGCTTATTGCCCCCACAAACTGGGTCCTCAATTTACCTACCTTAGAAAGGATGGAAGGCTGAGTCAACCTTGAGCCTTGGTGAGATTCGAACCTGCAATAATTGCAGGCAGCTGATGTTAATAACAGGGTGCTTTAGACCACTGTACTATCCAAGGCTCTTGCCCCATAAAGGGCCCTTTTACCTAAAAATTCACACACACACACACACACCAAAATGCGCCATTTTTAAAAAAGCATCGATCTGGGAGTTCTGGGGAAGGAAAGTAGGCTGAAAGTCTACAGAATTGTCTGCTGGTGTCTGGTTAGTTTTGTAGCCAATTGCTACCAACCTGCCTTCCATGGAGGACCTGTATACTGCACGAGTCAAAAAGGGGGCTGTGAAAATATCTACAGATCCCTCGCATCCTGGACATCAATTGTTTCAACTCCTACCCTCGAAACGACGCTATAGAGCACTGCACACCAGAACAAATAGACACAAGGACAGTTTTTCCCCAAACGCCATCACTCTGCTAAAGAAATAATTCCCTCAACAAGTCTGCATTACTATTACTATTAATCTTCTCATCGTTCCTATCACCCATCTCCTCCCACTTATGACTGTATGACTGTAACTTTGTTGCTTGTATCCTTACGATTTATATTGATAGTTTCCAGATTGCTTATTTGTACCCTATGACTAACATTAAGCGTTGTACCTTATGATTCTTGATGAACGTATCTTTTCTTTTATGTACACTGAGAGCTTATGCACCAAAGACAAATTCCTTGTGTGTCCATTCACACTTGGCCAATAAAGAATTCTATTCTATTCTATTCTATTCTATTCTATTCTATTCTATTCTATTCTATTCTATTCTATTCTATTCTATTCTATTCTATTCTATTCTATTCTATATCCTATCCTATCCTATTTGTACCCTATGACTATCATTAACTGTTGTACCTTATGACTCTTGACAAATGTATCTTGTCTTTTTATATACACTGAGAGCATACGCACCAAAGACAAATTCCTTGTGTGTCCAATCACCCTTGGCCAATAAAGAATTCTATTCTATTCTATTCTAGCTGGCTGCATGCTCTTATTAATGAATGTATATCAGTGGCCTTGCAAATTGCAGGAAGGCAAGGGAAATATAGAGACAGCCACAAGGGTAAGTAAGTAAGTAAGTAAGTAAGTAAGTAAGTAAGTAAATAAATAAATAAATAAATAAATAAATAAATAAATAAATAAATAAATAAATAAATGCCTAAATAAAATCTGCGGTTTGAACTGACTGCAGGCAGCTGGCCTTGTGCCACGAAAAGCATAAAGCTATCGTGGGAATTTTCCTCTGATTTAATTTTCCTCTGCCGGGTGTTGTTTTTAAGATTTTTTGAAAACGCTTTTTCTGTGGTTTTACACAAAGGGGTTAGTGAGCCGTGAGCCTCCCTAAATGTGTTTCACCCTTACCCCTTTCGGACTTAATGCCCTTTACAGCCCTTGCTCTCTCTATCCCTGATTTTCATATTTTCATCCCTCCAACGTCATCGCAAAAATCTTCGCTACCAAATGCCAGATTCCCAAGAGGTCTTGTTGGTTGCGCAATTCATACGAGATACCCAGAGAGGTGCGTGTTTTCTTTTTTAAAAAAAAAAAATAGTCTGGTTAACCACAATGGGTTCTTTGCATCTCCTCATTGCAATATCCTCACTTCCTTTTCTGTCTCAGCCGCTGCGTCTAACATGCAGGGAAATTCCTACAAGCAGAAATAAAACTACATGCCACATGCACTTGCATTTCACTGATGTTACCAAGTTTAGTCATGAAACGTCTGCAAGAAAACAACCAAGCTCATAGAGCACTAAGGACCACAGTCTTCCTCCTCCTCCTTCTCCTCCTCTCCACAAACTCCTCTCCCTTCTAATACTGATGATGTTACCTAGTTTGGGTAATGAAACATCTGCAAGAGCCTTGGATAGTACAGTGGTCTAAAGCACCCTGTTATTAACATCAGCTGCCTGCAATTATTGCAGGTTCGAATCTCACCAGGCTCAAGGTTGACTCAGCCTTCCATCCTTTCTAAGGTAGGTAAAATGAGGATCTAGTTTGTGGGGGCAATAAGCTGACTTTGTATAAATATACAAAAGTATGAAGGCTATTGCTTAGCGCATTGTAAGCCGCCCTGAGTCTCCGGAGAAGGGCGACATATAAATCAAATTAAAAAAACAACAACAACCAAGCTCAGAGACACCACAGATCCCGCAGCCCACCTCCTTCTCCTCTCTACAAACCCACCCTCCCTTTTAGCACTGAGTACCTAGTGGGGGTCATGAAATGTCTGCAAGAAAACCACCCAGCTCAGAAGGCACCAAGGACCCCACAGTCCTCCTCCTCCTCTCTGCAAAACCCTCTTTCTTCTAGCACTGATGATGTTCCCTAGTTGGGTCATGAAATGTCTGCAAGAAAACCAACCAAGTTCAAAGATCATCAAAGGACCCCACCACAGTTCAACCCTGAGCTACCAATCTTCCCTTTTCTCGGTACCCTTGCATTTCCTTATCTCAGCTGAAGATCGCTGATTATTTGGAGCAGAGTGGAAGAGAAGAGCAAGTGAGATTTATTTTATTTATTTATTTATTTTATTTTAATTTGATTTTTTTGCCGCCCTTCTCCGGAGACTCAGGGCGGCTTACAGTGCGTTAAGCAATAGCCTTCATACTTTTTGTATATTTATATGGGGAACGTATCAGGTTTCCAGATCGATCTCCTAAAAGTCACTGTTTTCCCAAGGAATGTCTTTTGTTTCTAATGTTGTTTCATTTCGTTTCTCCTGTCGCTATACATCGCAGTTTTTTTGTTTTTTTTTTAACTGCACAAGAATTTTTGGCCATTTTCATGTGTATTTCGTAGCTCCTGATGGTTTTCGCGCTGGCTGTTGTGCTGAGAATGGCATTGTAATATCTAGGGAGGGAAACAAGCTGTCTTCCCACCTGCAGGATTTGGAATGTGAGAATTTTTTTTAAAAAAAGCTCTCCATAAGACACAAACTGAAATAAAATCTTCCCCCCTCTCCCTTCCCTCCCCATCCCTAAGCGAGTTGAGTTAGACTTTTTCCCAGTTTGATTCTCTCCAGTGAGATGTCGACAGAAACAATGATTGTCTGTCTGGCTTCGGGGAGAAATTAAGGTAACCAAGCTCGGAGATGTCAGTCCTGTTGGAACTGTTCACTTGTACCTATTTAGCATGTTATTTAATGCGAAACCAGGCGTCTAACCCTAACCCTAAAGAAGTCACAATGTTCAATGCCTGGTTTGGTTCTGCAACCCAACAAGACAGACACAGGCTTCAGAGGAGAATTAGAACTGCAGAAAAAACAATGGCTACCAACCTGCCTTACATGGAGGACCTGTATACTGCACGAGTCAAAAAGAGGGCTGTAAAAATATTTACAGACCCCCTCGCATCCTGGACATAAATTGTTTCAACTCCTACCCTGCTAAAACGACGCTATAGAGCACTGCACACCAGAACAACTAGACACAAGGACAGTTTTTTCCCGAACGCCATCACTCTGCTAAACAAATAATTCCCTCAACACTGTCAAACTATTTACTAAGTCTGCATTACTATTAATCTTCTCATCCTTCCTATCACCCATCTCCTCCCACTTATGACTGGATGACTGTGACCTCGTTGCTAGTATCCTTAAGATTTATATTGACTGTTTCCGTATGACTATCATTAAGTGTTGTACCTTATGATTCTTGATGAATGTCTCTTTTATTTTATGTACACTGAGAGCATATGCACCAAAGACAAATTCCTTGTGTGTCCAATCACACTTGGCCAATAAAGAATTCTATTCTATTCTATGCGAAAACGTCTAACCCTAACGCTAACCCAGGCGTCTAACCCTAACGCTAAAGAAGTCACAATGTTCAATGTTCAGGAATACTGGGAGTCTGCAACTGGGACCAGAAATTCCATTGCTTAACCTGGGTGCTTGTTAAGTGAGCCTTGCTAAAGCTTCTTGTGTGGACCAAGATGGAATCCAGAAGAAGTATGAACTCTCTTAAGTATAGTTTACAGATTAACAGAGTTGGAAGGGACCTTGTAGGTCATCTAGTCCAACCCCCCACTCAAGCAGGAGACCCTACACCATTTCTGACAGATGGCCGTCCAGTCTCTTCTTGAAAGCCTCCAGTGATGAAGCTCCCACAACTTCCGAAGGCAACTTCTGTTTCATCGGTTGATTGTTCTCACTGTCAGAAAATTCCTCCTTATTTCCAGGTTGAATCTCTCCTTGATCAATTTCCATCCATTGTTCCTTGTCTGGCCTTCGGGTGCTTTGGAGAATAGCTTGACCCCCTCCTCCTCTCTGTGGCAGCCCCGAAGATATTGGAAGACTGCTATCCTGTCTCCCCTGGTCCTTCTCTTCACTAGACTAGCCATGCCCAGTTCCTGCAACCGTTCTTCGTATGTTTTAGCCTCCAGTCCCTTCATCATCCTGGTTACTCTTCTCTGCCCTCTTTCAAGAATCTCAACGTCACTTTTTTAATTCAGGGCAAATTCTTTAACCGCCCGTTTTGCAAAGTGGTGTTCAGTGTCTGAACATTGATTGAAACACATACTGAATGAAAGGAATGGCAGCTTTCGGTTCTAATCAAATATAACCCCAGGCACTGTTGCTGGTGAACTGAGAGAGCAACTGTGCAGGAAGAAAAAGAGAGAGAGACAGAGAGAGAGAGAGAGATCCGAATGTTAGCTTGATCCTCAGCCAAGCAAAAGGACTGCAAGACCTAAAGACCGGGTTCCAGGGTGTAGAAGCCAAGAAAAATGGGGTGGAGGGGCTGGGAGGGGGTGTTTCTATATTTAAAAGCCGACCAGATACGAGCAAAATCAGCAGCAGCTCCCACCGACGCAAACGTGCCGTTGGCAAAGTCAACTCGTATGTGTCCAGAAGAATTGTGAAAAGCAGCCAGGTGTGAAATAGCAGTATATCAGAATTCCATTCACATACAAGTCATTGCATGGATTTATTTTATTTTTTATTTTATTTTTCTCTCTCCAGGATTGATAGCAGCCCAGGTGTTGATTTTTTTTTTTTTTTTTTTTTTGCATATCTGGCCACTGCAGAAAACAAGTTGGTTAGCAATAAAGGCAGCCCATTTTTTTTGTTTGGTTTTTTGTTGTTGTTGGTGGTGGTGGTTTTTTCCCTCCGTGGGCTGGTGCTCCTCCACCTCCCTGTCTAGAATATCCATTTAAGGTCTAGTGGACATTCTGGGGAAATAAAAGTAAGGATAGGTAAGTAAGGTGGACAGCAAAAGCAGCCTTTGAAAATTATTGCACTGCAGTGCAAACCAGCTCTTTAGTTCTCAAAGGAGTCCCCAAGGAACCAGAGAGTCTTTTTAGAAAAAAAAATGATCAGGGAATCGTCAGACCCAAAGAATGAATAATGATGGTCAAGAATTGCTGTAGAGTAGGCCTTGAAGGCATCTGTGGGTGGAGGGTGTCAGGGTTCCAAGTAACACCCCCAACGAAAGAAGACTCCGAGGCTTGAGGTTCCTCAAAGTTCCATTTTTTTTTTAGAGATGTCATATTGGCACACCTGGGAAAACCAGAATCTGAAAGTTTCCAGGTTTTCCTCACCCGAAGGAAAGTTCAGGTCCCTACCCAGCACCCACATGTCCATCACATGGTCCGATCAAAGCACCTTCTGAACTGGAGATGCCTCCCAGTCATCCGGCTCCAGGTGCCAGGGCAAAGCATCCTTGACTCTCTGAGAAAGGAATGTTATTTTGACTACATATCATCTACACCAGTGATGGCTAACCTTTTTGCCGTCGTGTGCCAAAAGCGGGGGGGGAGTGCACGGGGAGGACCGCGCGCATGCCCACACCCATAATTCAATGTGCCCCGCCCCCGTGCATGCACGCAAGACACACACACACCCCGCGCTCCCACTGCTTTTGGCCCGCGATGGCATGGTGGGCCTGGTAGGCCTGTTTTTTGCCCTCCCCAGGCTCCAGAGGCTTTCTAGGAGCCTGGGGAGGGTTTAAAACAGCCTTCCCCAACCCCCCGGAAGCCAGAAACGGCCTGTTTCCCGATTTCCGGTGGGCCCGTAAGGCCCGAAAATCAGCTGGCTGGCATGTGCATGCACGCTGGAGCTGAGCTAGGGCAACGCTCGCATGCCCACAGATACAGCTCCGCATGCCACCTGTGGCACGCGTGCCATAGGTTTGCCATCACGGATCTACACTCTATGCAACCCCCCCTCCCGTTTTCCCACAGAAGATGTGACAGGCCTGAAGGCCCAACGTAAAAGATGGCTTCCAGGTCCAACAGAGGGTATAAACAGAGCTGGACTAATGCTCAAGCTGGTTGGGATGCAGCAGCGTAGAAATAAATAAAAATATATGAAATGAATAGGAGGAGACAATATTTGTAGTTTAGAGTTGAACAGGGAGGTCCTCTATGCTCTCTGAGCTTGGTGGTTTGCAGATGTTTTGTGACCGAACTAGGTAATATCGTCAATGCTAACAATAACAAGAGCACTTACTTATATACCGCTTTTACTTTTACAGTGCTTTTACAGCCCACTCTAAGCGGTTTACAGAGTCAGCACATTGTCCCCAACAATCTGGGTCCTCATTTTACCCACCTTGGAAGGAAGGGAGGCTGAGGCAATACTGTGGTCTAACCATTGTGCAAAGGGAAGGAGGGGTGGAGGGAGGGAGGGAGGGAAGGAAGGAAGGAAGGAAGGGGAAAGGCGTTTGGGCTTTGCTGGAAAACAACGTTGGTAGCTTTGTCTTCTTCTTCGTCTACGTCTTGTATTTAATTTTTGTATCTGGGACTTCTGAACATTTGCCGAGAAAGGCCTTTGGCAGTTTGCCTAATTGGACCAAGGTTTGCGATAGGACTGAGGAATTTGTGTTGGGAGGAATTTGCTCTAATTTAGTTGAACGACGCTGGGAATGAAGTCATTCTCAGCTGCTCGAATAAAGCCTGTTTGTTTTTTCACTGACTGATTTTCCTACTACTTACTTGGGTCTGGGTCACAACAGGGAGGATTCGTGAGGTGAATCCTCCTTCACAGACAACACACTTCAGCTTGTCGGGAGACAACGCACCGATGCCTTCCTCAGTAACCACGTTCTTCCCTCGTTCGTTGTAGAAGGAGACCCAAGGTCACCACGGGGGAACTGAGATGAATGCCAAAACATTGTTGTTTCGCTTCCCTTAAGAGGATCATCTGAGACACAAATTCGCCAAGCCAAGGCCAATTCAGAGATTCTAATAGCTTCAAGGAACTGGTTGGCCCCCAATCTATTTGCCACTGGCAAATAAATCAATGCATTTAGATGAAGCTCCTATTTACCAATAATATGACCCTTTGTCTTCTAAATTTACACTCCTACCCTGCTGCTCATTTGCTAAGTGACACTAACTCGCAACCTCTTATTTATCATCCCGCTTTCGTCTTCCTCCCCTTGTTTCATCGCTCGCCCATCTAAAAGAAGGGCTTAAGAGAAGCTATTAAGATATAAGCTCATAAAGAATCCTCTAGCCACCAGCTCATGTCGAGAAAGTGTTCTCGGTGACACAAAGAAAGATTACACTTGGGTTCCATTTATATAATCTGTAACGCAGCCTTCCCAAGCAGTCGTGTATGTCCCTGGGCATTACAGGGAAAATAGGATTCCTGACCTGGATATACATTTTGAAAATGGTGATTGAAAGCTCAAATAAATGAAATGTCAATGTTTAGGAACCACAAAGCTGTTTCAATTGTCGCAAGTGAGCAACTTTTGTCTCCGTTTCTGGGCTGGGGAGAATTCAAGCTGCGTTCCAACTATTGTCTGGTTTCAGTGGTGAAATCTGAAGTGGTTTGCTACCAGTTCGCTAGCCGCACATGTGTGCTGCTCGCCAAATGTATGCTGCGTGCGCTTGAGCACTGTGCACCAAAGACGTGCTGCATGTGCATGCATTCACAGTACACGCCAAAAGTACACTTCCCAAGCCTGTTCCCAGGCTTGGGAAGGTAAATAGAACAGCGAGGGGGGGATCAGCTGTGCCGTGCAATTTAGATTCACTAGAAAGGAGGATTTACTGCTTTCTAGCGATTTCAAATCACGCGGCACAGCTGATCATTGGAAACACCAGTTCAGAGGAACCGGTAGCTTTTTTTTTTACTACCAGTTCACATGACTGGTAGTTTTTATCACTACTGGTTCGCCTGAACTGGTGTGAACTGGTAGCATTTCACCACTGCCTGGTTTCCCTTTTTTGTTTCATGAGTAACGTTGAGCTGGCCATGCCCACCTTGGCCATGGCCATCCCGCCACCCCATCCCCTGAGATCAAACACAACCCTGATATGGCCCTCAATGAAATCGAGTTTGACACCCCTGCCTTATGTGGAAGCAACATGTCTTTCATTTCGGTTGCTGTCCTTGGTCCTGAAACCAAAATCTACTTCGCTCAATTCTCACCAAAAAAAAAAAAACAGGAAAAACTCATGAAAATTCAGCCGCATCAATCATTTGGGACAATTTGCTACCGTAGTCTCTCTCCACCAGCTTTTTGAAGCCAAGAGCTTGAAACCCCAGGATGAAATCCAAATCAGTCTAGCTAGAAACATCAAAGAGCCCCAGTCACTTTACAAAGCAGGGCGCATTACTCTGCATTCATTTGCTTCTGCTTGTACTAAACTAAACAATCACCTCTTCCCCATTAGTGACAAAGTGGAAAATTGCTCTCCCTCCCACCTCCCCGCCACCCCGGCCCTGTACTGCACAAATTGAAAAAGGCAGGGCATCTTGACATGCAACAGAAGCCAGCCTGCCATTTTCTGGCCATCTAAATTAAGCGGGCCGCAAATGCGACTTCGTCTCCCAGGGCGCCGGGGAGGGGGGGGGGGCTTCGGTGATGCTGGTTTTTGTTTATTGACAGAGACACATTGAGTGCAGAAGGGCGAACAAAGAAAATAAACTACACCGGGGTTTACTTAGGCAAACCTGCAGGCTTATCAAGAAGTCCTTTGGAACTAAATATGGAAAGAAATGGTTGAGTAAGCTGAATGAATGAAGGGGCAGTGGGGAACTGGGATGCTGAAGCATTGAAAGGGACAGCCAGATTGGAAAACAGCTTACATTTTACAGTTAAATCATGTAGTACTCAGAGCTTCACAGTTCCGGCATGGAACAGCGGGAAGGAGAAAGATGGTCATTTATTCAGTCCGAATACTCATCTAAAACCCCGTTGCCAAAAGTTATACATGTCCACAGGCACAACAGACAGATTGAAAGAATGTTTATCGGTATTTGGAGGGCAAGAACAGGAAGCTGCGTAATTTTCAAACCACATGAGTTGTTTCCATGTAGTATCAATGGAGATTCTCAATCACCCTGGCCATGGTTGTCCCAAAGGTGCTTTTCCTGGAGGCACCTGGACTTTCTTGGGGTTTTTTTTTTCCTTTTGAAAACATTTCGCTTCTCATCCAAGAAGCTTCTTCAGCCCTGTTTTCAAAGAAAAAAAAACCCAGAGAGGAAAGGGTGAGAAGTCCATCCGGAGAAGATCTACATCAAGATCTTCTGTCATCATGAAGACTATATCATGGATACAAAAGGGGTTAAAATATTAGGAGGATTCTTCTAATTGGGACTATAAAGCTCTATAATTGCCTTATGTCAAGGGTGTCAAACTCAAGGCCTGCGGGCCACATCCGCCCCCCCCCCAGGGTACTTAGTTCTGGCCCGTGGGGCTGCCCTGGAAACAGCAAAGGACCAGCCCGTGGTCTTCTGCCAGCGAAAACAGAGCTCGGGTAGGCCGCATGCAGGAGGCTGTGGTAGATGAAAATGGAGCTCAGGAGCCCATTTTCACTGGCAGAGCGCTTGGGCCAGTACAGGGGCACCCGACATGAGTGACATTGAGCTGCCCACCCCACCCTGGTCATGCCTACACTGGCCCCCTGAAGTCAAACACAACCCGGATGCAGCCCTCAATAAAAGGCAAGTTTGACACCCCTGCCTTTTGTGGAAGCGACGTGTCTTTTATTTCAGCTGCTGTCCTTGGTACTGAAACCAAAATCTACTTCGCTCAATTCTAAATTGGGATTGAATTCTGAGGATTCTCAACTTAAATTAAACAGATCCTTCTTCTTGGATCAATCATATGGTTTTCCTCTTACTCAGTTCCATGCAACATAGTCCCGGTTAAGTAAACAAAACATTGCATCCTAACCAGGGTCTTCCAGATGTTTCAGGACACAACACCTGTCCTTTACAGTCAGGGATAAAAAGTCGGTGCCTAAAAATAATCCAAAGCATATAAAATTAGGGAAGACAATTTTAGAAGACACAGAGCTTCGCCACATCCTGCCTTCAGAGAATCCTTTTCTGCCAGTGTGTTGAACTAGCAGATGTTTACACTGAATTAAAAATGAATCTATCAAACCCAATATTTAGGACAATAAAAACATTCACCAGTAACCTTAATTATTATGAAAAAGAGGTCTCCGGTGGCATGTTCATTGGGGAAAGGGAGGGGGAGAAAAGAAGCATTAAGAGGCCTTCTATTTATATTCTATTTTTTTCTAAACTAAAGAGAAAAACAAGCAAATCAAACCGTCTAGTACACATTTATTATCCTCTGTCTAGGGAGGACTATGAATCATTTTGTTATTCGTTTAATGTGTTTCATTTACATATCAGAACTCAAAACAAGGGCAACATTATTAGATCACATTCCCTTTAGTTTTTATAACCTGCAAAAAATGGGTCCTTTTTGTTGAGCCGTAACCATTAATTTAATTTATTCCGCTAAGACAAGGCATTTGATAAGGTCGTTTGTCAACCAACGGACAGGAAAGAGACTAATGATATGCTGCTGTTCCTTGCCCAACCAATAGCCAAAGCAGGATGTGGTTTTTTTCCATTTTCATCCAAATGTGACCTTCGGTTGCTATGGCTCTACTCTAGAGGAGGGGTGTCAAACTTGATTTCATTGAGAGCCGCATCAGGATTCTGTTTGACCGGAGTGGGGTATGGCCATCTCAACGTCACTTGTGTTGGGGGCACCTGTGGTGGCCAAGTGCAAAGGCAGGACTTCCCTCAGACTCTCCACTCACTCTCATTATAATCTCTTTCCTTCCTTCCTTCCTTTCCTTCCTTCTTTCCTTCCTTCCTTTGCTTCCTTCCTTCCTCTTCTTTTTCATTCCCTCTTCATTCTTTCTTCTTCCTCCCCCACTTTTCCTTGCTGTCTTCCCATCTTTCCTTCTTTTTCTTTCCTTTTTCCTGGTCTTTTGCTGTTTCCAGGGCAGCCCCGCAGGCCAGATCTAAGCACCCCATGAACCAGATCCGGCCCGCAGGCCTTGAATTTGACACTCCTGCTCTAGAGCATCACCAAAATAAGAAAGAGGCATTGATTGGATGACTAACCCAATTTCAAAAATTTAAAGCAAACAAACAAAATAAAAACACATTATTGCAAATTACAATATTCAGGTCTTCCTTTATGGTCAGAAGGCCTAGAAACCTGATCCTAAGGGGTCTGAGGAGAGGAGGGGGAGGAGGAGGAGAACTGAGGGATCCTTGCTGCTCTTTGAGCTTAGTTGTTTTCTTGCAGATGTTTCATAACTCAACTAAGGAACATCATCAGGGCTAGAAGGGAGTGGAGTTTGTAGGAAGGAGGAGGAGGAGGAGGAGGAGGGGGGGAGGAGGAGGAGGACTGTAGGTCCTTGGGCTCTTTGAGCTAGTTGTTTTCTTGCAGATATTTAATTACCTAGTTGGGTAACATCAGTGTTAGAAGGGAGTGGAGTTCACAGAGAGGAGGAGGAGGAGGAGGAGGAGGAGGAGGAGGAGAACTGAGGGGTCCTTGGTGCTCTTTTGAGCTTAGTTGTTTTCTTGCAGACATTTCATTACCCAACTAGGTAACATCATCAGTGCTAGCTGATGTTACCTAGTAGAGTCATGAAACGTCTGCCAGGAAACCATCAAGCTCACAGAGCACCAAGGACCCCACAGTTAAATCCTAAGCTATAAATGCTCTCTTCTATCAGTATACCAAACCTTCAAAATGCTGTTATTAGAGCCCCTCAATCAGTAGTGAAATCTGAACCGATTTGCTACCGGTTCGCTGGCCGTGCATGCGCGCTACATGCCAAATGCACACTGTGTGCGTGCACATGCGCAGTACGAGCCAAAAGGTGGCTTGGGAAGGTAAGTAGAACAGTGAGGGGGGAGGATCAGCTGTGCCGCATGATTTAGCTTTGCTAGAAAGAAGGATTTCCTACTTTCTAGCAAAGCTAAACCGCGCGGCACAGCTGATCGTTGGAAATACCAGTTTGCAGGAACCGGTAGCTTTTTCTTAATTATCAGTTTGCCTGAACCTGTAGTTTTTATCACTACCGGTTTGCCCGAACTGGAGCGAACCAGTAGCATTTCACCCCTGCCCTCAATATAGTGTCATTCCAGTATTCCTAGGGAATTAATTTCCTGGTTTGGTTTACCTTGTCAATCTGATACTGGTAGAAAGTAAGGGAGTCAATGAGACCTTGTATCATGCCACGATTAAGTGAAGAAGCAAAACATTCCATATAAATAGCAATCCCTGTTCACAGACACACACACACACACAACCCACTGGTTCCTCCCTCCCTCCCTCCCTCCCTCCCTCTCTGTCTCTGTCTTTTTAATGCTACCCCTAGACAGGAGAAAAAAAATCTTCCAATATAGGAGGCAAAAATGCTGGCTCAAGGCCAAAACGCTTAAAACAATCCTAACGAGCTCACTAGAATATGATTTTATTACCACTGCCTCGATTTGCATTTTTTTCCCCAGAGGGAGGGAGGAGGGAGGGAGGAGGGAGGGGGAGGGAGGGAGGGAGGATGTGGTGGTGGGGTCAGAGACCCCCCCATCATGTACACTTTCCACATTATTTCACTGGTGCTGCTCCAGCAATGTTCATTGTCCTCACCCACCCGGGCTAATTTGCAAAGATGATTTAAAAACAAAAGACACATTAGCCGATATTACAAAAGTGTGCCTTTTGCAAAAGCTCATTAAAAGCAATGCGCTGACGCGAACATTGTAGCAATTCTATTTCACTGCTAAACTGCTGTAATTAAACCGTAGCTGCGCTGTGTTATTTAGCAAAGTAAATAATTGCACTGTGCCCCGGGGGTTTCGTCTGAAAATTTGCGATGTCAAGAAGCAATCGACCACTGTAAAGGCTGCGGTCCACGTTTTTAGGATGACTTCGCCCTTTCTTATTGCCAAGGATTAAATTGGCATAGAAATCTGATAAATAAATAAATAGAAGATGGTAAAAATTTGAAAAGGGGAAGAAAAGGAGCAAGACCCACAGATAGCAGAACAGCTTCTAGGACCTAAACTAAAAATCTTTAACAGATAGGTGACTTTAACAGATTAACAGAGTTGGAAGGGACCTTGGAGGTCATCTAGTCCAACCCCCCCCCACCCAAGCAGGAGACCCTACATCATTTCTGACAGGTGGCAGTCCAGTCTCTTCTTGAAAGCCTCCAGGGATGAAGCTCCCACAACTTCCGAAGGCAACTTCTGTTCCATCGATTATTCTTAATATCAGAAAATTCCTTCTTATTTCTAGGTTGAATCTCTCCTTGTTCAGTTTCCATCCATTATTCCTTGTCTGGCCTTCAGGTGCCTTGGGAAATAGCTTGACCCCCTTCCTCCTCTCTGTGGCAGCCCCTCAAATATTGGAAGACTGCTATCATGTCTCCCCTGGTCCTTCCCTTCACTAGAATAGCCATGCCCAGTTCCTGCAACTGTTCATCGTATTTTTGAGCCTCCAGTCCCCTCATCATCTTGGTTGCTCTTCTCTGCGCTCTTTCTAGAGTCTCAACATCTCAAAATCAAATAAGAACAATGCAACCAATACATAGTAAAACAGACAGTTTTCATTTAAGTAGCAAAAACTTAAAAATTGACCTGTTGGAGATCAAGACTGACTCAGGTTATAGGAAACAAAAAAACAAAAACAAAAGAGGAAGCAAACAATATGCACAACTAGCAGCCAAACGAAAACTTGTTTTTCTGAACAACCGACAAAAGATTACAAACAGCAAGCAAACTTCGAGCCAGCTAAATCTCCATTACGGCTCTAGATGCTACAACTAGGGAAGCCCTTTGCCTTAGAGATACTTTGTGTGCATTTATTAGGTAAGGAATCTAAAGCCGCTTAGAAGGAACCTGAAGGAAGATGCAGTCTTGAAAAATTCAGATCTCTTCGAGCTTTGGAAACAAAAGACCACCGTCCTTCTGAATCAATGCAGTTGGGTAGCCAGGTTTCAGGTTTCAAATGTCCAGGAGATTCAGGAAAAGGCAGATTTATATAACCCTTCAAAGGTCAAGACAGACCTTCGATAGTAGGCATGGTCTCCATTAATGCAAGTGTCCTTTTAAAGCAGCTATGTCATTTTTGGCAATCACAACCACTGCCTCTTCAGCTTGGACTTGGGATGAGAAGTTCAAAAGTGCTTGATAGTGCTTCATCTCCAAAGCTCCATTCTGCAGTCCATCTGAGGCGCCCAGAAGTTGTAAATGCTCCAACACTGGAAGTTTTTAAGATGTTGGATAACCATTTTTTTCTGAAGTGGTGTAGGGTTTCTGGCTTAAGCAGGGGGTTGGACTAGAAGACCTCCGAGGCAGGGGTGAAATGCTCTGAAGTTTGTTACCAGTTCGCTTTGCTACCGGTTTGGTGCGTGCGTGCATGCACGGTGCGTGCAAAATGCGCACTTGACATGCATGCGCACCACGGGGCACTACCACACAGCACTGAAAAAGGAGGATTAAGAAGCTTTTTCTGGTAAGTAGAACAGCGGGGACGGGGAACAGCTGTGCTGCGTGATTTAGATTCGCTAGAAAGCAGGATTTCCTGCTGATCATCAGAAATACCGATTCGCCCAAACCGGGAGCATTTGTTACCGTGTAAGTCCCTGTCTTATATTTTTTGAACCCTGAAATAAGCGCTTGGCCTTATTTTCAGGGAGGCCTTATTATTTTGGGGCGCATGGAGCAAGATGGGGCTCCTCTTGCCGTCTTACCTGATTTCCAGCTCTGCGTTTAAATATTTTTGGGGAGGGCTTATTTTTGGGGGGAAGCTTATTTGAGCACATGCGCTCAAAAGCCTGATTGGGCTTATTATCAGGGGATGTCTTATTTTCAGGGAAACAGGATACTACCGGTTTGGGCGAACCAGTCTGAACCGGTAGCATTTCATCCCTGCTTCAAGATCCCTTTCAACTCTATTATTCTATTCTAATTTAGTGAGTCCTTCCCTGGTGAGCTTTCCCATTTTTTCAGTTCCTTGGAGGCAACCCAAAAGTTAGGCTCCCTTCCGAGTAAAACTAGTTAAAGGGCAAGTTGCCTTTCCCCCCCCCCCCCCCCCGTTGCCGTTCACCTTTCCTCCTCAATTTTATTATGTTCTCTCCCCTTTGCAGGGTTTTTCTTTCTCTGCAGAGGAATTTAATTTACTCAACCATAGTAAATGATTAGGGTACACTTTACAGTTCAATGTGATTATGGAATGTCCAACATTGAGTTCTCTTGTAGGTGGCATTTAATTTTTCGGCCATAATAAATCTCTGCAGATTAAAAGGCAGAAAGAGAAAGAGAGAAAGAGGGAGGGAGGGAGGGGAAAATTTTTCTTTGGCTCTGCGGAGAGCACCGAGGTAAATATTGTCATTCTTTCAATGTGGCTAATTAGTTCTTCCCCAAAATCATCTAAGTGCTCAATGACATTTTAAATAGCTTCCTGGACTTTTGGCATCCGTATAGAACAGACACAGTGGCTTGGAGCCATTGTAGCTATGCTAGAAAATTGACAAAAGTTGTGATCTATTAGGTAATAAAAGAGAGAGAGAGAGAGAGATAAGTAGCAACTCTTGGTTTAGTTAACAGGAAAATACATGCAAGGTGATTCTTCTATCCCCTGTTTTATTGGGGCGGAAATAATACAGCCAGAATAATCCCACCCGATTAAGGTTTTCAAGATGCTTAGAACCTAGAATGATAGGGCTGGAAGGGATTTTGGAGCAGGGGTGAAATCCAGCAGGTTCTGACAGGTTCTGGAGAACCGGTAATGGAAATTTTGAGCAGTTTAGAGAACTGGCAAATACCACCTTTGGCTGGCCCCAGAGTGGGGTGGGAACAGAGAATTTGCAATATCCTTCCCCTGGAGTGGGGTGGGAATGGAGATTTTGCAGTATCCTTCCCCTGGAGTGGGGAGGGAATGGGGATTTTGCAGTATCCTTCCCCTGGAGTGGGCTGGGAATGGATATTTTACAATATCCTTCCCCTGGAGTGGGGTGGGAATGGAGATTTTGCAGTATCCTTCCCCTGGAGTGGGATGGGAATGGAGATTTTGCAGTATCCTTTCCCCTGGAGTGGGGAAGGAATGGAGATTTTGCAGTATCCTTCCCCTGGAGTCGGGAGGGAATGGAGATTTTGCAGTATCCTTCCCCCAGGAGTGGGGTGGGAATGGAGATTTTGCAGTATCCTTCCCCTGGAGTCGGGAGGGAATGGAGATTTTGCAGTATCCTTGTCCTGGAGTCGGGAGGGAATGGAGATTTTGCGGTATCCTTCCCCCAGGAGTGGGGAGGGCATGGGGATTTTTCAGTGTCCTTCCCCCAGGAGTGGGGTGGGAATGGGGATTTTGCAGTATCCTTCTGGAGTGGGAAGGGAATGGGGATTTTGCAATGTCCTTCCCCCAGGAGTGGGGTGGGAATGGAGATTTTGCAGTAACCTTCCCCTGCCACGCACACCAAACCACACCATGCCCACCAAGCCACGCCCACAGAACCAGTAGTTTTAAAAATTGAATTCCACCACTGCCTTGGAGGTCTTCTAGTCCAACCCCCTGCTCAAAGTAGTAGACTTTATACCATCCAAGACAAATGGCTGTCCAATCTTTTCTTGAAGATTTCCAGGGATGGAGCACCCACAACTTTGGGAGACAAACTATTCCACTGAATCCTTGTTCCCACTGTCAGGAAATTCTCTTGTTTTGGGGTCTCATGACACCTGAGGTCAAAGATGGACAGCATTGTGATCCAAGAACCACGAGATCTCCCTGATCTTCTAGAACAGGAGTCTGCAACCTTAAATACTCAAAAGAGCCATTTGGACTCGTTTCCCACAGAAAAGAAAACACCGGGAGCCACAAAACCTGGGTGGGTGTGGCCAACTCAACGTCACTCACTTCCACCAGTCACATGACACTCCCCCCCAGCCACGCCTACCCAGCTGGTCATTAGGGCAGAGAACCAGTTGTTAAAAAACACCGAGAACCACAAAATCCTTTTCACATATCTCTCTCTCCCCTCCCTCCCTGTATCTGTATCTCTCTATGTCTCTCTCTCTCCCCCTCTTTCTGTCTCTGCCCTTCTCCATCTCCCACCGTCGCCCATACCTTCTCCGGCCAGGCGAGGAGTGACTGGGAGGGGAGGGTGAGGAGGGGGGAGCAGCCAGTGGTGGGATCACCTGACAGGGAGCCACAGCAGAGGGCCCAAAGAGCCACACGCGGCTCCAGAGCCGCAGGTTGCTGACCTCTGTTCTAGAAGGTTGTCCAATGCCTTCTGGTGATGCCCTCACACCACTGGATGGAACCTGGGCAATTTGGGAGCCTGTTTTGGCTTCTAAGGTCTCTAGAATGAGAATCAGGAGCCACCGGAAGGAAAAATACTTGATTTCTCCAATTGCCAATTGGACAATATGTTTCGCAGACTCTGAGGGGGAGTAAAAAGGGGAAGAACTGGTTCTGTTGTCTGCCTTGCGATTGTTGGGGCCAAAAAAAAACCATCAAAAATTTTAAAAAATCTGTTTTCATGCCAAAGCCTGAAAGCTGCTGGTTCTCTGAGGAACGGCGAAGTCCAGGTTTAGATTACGTTCAGGGCCTGAAGTGTTTTTTTTTTACTCACCCACTTCTCTCAATATTATTTCCAACCTCGCTTCACCCAGAGCCCGAAAAACTCTGCACTGCATGCTTCATCTCAGAGAAAATATGAGATTTTATTCCAGACCTGTCTCCGAGGCTTACTAAGATTTGAAATAAAAGACTTTATGCCCTCGTGGACAAATGACTGTCCAATCTTTTCTTGGAGATTTCCAGGGATGGAGCGCCCACAACTTTGGGAGACAAACTATTCCACTGATTCATTGTTCCCACTGTCAGGAAATTCCTCCTTCGTTCCAGGTTGGATCTCCTCTGATGAGCTTCCACCTGCTTCTTGTCTTACCCTCAATGTATTTTGAAGAACAAGTCAATCCTCTCTTCTCTGTGACGGCCCCTCAAGTACCGGAAGGCAGGTGTCAACTCGCAAAGCATCCCTGGCCTGCTCTCGAGTCGCCATAGGCAAGGGGGGTGGGAAACCGACGAAGCAGCATGGCAGCCAAAAACAGAAGCACATTCCAGACATATCTCTCTCAAGGCAACTGCCAGGGTTACCCACAGCAGCCGAAGGGGAGTGATCTCTACAACCCACAAAATTGCTCCGTTGACTAATGTGATTGATGGGGGGGGGGGAAACAGGGTCATGATTGGGGAGTAAATTACGTGTGGTCAGAGTTGGCTTCACCTGGAACGTGCTGACATGACGTTCCTAATAAATAACTGGATTTCTTTTGAAGCTTGGCTTGAGGCTCATGGTTTAATTAGGGCATCCGTCGGAACCCGGACAACAGTTATCATGTCCTCCTAAGCTTTCTTTTCATTAGACTAGACATACATGGGTGTTGCGCAACAGATAGCAATACAGGTACTCCTCAACTTACAACCGTTCATTTAGTGACCATTCAAAGTTACCACGGCCCACTGAAAAAAAAGTGACTTATGACTATTTTTCACAGTTACAACCTTTGTAGCATCCCCATAATCATGTGATCAAAATTCAGATGCTTGGCAACTGGCATGTACTTATGACGGTTGCATCCTGGGGTCATGTGATTCCCCTTTTTACGACCTTCTGACAAGCAAAGTCAATGGGTAAGCCAGATTCACTTAACAACCGGGTTACTAATGTATTAATGGCAGTGATTCGCTTAACAACTGTGGCAAGAAAGGTCGTAAAATGGGGGGAAACCACGGGTGAAATGCTACCGATTCACACCTGTTCAGGCGAACCGGTAGTGGCGGCAGGTGGTTTGGAGAACCAGTAGCGACAGCAGCGCAACGCTCAACCCACCCGCCCAGACATCGTGTCTTCCTGGTTTTAACCAGGAAGCCACCTGTTTTTTACCCTCTGCGCATGCGCAGAAGGCTTTGTACATGTGTAGAGGGTCCAAAATCGCACGTGATAACATATACTTCTGAACTGGTAGGGAAGGTAAGTAGATTTCACCCCTGGGCAAAATGTATTTAACAAATGTCTCACTTAACAGCAGAAATTTTGGGCTCCATTGAGGACCAGCTATATCTGGCTGACCGTGTTGAGTTTCTGAAGCTAAGGAGCATCTATCCTGGCTTGTATTTGAATGGGTGACCCAGTAAGGATGGAGACACTAGAGGTCAAAGTTGACTTGATGGAAACTCTACTTTTTATCTTGTGGCACAATCCGAGTTTCTTCTCCAGTATAAAATCCGAGTTTCTTCTCCAGTATAAAATCTTTTACTCAGAAAGAACGCCATGTTTCGCTTTCCTTAGCTCAGCTAAAAAAAAAAATCTCCAGGGAGAAGGACCATATTGATTCCAGAGCAATCCAATTTTCCAACATGAAGGTTCTTCTGATGTCTTCCTAAAATTGCCTTCCTTATCCTCTCCTCCCCCACCAACATTTATTCTAGGCCTGCTTTGTTTCTCACCAGCCAGACCCTGGAGGGGATGCTGAAATCCCACCTGAGCTATTTATATTTTTAATGGTTTCCCAACGCAGCCTCTTGACCAAGAGTTACAGACTTCCCTTCGTGATTTTATACGAAATCTATTAGGTTGATGGGGCTGTGCATCACCCAAACAACAGGCGTCAGAGTGCTCCTTAACGGGAATAAGGTTTCCATCGATCGCTCGGATCTATTCTTCAAGCTTCTCTTTCTTTAAAAAAGAGAGACAGAGAGAGAGAGAGACAGAGAGAGAGAGAGAGAGACAGACAGAGAGAGACAGACAAAGAGAGAGAGAGACAGATAGACAGACAGAGACAGAGAGAGAGAGAGACAGAGAGAGAGAAAGACAGAGAGGGAGAGAGAAACAGAGAGGGAGAGAGAGAGACAGAGAATGACAGAGACAGAGAGACAGAGAGAGAGAGAGAGAGAGA
>WNWU01000060.1:3895808-3906255 GCA_012654045.1 Ptyas mucosa | reverse complement strand
CGGCCCATGGGTTGCTTACATCTGGCCTGTGGGGTGCTTACATCCGGGCCACGAGGTGCTTACATCCAGCCTACGGAGTGCTTACATCCAGCCCGCAGGGTGCTTAAATCCGGCCAGTGGGGTACTTACATCTGGCCCGCATGGTGCTTACATCCGGCCTGTAGGGCCGGCCTGGAAACAGCAAAGGACTGGTCCAGGGTGCCTCTGCCAGCAAAAATGACACTTGGGGGGCTGCCCACACCCACACAAAGGGCTGCAGGAGCCGGCAGGCAGGCAGGAAGGAAGGAAGGAAGGTTATAATGAGAGTGAGGGAGGGTTATCAGGGAAGGCCTGCCTTAGCACTTAGCCACCACAGGTGCCCCCGACACGAATGACAGAGAGCTGGCCATGCCCACCATGCCCCCTCCCCGCCCTCTGAGGTCAAACACAACCCTGATGCTCCCCGCAGTGAAATCGAGTTTAACACCCCTGCACTATAATAAATGCTCACCAACAAGAGGCTGACCACAGGGAATACACGGAATATTTGTAGGGTTGAACTCAGGGGGTCCTTCCTGATGACGACGTTACCTAGTTGGGTAATGAAATGTCTGCAAGAAAATAGCCAAGCTCAGAGAGCACCAAGGACCTCACAGCAATAGTAACAATTATCACTCCCCCATTCCTACCCCCAGCGAAGCCAATAGAGAGCCTTGCAAGGTCCTGAAGCAATTGCAGTTCCTTCGAGAAGCAACATCTAAGGCAGGGGTCGGCAACCTTAAACCCTCAAAGAGCCACAAAGGTCCTAACCGGAAGCCCCCCGTTCAATTCTGGAGCCGACCGGGAGTCCGATTCCCCCCACCATAGAGTCTCCTCCTAGCGCGGCATCCTTTTTCCTCTACCTGTCCTAACCGAAAGCCTTATCAATTGTGGAACCAACCTGCGACAGGGAGCCGCAGCAGTGGGATGAAAGAGCCACATGCAGCTCCAGAGCCACGGGTTGCCGACCCCTGACCTAAGGAAAGCACCGCCTTCCTGTAATGTACGAAGTCCGCATTGGACACCCTGGGAGAACCGAGCAATGTGAGAAGACAAAGATCCTGTCCTTGTAAATTCAGATTGTCAAAAGCTGCCGTTGATTATCCTAGAATGAATCTCATTTGAGGCTGGCAAGCTAGGGGAGGATAAAAAGTAAGCCACGGGAGACCCTTCTGGGCTCTTTCACTGCAGGTGACCCACTCCGTGTTCTCCTCCAGCGATACAAACCAAATCTATTCTGCCTCTTTATTTACTCTGCTGTTCACAATTTGCAGGGCTAATTAAATGGGATTGAGTAAAACGTGGGTTGTTTTTTTTCCTCGGTCTCTCTCTCTCTTTCTCTCTCAAAAGCACACACAAGCATTCCAGAAGGCCACAGGGAGCACCTGATGCTTTGGAAGGCAGGAACCCAAAACCTGCAAAACTTAGAAGAGACCTCCCAACGTACAGGAAGTCCTCGAGTTATGACCACGATTGGAAACCAGAATGCTTGCTGTTAAGCAGAGGGCTTGTTAAGTGGAGGGCTTGTTTTTGCCACGGATTTTAAGCAAAACACTGCTTGTTTTGTTGTTAAGTGGATCTGACTTTTCACACGGACTTTGCTTTTTTTTTTTATTTGATTTATATGCTGCCCTTCTCCGGAGACTCAGGGCGGCTTACAATGCGTTAAGCAATAGCCTTCATACTTTTGTATATTTATACAAATTCAGCTTATTGCCCCCACCTGGGAATGTTGCAATGGTAATCACATGACACTGCAACTAGCATAAGTACATGCCAGTTGCCAAGAGCTCAAATTTCAACAATGCGACAGTGAGAATGCTGCAAAAGTTGTAAATGTGGGAACCGGTCATCCCTTCTTTTTATCAGAGCCGTAGTTTTGTTGTTGTTGTTGTTGTTGTTTAATTTGATTTATATGCCGCCCTTCTCCGGAGACTCAGGGCGGCTTACAATGCGTTAAGCAATAGCCTTCATACTTTTGTATATTTTATACAAAGTCAGCTTATTGCCCCCACAAACCGGGTCCTCATTTTACCCACCTTAGAAAGGATGGAAGGCTGAGTCAACCTTGAGCCTGGTGAGATTAGAACTTGCAAGTAGTAAGCCTGAATGGTCGCTAAATGAATGGTTGCAAGTCAAGGACCAATTGTGGTCTGGGAATACAATCCTATGAGTTGGCTTTCCCTGTATCTCTGCTTTCATCTCACCTTGATCTCAACAAATGCAAAGAAGAGCAACTGGGATGATTCGGGGAGTGGAGGCTAAAACACACGATGAACGGTTGCAGGAACTGGGCCTGGCTAGTCTAGTGAAGAGAAGGACCAGGGGAGACAGGAGAGCAGACTTACAATATTGGAGGGGCTGCCACAGAGAGGAGGAAGTGGCACTTCCAAGGCACCCAAAGGCCAGACAAGGAATAATGGATGGAAACTGAACAAGGAGAGATTCAACCTGGAAATAAGGAGGAATTTTCTGACAGTGAGAACAATTAAGCAATGGAACAGAAGTTGCCTTCGGAAGTTGTGGGAGCTTCATCACTGGAAGGTTTCAAGAAGAGACTGGACTGTGTCAGAAATGATGTAGGGTCTCCTGCTTGGCCGGAGGGTTGGACTAGATGACCTACAAGGTCCCTTCCAACTCTGCTAATCTACCTAAGATGATCAAAGGCCTGGAGACTAAAACATGGAAAATGGTTGCAGGAACTGGGCATGGCTAGTCTAGTGAAGAGAAGGACCAGGGGAGACAGGATAGCAGTCTTCCAATATCTGAGGGGCTGCCACAGAGAGGAGGGGGTCAACCTGTTTTCCAAGGCACCCGAAGGCCAGACAAGGAATAATGGATGGAAACTGATCAAGGAGAGATTCAACCTAGAAATGAGAAATTTTCTGACAAGGAGAACAATCAACCAATGGAACAGAAGTTGCCTTCAGAAGTTGTGAGAGCTTCATCACTGGAAGCTTTCAAGAAAAGTCCCAACTACCATCTGTCACGAATGGTGTAAGGTCTCCTGCTTGGGCAGGGTGGGTGGGCGTTGGACTAGATGACCTCCAAGGTCCCTTCCAACTCTGTTATTCTATATTCAATGAAACAGAAGTTGCCTTCAGAAGTTGTGGGAGCTTCATCCCTGGAAGCTTTCAAGAAGAGACTGAACTGCCATTTGCCAGAAACGGTGTAGGGTAGGACAGAGGGGGGAGATTGGACTAGATGACCTACAAGGTCCCTTCCAATTCTGTTAAGTCTGTTAATATCTGTTCAAATCCTCTTCCAGAACTGCACTAAGGCGCTTTGTGGCACCAAAACATTGTACAAGGAAAGCAATTAAAACCCCCAAAGAAACTTCAAGGTAATTAACTCCCAACCGAAGGGTGCCAGGAAGCCGTTTGACCTGTCTTAGTGATGCATGGCTAACGGGGATTTTAAATGATGAGGCGTCCATGGAGAGCAGAAAGTAGAGATGATGAGATCCAAGAGAAGCTTGACAGTGATAGAAGAGGGCCTCTCTTTGTTATTATTAGCTTTATCATCTTCCTCACCTGGAGAAAGAAAGGATCTTGATCCAGCAAAAATTCTAAAAAGTAACACTGATCTAACACAACTCTGTGTTGCACAAACAACCGGTCCCCCACCCAAAAAAGGGGGGGCGGTTTCTTATGCTACTGTTAGCCCTGCAAGGTAGACCAGACAACTAGAGGACTGGCACTTATCTTTTATGGTCGGTCTACATTAACCGAGTCTTGCAAGGTTGAAAGTACAATTCTCCCACTGTCTCTTGGCGTCCAAGAGGCCCTCCTTCCCTTTTAGCATTTCTCCCCGCCTTCGCCTCCTTCTCCCAAAGTCTTTCCCACATACCATTACAATAGTCAAGGTCAGTGGTCACTAACTGGTGGTCCGTGAGAAAATTTTGGTGGTCCGCAGAAAAATTATTTGCATTTTCTATATTGCACTAACTCAGGGGTCCTCAAACTACGGCCCCTGGGACGGATACGTGCAACGAACGTTTGTGTTGCAGCAGAGAGTCTCCCCCTTTTGGGTCTTTTTGTGTGGGTCGGAGGGGGGCAGAAATTCCGACTTGGGGTCTGCTTCAGCCTCTTGGAGTGGGGCTTTGGGCGAAGGCTGGAGGGAAGAGCCATTGGTGGCAAGAAGCCAGAGAGCCTTGTTCCAGTGGGATTGCATCATGACCTGGAACTGGCTGACCATCTCAGCCCACTGAGCCTCCAGGTGTCGGTACCTGGCCTTGCACTCCCGCAGGTCTTCCCTCTGCTTGGAAAGCCTATGCTCCTAGTCCTCAGTGAGATGCTTCTGCTGAGCCTCCTTCTCGGTCAGATCCAATTTGAACTGAGCCAGCTGTTTTGCCAACTCTTTCTCATTAGCTCCAAGAACTGCTTCCTGTTGGGGCACTAAGAAGCCCGGGTTGGGGGAAGCACGGCGTGACGAGTAGAGGCTGGCAAGGCGTCCCTCAAACATGAGTGACATTGAGTCGGCCACGCCCACCCAGTCACATGACCACCTTGCCACACCCACCCAGCCGGTCATTAGGCAGATCATATTAGTGGTTCACGGGATTTAAAATTATGAATGTAGTCGTCCCTGAGGTCCGAAAGGTTGGTGACCCCCTGGTCCAGACCAGAAGCCCAACCAGAAGGACTAAGTCCATCTTTACATTCAGGCGACATTAACACATTCCTGCAAGACTGGAAGGATTTCTCCCCGCCTTCCCTTTTACTCTACAGGAAACTAGGGAGGGTTCCTTCTAATACGTTTCCAAGGCCTTCCCTCCTTCTGTGGTCTGAGATGCCTTTCTTTCCTTTTCTTTTTTTTTTCCTCCTTAGTTGTCTAGCCTGCGTTTCTCTCTCCTCTCTCCCCTGTACGTTGTTTATGGGTTCATAATTTGATCACCTGGCTGGCTGGCAGCATTTAAGCTCCCGTCTAAGATTCTAGGATGAAGATGTCTTTCCTTGTTGAGCCATCAAAGCATTGCTACACAAAAGCTAACCGCCACTTTATTAGCTCTTCTGCCAGGATTTAAACCCTTTTGATGATCGCAAGATGCTGCCGTCAAGATTGGTGAGCATTTAAAAGCTGTTGCTTTGAATTATTTCGGCCCTCAGGATGCCAGATATATTTCTTTTAATAAAACAGCTCGCCCGTTCGCTTCCCATAAATTAATCTTGTTCTTTTAGCATTGTCCTGGCAAATATTCATCATGTAGTCTCTCTCTCTCTCTCTCTTTCTCTCTCTTCTAATGATTTAAAGAGGCTGAGTCAAATGCAGAATCAATATGGAAATTATAAATATAGGCACTTCTCGACTTATGTCCACAGTTGGGAGCAGAAATTTTCCACTGCTAACAGTTGTGCCCAATTTTACAACCTTTTTTTGTCGCGGTTAAACAAATCACTGCTGTTGTCCGGCGAGTCACAGGGTCGTTAAGCGAGTTTCTCCACACTGACTTTGCTTACTGGAAGCCCAATGAGAAACCTGCAAATGAGGACCCAGATTGTGGGGGCAATAAGCTGACTTTGTATAAATATACAAAAGTATGAAGGCTATTGCTTAACACATTGTAAGCCGCCCTGAGTCTCCGGAGAAGGGCGGCATATAAATCATTTTTTTTTAAAAAAATGGCAATCGATTGACCCCAGGGACGTTGCAAACCATCATAAATACGTGCCGCAGCACCCATATTTTGATCGCATGACCATGTTGCAACAGTCATAACTGCGAGGATCGGTTGTCAGTCACTTTCATTAGCACAGGGAGTCCTCGACTTACGACCGCAATTGAGCCCAAAATCTCTTGTCATTAAGGGACACATTTGTTAAGTGAGTTTTGCCCCATTTTATGACCTTTCTTACCACCGTTGTTAAGAGAATCACCGTAGTTGGTAGCTTAGTAACTTGGTTGTTAAGTGAATCTGGCTTTCCCCCATTGACTTTGCTTGTCGGAAGGTCGCAAAAAGGGATCACGTGACCTCGGGACACAGCAATGTGTCATAAGTATGAATCAGCGGCCAAGCGTGTGAATTTTGATCACGTGATCGCAGGGGAAAGGTCATAACTGTGAAAAACAGTCCTAAATCACGTTTTTCAGTGCCGTTGTGACTTTGAGCGGTCACTAAACGAACTGTTTTAAGTCGAGGACTGTTGTGTGTACTGCCAAGAATACTACATGGATGTGTCCACCTAGTCCAGTGATGGCTAACCTTTTTGCCATTGCGTGCCAAACGCGGGGGGAGCGCGGGGCGGTCACACATGCGTGTGTCCACACCCATAATTCAATGTGCCCCCCCACCTGTGCATGAGTGCGCGACCCCCAATTTTAGCACACGATTGCACAGTGGGCCTGGTAGGCCCGGTAGGCCCATTTTTCACTCTCCCCAGGCTCCAGACCCTTTCTAGGAGCCTGGGGAGGGCGAAAACAGCCTTCCCAGTCCCCCACCATAGGCCCTCTGGAGGCCGGAAACAGCCTGTTTCCAAACTTCCGGTGGGCCCAGAAGGCACCAAAATCAGCTGGCTGGCGCACACATGTGCACCGGAGCTGAGCCAGGACAACGCTCACGTGCCCACCGATATGGCTCCGCATGCCACCTGTTCGCCATCATGGACCTAGTCACTAGGAGACACCTTGATTCAAAGGGGTCTTGATTTTCATCATCGTATTGGTGATGAACACAACAACAAAGACATGTGGTTGGTTGATGGAACCGCATTGCCTGCAGTTGAGTCAATATAGTTTACAAAGCCAGACTCAATAGCTTTGTGGGGGAGATGGAGGGGGGGGGAAACCCATTGTGGCTTATTCAGTCATGTTGTTGTGGCCTGCCAACAGATCTGGCAGCAGATTCGGACAGTGAGGAGGTTGGGGAGGAACATGGGCCAATCCTGGAGTCTGGGGAAGGCTCTGACGAGTGCTCTGTATTGGAGGCAGAGAGGAGGCCAGGGCCGTCTGACAGTTGTCAGCTGCCTTCGGAGTCGGACATCAGCGGGGCAGATGAACAACTGGATCCTGTTCCCAGTGTGTGCATGCGCAGAGCTGCCAGGAGAAAGGAACAGCTAAGGAACAAGGGTCGACTCAGGAGTAAAGCCACAGGTGGACGGTGAATGGCCCCTCCCAGAGGGAATAAAGAGGAGCGAAGGGGAGGGGAGTTTGCAGGAGACAATTAGTTCACTTGGGTGAAGATCTGTTCCTGCATTCTTGCCAAGTATTGTCTGTTACAGTGTGGAGTCTGAAAGATATCGTCCTGGCCACTCTCCAAGCCTGATAAAGGTCGGTAATTGTGAACTATCTTGAAAGACTGTGGGAGAGGAAAGACGTTACTGGAGAGGGATTCACTGTCAATTAAATAAAAGGGATTTATCAGGACGAGGACTCCAGCTTCGTGCTGCTGGGGAAGTCTAGGTCAAAACACATTTATTGTTAAGTCCATTGCGGCTTGTGTGGATGGAATCTTGACCCAAGGAAAGTCCGATGTTTGTCTAACTTACGCCCGTTGGGAAATGTGGGACAGGAATCAGCACTGCTTCCCTCGAGATTTTTGGTTCCTCTGTTGTTGTTGTTTTCGTTCCTCTTAAAAATTTTCTGCCAATCTCAGGACTTGTCTAAGACAGCCATGTTTCAGTGACAGCATTTTAGACCCAAAGATGGGCATGGAACGTCTCCGGTGACTTCCTGTGAATGCGTTTCCAATGAACGAGAAGTTCGCTTTGAACCGGGGGTGAAATCCAGCAGGTTCTGACAGGTTCTGGAGAACCGGTAGCGGAAATTTTGAGTAGTTCGGAGAACCGGCAAATGCCACCTCTGGCTGGCCCCAGAGTGGGATGGGAATGGGGATTTTGCAGTATCCTTTTTTTTTTATTTGATTTATATGCCGCCCTTCTCCTGAGACTCAAGGCGGCTTACAATGCGCTAAGCAATAGCCTTCATACTTTTGTATATTTATACAAAGTCAGCTTATTGCCCCCACAATCTGGGTCCTCTGCCATGCCCACCAAGCCACATCACGCCCACCAAGCCACGCCCACAGAACCGGTAGTAAAAAAAATTGAATTTCACCACTGCTTTAAACCCATTTCAAACTTATCCCTTTTTTCCACACCAATTGCCAGCAAAACAGGCTCACGGAAGCAAGACAAGTCTGATAACTGTATAGAAACTGAGGCAGGTCATAATCAGAGCTGGGGGAGAGGAATCAATCCCCTCCCCTCATTTTCATTCAGCCCTTGAGTCAGAACACCTGCCGTTAAGAGCTCCTTCGGTGATAATTTCAGTACTCCAGTCTTACGTGGAATAGATTATTGATTGGGAAGGTATCAAGTAAACACCACTGAAGGGCCACCTTGTCTCTCTCAAGGACGCTGCCTTTTCCAGCCACACAGATGTGGCATGTTGCTGGCAAGTGTCAAGCAAGCAACAATGGCACGACGACAACACAATAACAGTTGGCCTGCCAGTGTGAACCTGAGTTCAAATCCCAGATCAGCAATGAAGCTTCAAAGAGATTCTTTGGTGAACCATAAGATAGAGAGTATGGATGGTGAGAGAGACAGGAGAGAGAGAGAGAGAGGGAGAGAGGGAGAGAGAAAGAAAGAGAGAGGACAGAGAGTGGAAGAGAAAGAGGAAGAGAAAGAGAGAGGGAGAGAGGGAGGGAGGGATAAATAGGTAGTAGATAGATGCAGATATAGTATAGATGAATACAGAGAGAGATGGATGGATGGATGGACGGATGGATGGATAGATGGGTGGGTAGGTGGGTAGGTAGGTAGGTAGGTAGTAGATAGATGTAGATATACTATAGATGCATACAGAGAGAGAGATGGATGGATGGATGGATGGATGGATGGATGGATGTAGTTATACTGTAGATGGACAGAGAGGGGGGAAGGAGGGATGGGTGGGTGGGTTGGTAGCTAGGTAGGTAGTAGATAGATGTAGATATACTATGGATGAATACAGAGAGAGAGATGGATGGACGGATGGATGGATAGATGGGTGGGTAGCTAGGTAGGTAGTAGATAGATGTAGATATACTATAGTTGACTACAGAGAGAGAGATGGATGGATGGATGGATGGATGGATGGATGGATGTAGTTATATAGTAGATGGACAGAGAGAGAGGAAGGAGGGATGGGTGGGTGGGCGGGTGGGTAGCTAGGTAGGTAGTAGATAGATGTAGATATACTGTAGATGAATACAGAGAGGATGGATGGATGGATGGATGCATGGTGGGGGAGAGAGAAAGAGAGGGGGAGAGAGGGAGAGAGAGAGAGAGAGAGAGAGAGAGAGATGTGGGTGGAAGACATAGGAAAAGGATTCTCCCAAAGCTCTTAGTAAACTACAGTAGTCCAGCAGACTCAAAACTGACATCCTCCAGGGTGTTGGGACTACAATTCCTATCTAGTTGAACTTTCTTGGAGTTAAATTTTCCCCCTGAACGTAGAATTAAGGAGAAACTTCCTAGCAGTGAAGACAATCGAGGGCGCTCCATCACTGGAGGTTTTTAAGAAGAGATTGGACAGCCAATCTCTTCTTAATCTCTGAAATAGTATAGGGTCTCCTGCTTGAGCAGGGGGTTGGACTAGAAGACCTCCAAGGTCCCTCCCAGCTCTATCCTGATTGAAGATCAAAGGTCTATGAAAGGAAGCCTCGTTTCTTTCCATCTTGGCTCCCTGCCACCAAAACAGGTGAATTGCAGAAGATAACACTGGGAGCAAACATTTTGTGGGAAGGGTTGACATTATTTTCTCCCCGTGGGTGAGGATGTTTGTGTTTTTACGTTCAAGCTTGGAGACACAGCCACACATATCTGCGTGGCCCGCCTTCTTGATGCGGGCTAGCCTACCCTGAAATTAAAAAAAAAAAAAACTCACACCCCTCTTCTTTGTGTGAGCTGCCTGTGAAATGCCTCTCCTCCCCTTTTCTCCTCCACCTTTGCCCCAACAGCTCGTGAAACAAATTAAAAAGTCAAATTGAAATGCAAATCTTTCCTGCAAATAATTAATCCCAAGGTTTCTCAAATGCTCGTATTAATTCTGCGGGTGCTGATGGGGCAGGAATCGAGAGAGGGGTATTTTTAGTGTCGAGGCTGTGTCAGGCCAGCCTGCTCTGCCTCCGGTTGTGCCGAGTTTTGCAGAGGGACAGCCTCAATGGAGCAGACCTAGGGCTATTTCATCCAGCACAGGTTGTCCTCGACTTGTGGCCACTAGGTTCTGTTCCTAAGCAAGGTGGCTAGAAAATGAGTTGCGCCCAATTTTTGGACCTTTTTTGGCCACTGTTGATAAGCCAACTCCTGCAGTTGTTATGTGAATTAGGCGGTCACAGCAACCCTGTGAGGTGGGTTGAGCTGAGAGGGAAGGAGGTGGGACTAGAACTCTCTGTCTCCTGATGATTGGCCCAAAGTTAGTCAGCTGACTTTAATGACTAAGGTGGGAC
>WNWU01000060.1:3846458-3859981 GCA_012654045.1 Ptyas mucosa | reverse complement strand
GAAGGGAAAGAGAAGAAAGAAAGAAGGAAGGAAGGAAGGAAGGAAAAAAGCTCCCTAAATAACAACTCTCTTTCTACCTATTCAACATCTGAAATATATTCATTATTCGGGGTTTCTTCCATGTCTTTTTTGCAAGTTGCATTTTTGCATTCTTTCATTTCGCTAAAAAAAAAACCTGTTTGGTGAGATATGTCTGCCTAAAAACCCTGATGAGAAACCAAGTTAAGGACCTATTCGAAAGACAGACTTTTGCACTGTAGAGAAACAGATACAAGGGGGGGGGGGAGGAACCATGCCCTATTTTGATTTATAAATCCATGTTACTCAGAATGGAATATATTACACCCCACTTACAAGCCAACGTGATTAAAAACAATCAGTTATATTTGGGGAAGCAAGAGAGAAACCCCAAGTCTCCCAAGGCAAAGCACATCGATCTGACCAAAAGACAAGAGAAATTTTATATATAAAATACCCCCTGGGTCTTTAGAGACATTACTAATGGGCTGAAAACAAATCAGTAGACCAAGTAAGAAAAACTTGCATGCATTTGATGCCGGAGCGACAATGATATTTATTTCCCTCCATGTAATTCGGTGCTCGATGTATAAACTCTGAGTAAAATAAATTAATCCTGATCAACTTAATACTGAAAAGCCTCAGGAAAGATGCTAGCTGACTCACTCTTTTTTTCATGCAGCCAATTTAAAGACTTTGGACAATTCTCGATAATTAGAGCAAGATTTTACTGATCAAAAATTGAGTGTTACACAGTCACTTGGGTGTCACTGGTTTTTATTGACGGTGTCTCAAAGGAGCTTTTTTTCCAAAAGACCATCGGACTTTCTTTGGGGGGTTTTGTTTTGTTTTTTTTGAAGGCTTTTGCTTCTCATGCAAGAAGCTTCATCGGTTTCTGGAGATTCTGAAACTTCTAGGATGAATTAGGGGACTGAAGACTAAAACATATGATGAACGGTTGCAGGAACTGGGCCTGGCTAGTCTAGTGAAGAGAAGGACCAGGGGAGACATGATAGCAGTCTTTCGATATTTGAGGGGCTGCCACAGAGAGGAGGGGGTCAAGTTATTTTCCAAAGCACCCGAAGACCAGACAAGGAACAATGGATGGAAACTGACCAAGGAGAGATTCAACCTGGAAATAAGGAGGAACTTTCTGACAGTGAGAACAATCAACCAGTGGAACAGAAGTTGCCTTCGGAAGTTGTGGGAGCTTCATTACTGGAGGCTTTCAAGAAGAGACTGGACTGCCATTTGTCAGAGATGGTGCAGGGTCTCCTGCTTGAGCGGGGGGTTGGACTAGATGACCTACAAGGTCCCTTCCAACTCTGTCAATCTGTTGAGAAGCAAAACGTCTTCAAATAGAAACGAAAGAAGTCCAGTTGCCTCTTGAAAAAGCACCTTGGAGACAACCATGACCTGGAGGACTGAGAATCTCCAGAGAGATATTGACGGCCTCCTAACGCGAGATCTCATCGTGACTAAGTTAGGCACGTTTTCATTAACAAAATAAGGAGGAAATAATTGAAGATCAAGAAAAAGGAGAGGCTTACGCTGGATACGAAACTGAAAAGGAAGACCACGTAAAAAGACAGAAGGGCGAATTAAAAGTGCCATCGTGTTAAAAAAAAAAACAATAGAGGCTACATTTTATAGACATTCTAATGAGGGACCTCATCTTCAAAATTACCAAGGAAACACAAGCAAAGTTTTTCAATGAAGCCATTAAAATGAGGTCACGGTCATTAAAGGATGCTGACTTAATCAAGTACATCTTTTTTATTATTATTATTATTATTATTATTATTAGGCGGTCTCTATTTCGTGAAGATGAATGGCAGATTGTGTTAATCAAGTAGCTATCAAGTTACCCAGCTTTCTTCGGATGGTTTTTGATAAAGCCGAGTTCTGTTTCTACAGGTTCAGTTGCGGAATTTAAATGATAACCATTCCACTGGATTTTGACCAACTTCCAGGGATGGGCTGCTGGAGGTTCGCAGGGATTTGGGACAACCTCTAGCTAAGATTCTGTGCAGGGCATGCGCAGAGCTCAGGGAGGGTGAAAAACAGGCCTACTGGGGAGGCCATTTTCTCCACCCCAGGCCACCCCAACGATGCCCTTGAAGTGATGTCTCAGTGCCTGGAGGCTGTGCAGATGGGGATAGGGAGGAACAAGCTCATGCTCAACCCTTCCAAGACTGAGTGGCTGTGGTTCCCGGCATCCCGGTATAGTCAGCTGACTCCATCGCTGACTATTGGGGGCAAGTTTCTGGCCCCCGCGGAGAGGGCTCGCAATCTGGGAGTCCTCCTGGATACACAGCTGTCCTTGGAGGAACATCTGACAGCTGTAGCCAGGGGGACCTTCTGTCAGGTTCGCCTGATTCGCCAGTTGCGGCCCTTTCTTGATCGGGATTCCGTGTGCACAGTCACTCATGCCCTCGTCACCTCTCGCCTGGACTACTGTAACGCTCTCTACATGGGACTCCCCTTGAAGAGCGTCCGGAGGCTCCAACTGGTCCAGAATGTGGCCGCGCAGGTAATTACTGGAGCTGCATGGCGCTCCCACATAACACCGCTCCTGCGTGAGCTGCACTGGCTCCCAGTGGTCTTCCGGGTGCGCTTCAAGGTGTTGGTCACCACCTTTAAAGCGCTTCATGGCATAGGACCTAGTTACCTTCGAGACCGCCTGCCACCGACAACCTCCCATCGACCCGTGCGCTCCCACAGAGAGGGCCTCCTCGGGGTGCCATCGGCCGAACAATGTAGGCTGGTGACCCCCAGGGGGAGGGCCTTCTCTGTGGGGTCACCCACCCTCTGGAACCTGCTGCCCCCAGAGATAAGGAGAATCCAAGACCTCGGTGCCTTCCGCCGTGCCCTTAAAACTTTCTTTTTTCAGCAAGCTGGGCTGGCTTAACAAATTTTTAAATAATTTTAAATTGGTTTGTCATTGTAAATTTGGAGCCAAATAGATATATATTCTTTTAACTGTTTTTAAATACTTGTATTGTTTGTTTTTATTTGGCTGTACACCGCCCTGAGTCCCCAGGGAGAAGGGCGGTATATAAATTCGAAATAAAATAAAATAAAATAAAAATAAATTTTCGCCTTCCCGGAGGCGCAAGAAAAGCCTCTGGAGCCCGGGGAGGGAAAAAAGCCCCCCCCCCAATGTGGTGCAGGACGCCAAATAGGCCACACCCACCATGGCCATGACCACCCAGCAACCAGGCAGAGAGCCCCTTGATAAAATTTTTGAAGCCCACCCAGTGGTGAAATCCAATTTTTTTTACTACCTGTTCTGTGGGCGTGGCTTGATGGGCGTGGCTTGGTGGACATGGCAGGGAAAGGATACTGCAAAATCTCCATTCCCTCCCCACTCCTGGGGGAAGGACATTGCAAAATCTCCATTCCTACGCCACCCTGGGACCAGCCAGAGGTGGTATTTGCCGGTTCTCCGAACTGCTCAAAATTTCCGCTACCGGTTCTCCAGAACCTGTCAGAACCTGCTGGATTTCACCCCTGAGCCCACCCCTGCCAACTTCAGAAGACATCAGGAGTACAGGCTGTCCTCAGCTTACGGCCACAATTGAGCCAAACGTTTTCTGTTGCTAAGCGAGATAGTTGTTAAGTGAATCTTGCCCCCATTTTATGACCTCGCTTGCCATAGTCTGTTCAATGAATCACAACAGTTGTTAAATTAGTAACCTGGTTGTTAAGTGAATCTGGCTTCCCCGTTGACTTGGCTTGTCCGAAGGTCGCAAAAGGGGATCGCATGACCCTGGGGTACTGCAACTGTCATAAGTACACGCCAGTTGCCAAGCATTCTGAATTTTGATCGCGTGACCATGGAAATGTTGCAACGGTCGTAAATGTGAAAAACAGTCATAAGTCAGTTTTTTTAATACTATTATAACCTCAAATCAGTGGTGGGTTGCTCCCAGTTCTGTCCAGTTCTTTAGAACCAGTACTAAAAGTGGCGGGAGGCTCCGCCCACCCACCCAGATGTCATAATTGACAATCTGTGCATCCTGGTGTGAACCAGTAGTAAAGGTAAGTAGAACCCTCCCCTGCCTGAAACAGACACTAAATGAGCTGTTGTAAGTTGGGGGTTCCTGTACCTCTAAGGGGTACGCCCAAGGATAGCTCCTGTTCACCCCTGCAGGGCCCAAGATTATATCTCACTTGTTGGTGATAAGTTTCAAAAGAAAGTTAACATTTGAACAAGCTTTCAGATGAATGGCTACAAGAGGTTACTTCTTGTTTCTATAAATCTGGAATTCCAGATTTTAAAATTTAAAATTGTAATTAATTAATTTAATTAATAAATAACAATATTTTTTTTAAAAAAACCTTAAAAATTAAAGATAAAGAAGACTCAGAATATTATCGGACATGGAATAAATTTTATGAATGGATAGAGACAAGAGGTGGAAATGAGAGAAAGTAAAGAGTATGAATGTTAATAATTGCTAGTACGGAAAATGAAGATGTATAAAACTATCACTATAGTAAGGGATGAAAATGTAAATAAGCTAATGTAAGAAGAAATTTAGTTTAAGTTTTTGGGTTATACTATTATAATTACTGGTATTATATTGTTGTTGTTGTTATTAGCTTGTGGGTTAAGATTTACTATTAATTTTTCTTTGGTTTTGCACTATTTGTAAATGTTATTTATTTTATTTTATTTATTTATATTGTCAAGCATATATAAGATAACAGGTAAAAGTATAAACAAAATTTGAATGCATGAAAAGAGTAAGTAAGCTCAAAGTATTTTAAGGTATGGGACAAGTGGTATGATTGGATTAAGAGGGGAAAAAGTGGATAAAGATATTCTTAGTAAGGTATAAAGACAATCTTGATGAGTAGCTTAAAATTAATAACTGATAATCGGTAGTGTATCTACATGTTTACTTCATATAAATACCAATAATGACTTCACCGTCCGGATGATGTATGTTATGATGACTAGGTTATGAAATCTATAATCTCTATAGGAGAAGAATATATATAGATATGTATAAGAATATAAATGGAAAGTTAATATAAGATATGATCTATGTATATGAATATTTTACTATGGTTTTAATTGTTTTTATGACTGTTTGATATTTAATAAAGTTTGTTTAAAAAAAAAGAAAAGAAAAGAGTAAGTAAAAAAGGAAAATTAGGACAGGGACGGTAGGGCACGCTGGTGCACTAAGGGTGTAAGGGGCGTGCATTGTTATCCTGACAAGGCAGTGTTTTTCAAAATAAATAAATAAAATAAAGTAATAAATAAATAAATTTGGAATTCCAGGGCAGACATGGAGCTGAACACTTTGGCGTAACATTCAAGGAAAACAGTAGGCCAACAAACATGGTTTTGGTTATCTTGGCTGCGTTGATTCACCCCAACAATGACCAAATCCACCATTTGATTCCATTTCTAAAGCACATACTTCTAACACTTACCTTAGGGTAAACTGATCTGCTAGAGAGCCACTGGTGAGAGAGACGTGAAACATGACAAGATCTCCTTCCTTGACTGGGCCAAGGGGCAAACAGAGGAGAAGGTTATTGTCAAGCTTCAGGGAGGACTTCTTGAGCTTGTCGGGAGTCGGATAAAGAATAACACTGCCGACTCTTTCCATCGAGGTCACGGGCCCTTGGGCCTCCTCCTGGCTTCCTGGACGAAGAAAGCTCTCCAGATCTGGATCTCCTGAAGGACAATCTTCTTCCGCTGCCGCGTACATCCAATAGAGAAGCTCCACGGTGATCCCTTCCCAGGAGTCCTCCATCTCTTGGTACTCTGAAGACAACGGCGTCAATGGAGTGGACAGCTCTGAGTTGAACCAAGCCGGTGGGAACTCTACTTCTGCGACACATAACCCCAGATGACCTTTCAACCGACAGTTGCCAACAACCACTCTGTCCTCCCGGGAAGCCACCAACCGTATACACGGTAAGATCTCAGCCGGGTCGTGGTCTTCCCAATCTTTGCCAGCCACGTAAAACAAAACCTGAACTTTGGGCCTGTTGGAATACACCGAGCTGTCCAGGATGCGGGATTGTAACTTCCAGTGAAAAGTGAACCGGTCAGGGAAACCGAACAGAGGCGAGGTCAGCCACCAGTGTGGAGGCATCACCTGCTCCACAGCGAAAGGGCCGTAAGTCGCATTTAAGACAGGCAAGCGGGTGGTTTTGTAAACCAGGAATGGCTCTGTGCGGGATTGCAGGCTGGCATTTCTCACGATCTCTTGGTTGGTCTCTTTGAGGAAAAAGGACGCCTCGGCATTGGAGAGGTGGTAATTCACGGGGAGATAGACCGGCGAGCTGGCAAATCTTTGCAGGCTGTCGACAATCCCACCTCGGCTCTCCACCACTGCAAGTAAAAGGAAGAGGAGAGAGAAAGGTAACTAAGGAGTAGCTTTTGCCTTAGCCTTCAGACCATTCCCACTCAAAAAGAAGACAAAAGAAGCCACGGGTGTCAAACTCGATGTCCACTCGCAAAGCATCCCTGGCCTGCTCTCGAGTAGCCATAAGCAAGGGGGGGATGGGAAACCAATGAAATGGCACGGCAGCCAAAGACAGATGCACATTCCAGACTTATCTCTCTCAAGGCTGTATCCCCAGGTTACCCATAGCGGCCAGAGGGGAATGGTCTCTACAATTCGCAAAATTGCTCTGTTGGCAAACGTGATTGATGACACACCCTCATCAAGGGGGAAGGGGGGGAACAGGGTCATGATTGGGGCGTAAATTACGTAGGGGCAGAGCTGGCTTCACTTGGGAATGTGCCGACGTGAAGCTCCTAATAAATAACTGGATTTCTTTTGAAGCTTGGCTCGAGGCTCATGATTTAACTAGGGCATCCGTCGGAACCCTGACACTCGATTTCATTGAGGGCTGCAATGTTGTGTTTGACCTTGGAGGGGGTGGGGGGTATGGCCAGGGGGGGCATGGCCAACTCAATGTCACTCCTGTCAGTGGATCTATGGTGGCCTGAGTGCTCTTCCAGCAAAAATGAGCTCCTGAGCTCCGTTTCAGCTGCAACAATCTCCTGCAACCATCTGCCAGCGATAACGGAGCTCAGGAAGGCTGCACACAGCTCCTCCCAAACTCTGTTTTCACTGGGAGAGGCACTGCAGGCCAGTCCTTCACTGTTTCCAGGGCAGCCCTGCGGGCCAGATCTAAGCACCCTGCGGGTCTGATGAGGCCCCCAGGCCTTGAGTTTGACACCCCTGACCTAAGGCAAGAGTTGACTGGGGCTTTCTGACAATGTGGGACCTATGGTTCAAATCTGTCCTCCAATCCATTATTTGCTACCATTCGAACCAGATTAACATCCAAGAAGCTGAATGTTATTCTGGAAGGGACCTTGGAGGTCTTCCAGTCCAACCCTTGCTCAAGCAGGAGACCCTCTACCATTGCAGACAAATAGTTGTCCAATCTCTTCTTTCAAACCTCCAGTGTTGGAGCACCCACGACTTCTGAAGGCAAGCTGTTCCACTGAGTAATTGTTCTAACTGACTGGAAATGTCTCCTTATTTCCAGGTTGGTTCTCTCCTTGATTAGTTTCCATCTACTGCTTCTTGTCTTGCCTTCAGGTGCTTTGGAAAATAAGTTGACCCCCACTTCTTTGTGGCAGCTCCCTAGATATTGGAACACTGATATCATGCCACTCCTAATCATTTTTTTCATTAAATTAGACCAGGTGTCAGCAACCTGTGGCTCTAGAGAGATGAGAGAGAGACAGAGAGAGAGAGAGAGAGAGAAAGGGAAAGGGAAAGGGAAAGGGAAAGGGATGAGAGGGAAGGAGAGAGGGAGGGAAGGAGAGGGAGAGAGAGATGGAGAAAGAGAGATGGAGAAAGAGAGAGATGCGAGAGAGGGAGATAGAGAGGTGAGAGGGAGGGAGAAAGAGAGAGGTGGGAGAGAGGGGGAGATGGGAGGGGGAGAGTGAGAGATACCTGTTTCCCATAGAAAAGAAAACACCTAGAGCCACAAAATCTGGGTAGGCCTGGCTGGGGGAGGTCATGTGACTGGGTGGGAGTGAATGATGTCGAGTTGGCCATGCCCACCCAGATATTGTGGCTCCCGGTGTTTTGTTTTCTGTGGGAAAATGGCTCTTTGAGTGTTTAAGGTTGCAGACCCCGGAATTAGACCTTCAAAATGTCTTGCAGTAAAAGATCTCCATGGCTAACCACTATCATCCCACAAAACTCTGCCTCCTCCTACAAAAACCAGTCATGTAAAAATACCATTAGCAAATGTTCATCCATCACGGACAGCCCATCGGTCACCATGAGAATTGTCAGCTTCTCAAATCAGTCAGGTTACCAGTAAGTTGGGCGCATCTAGTGAGGAAGAATTTTAGGCATCAAAACTAAAACCTCTGATCCCCAAGATCCTTTCCCAGCGAAACTAACCTTGGATGAGAAAGTAGAGATCTAAGGACCTCACACCTTCCCAAAATAAGAAAAGAAAAAAAAAATAGCACAGATGCTGGTGGTAGCTAAGATAAGAAAGGGAGATTCAGAAGTTGAAGGCCAAACTGGTTGGAGAAAGAAGTCGACTTTTTCAAGATGGCTGCCTTTCTGTTGTATACAAACTGCAACGCACTATTTCCACACTCACTCCAGTGGTAGGTTGCCCCCGGTTCGCACCAGTTCTATAGAAGCGGTAGTAAAACCAGCAGGAGGCTCCGCCCACCAACCCCGACATCATCAGAACAGTTCTGCGCATGCGCAGAAGACCGTGTGCACAAGCAAAGCGAGCAAGCGCGAGCGGTCCCGTTGCGAACTGGTAGTAAAAGTAAGTAGAACCCACACCTGACTCACTCCAATATCATTTTGACTCGGCTCCAAGTTCATTCTTTTTTATTGCTATTATTATTGTGCATCGCACAGGCAGCCAGTTGTTCAGAACTGAATTTCGCCTTTTTGTTTACCCGTTGAGTCCTTTCCGAGGGCCTGGGATATAGGCAGACGTGGATGCTTTACGGTCTTCGTATTAATACGATTATTAATTTTTGGGATGATTAATTGGCCTGTTTATTGTCAGTCGCCCACCTAAAAGCTACTTCTCCTTTCTAGGTATTGCTCCTATCTACTGAGGCAGTATTCCTAATTTCTGCCCTTCTTAACGAGGCACTTTTTAATGTCTAAAAAACATCCGCTGGAATGAACTAATGCCTAATTTTCCAGGACGGTGCTAAGAAAAGAAATTTATTGTTCAGTGCAATTCGTAGACTCTTTGGAACAAACTCCTTTTGTTATAGGTTGTAAGCAGGGGTGGGCGGCTGGGGGTTCTCAGGGTTTCGGGAGAACCTCTAGCTAAGATTCTGTGCAGTTCAGAGAACCCCCAAATCTCATTCCTGGCTGGCCCCGCTCACCCCACCCCACCCCTCCCAGGAGTCCCCACGCGGCCCTTTTTGGATTCAGGTAAGTGCAAGGCTTCAACACGCAGAAGCTTGGGGAGGGTGAAAAATGGACCTACCAGAAGTTTGGCAAGGCCAGAAGTTGGCCCATTTCCAGACTCCAGAGGGGCCTCCGGAGCCTGGGGAGGCCATTTTTGCCCTCCCGGAGCTCGAGAAAAGCCTCCTGAGCCCGGGGAGGGCAAAAACGCCCCACCCCCGGCTGTGGTGGAGGCGGCCGACTAGGCCACACCCACCATGGCCACGCCCACCCAGCAACCGGGCAGATAACCCCTTGCTAAAATTTTTGAATGCCACCCCCTGGTTGTAAGGTCCCTTAACTGCAGAGCAAGGAAGTGAACGTCCCACGGAGTGTCTTTAATGAGTCATGCCAAGAATGAAGGCTTCCAGTTCAAATATACCTGGATACCTGGAACCCCAGCCTTCCTGTATTAGTGCGTTCGCTAAGATGCATAGGCTTTCTGAATTTTTTGAATCTCTTTTTCCTAGAAGGTTAGCAAGACTAACAGTGTGCCTGAGAAATCGTGCGTAACAGGATCTCCAAGTTGCTAATTGTTTATGTTAAAAGAGAGTCCCTTTTCTTTCCCAAGCTCACAAGTTTGGTCTAATTTTGGGTGACAAATAGAAGGAATTTTCCAAGAGGCCCAAGAATAAATAGGCTTTCAAAGAAGCGTCCCTATGGAGTTTGACAGTGAATCCACGGAGTTTCTAAAATCAAACTGACTTTCCCAACTGAACAGAAACCCAAAGCTGAAATATTAGATCCTTTCACAGCCATTTATGCACTTCTGGCCAATTGTTATTGGGGTTTTTTTTTAAAAAAAAATGATTTCCAACGTCTGAAAAGAGGGAAGCCATTTCAGAGATGCAATTCAAAGATTCGATTTAGATATTGACTTATTTCTCACATTGGTTCAAATCACTAGATGAAGCAGATCTGTTTTCCAAACCAAACTTCAGGGCATCCTCAGATTTTACAGAGCTCATAAACTTAGCTGACAGAGGCAATGCCTATCTCAGAGGTATTCAGCCGGTTCGGACCGGTATTCAGCAGGTTCGGACCGATTCAGACTGGTATTCAGCTGGTTCGGACCGGTATTCAGTCAGTTCGGACCGGTATTCAGCCGGTTCAGACCAGCATTCAGCCGGTTCGGACCAGATCGCCTGAACCGGTAGCAGAAATCATGCCAACACTGCCCCCACAATGCCATCTGCTTCCCCCCGCCCCCCCCCCGGCTCTATGCCATTCTATTTAGGCACATTTTTAAGGCCGGGCACATGCGCAAATGGCGCATGCGTAGATGGCCGGGGCGCATCGGTGGATGAGGCACCTGCGCTCACATTTACGAACCGGTAGGGGAAATAAGTGAATACCACCCCTGGCCTATCTGGGAAAGGATTAAATTAAATCAAAAGTATTAATTTTTAATTAAGATAAATAGCAACTCCTAGGTCTGCTAATTTGTCTATTTATTGTTAATTTCCCATTTTTATATTATGTCTTTCCTCTAGAGCAGGGGTGTCAAACTCAATTCATTGAGGGCCGCGACAGGGTTGTGTTTGACAGGGGGGGGTGGCAAGGGTAGGGTAGGCATGGCTAGCTCGACGTCAGTCATGTTGGGGGCACCTGTGGTGGCCCTGGTGCTCTGCCAGCAAAAACAGGGCTCCCAAGCTCTGTTTTCAGCTGCTGTAGCCTCCCGAAACCCTCTGCCAGCAAAAACAGAGCTCGGGAGGGCCGCCTACCGCCCACCCGAGCTCCGTTTTCACTGGCAGAGGCACTGTGGGCCAGTCCTTTGCTGTTTCCAGGGCAGCCCTGCGGGTCAGATCTAAGCACCCCGTGAGCCGGATTTGGCCCCTGGGCCTTGAGTTTGACACCCCTGCTCTAGAGCAGAGGTAGGGAATGATGGCCCCTTTATGACCGGTGGACTTCAACTCCCAGTATTCCTGAGCCAACATGGATGACTCAGGAATTCTGGGTATTGGAGTCCACCGGTCATAAAGGGACCGTCGTTCCCCACCCCCTCTTCTAAAAAGATCAAATCAACACCCATAGAGGGGGGAATTTCTTTTTGATGTTATCCTGACGAGAATAATCTCGGTATGTGTTGTGGTCAGGGGCCTCACCGAGGGGAAGACCCAAACCCAGGATTCTCTGCTCCAATAAACCACTATAAACCCACATTTCAATGAGCCGTATGGCGAGATGGCTTCTCCGTTCCTAAATGTCTATTAAACCCACATTAACATCACTGGCACCATGGCGTAATACAACAAACGACATACTTTGCATTGCTGCTACCAGGGTTTAATTACTCCAATAATGCAAACTGTGACATCTGGGCCCCAACGTCTTGACCCGCATGCCATAAAGTGACGCGAATGACATAGATTGATATAAATAACATGAAGCATCCAGGCAGACTTCATCAGTTAAATGAGGGCAACTTTCCAATGGAAGACTTGTCCATTGTATACCAAACGGACATCCAGCAACTAAGAGTTCTCTGTATTTTGTGGGGGGTGGAATAGCACATCGCAAATTCAGGCACAGAAATCACATTAACAATTCATTGCTATTTATAGAGGCCATTGGTAAGACGTGACACTCTGAACCGCTGAATCTCAGATCCATGTAGATTTCACCAACTCAAGCCAAGACTGCTTCTTGGGAAAAACTTTAAACAAGGGATGAAACATGGGAAATGAATGAGGAAGGATATTCAGATTGACAGAGTTGGAAGGGACCTTGGAGGTCATCTAGTCCAACCCCCCCCCCCCAGCCCAAGCAGGAGACCCTGCACCATTTCTGACAGATGGCAGTCCAGTCTCTTCTTGAAAGCCTCCAGGGATGAAGCTCCCACAACTTCCGAAGGCAACTTCTGTTCCATCGATTGATTGTTCTCACTGTCAGAAAATTCCTCCTTATTTCTAGGTTGAATCTCTCCTTGATCAGTTTCCATCCATTATTCCTTGTCTGGCCTTCGGGTGTTTTGGAAAATAGTTTGACCCCCTCCTCTCTGTGGTAGCCCCTCAAATATTAGAACATGGACAGCACTTGTTTTAGATGAAAACATCAACTCCAACAAGCACGTAAATACTTGTGAACAACTAAATAACTAAATTGTATTAGCCAGGAGAAAAGGTTCACTTAAACATCAGGTGAAACACTAATCTGTTATGGGGTGATTTGGGTGAGATCAACTTTGTTATATAAGGGACACGGTGGCTCAGTGGCTAAGACGCTGAGCTTGTCGATCAAAAGGTCGGCAGTTTAGCGGTTCGAATCCCTAGCGCCGCGTAAGGGGGTGAGCTCCCGTGACTTGTTCCAGCTTCTGCCAACCTAGCAGTTCGAAAACATGTAAAAAATGCAAGTGAAAAAACAGGGACCACCTTTGGTGGGAAGGTAACAGTGTTCTGTGAGCCTTTGACGTTGAGTCATGCCGGCCACATGACCACGGAGACGTCTTCGGACAGCGCTGGCTCTTCAGCTTTGAAACGGAGATGAGCACCGCCCCCTAGAGTCGGGAACGACTAGCACATAATTGGTTTTTTTCCAAGTCATGGATGTTCGTAAACTACTGAGGTTCAGAAATCTATCCGCGGATGGATTGCACTTGGAAGCACACAGACAGAGAGAACGAGACAAACACACACACCAGCAATGACTTAACAGAGCTGTCACATGTTCCGCTGGGTCAGCAAAGCCCAGCTAAGCTTCCTAAATAAGTAATACCCATTAAGCGTAGAAACAAATCTCCACCTAAATCCACAGAAAGAGAAAAACGTCACTATCGCTGTCTCGTTTAGCAATTGGCTCCATCCTCGTAATTGCTATGTTAATGAGTTCCTTGAGACAGTCCCACGCTACATGGGGAAATACCAGGTAAATTGCGGAGGGGAGGGAAATTGAAATATTCACCTTGACAACTCTTGAGGCCTTGGTTGGGGCACCAGCCAAGTACCTGGTAGCAGTGGGTAGAATCCTATTTCAAGAAAGAAGAAATAGATCTACCCTAATTTCTTTCACCAATATATATCTGTATCTGTATCTGTATCTGTATCTGTATCTGTATCTGTATCTGTATCTGTATCT
>WNWU01000060.1:3834515-3846149 GCA_012654045.1 Ptyas mucosa | reverse complement strand
AGACAGACAGACAGACAGACAGAAAGACAGAAAGACAGACAGACATGGATGGATGGATGGATGGATGGATGGATGGATGGATGGATGGATAAGAGAAAGAAGTAGACTAGTGTAAGCCATGATAAAGTAGGCAGAGCTGAAGCTACATCTTCTATTTTTCTCCCACAGTTCTGTGGGCATCTAGGCCCCTAATAAAGCCGTTTGTTCCTCAACCTCTCCATGAAGACGTCACTATGAACTAAAAGCCGTTTGAGGATGGAACCAGCAACCCTGAAAGTTGGTGGGCTCCCCTGTGTCCAAGCGAAGGTGAACCACCATCTGCCAAGGATGCTTCAACTTGGATTCCTCACAAATGATAAATTCAGTGGATCTCAACAGTCCACTCTCAACCAGAATATACAATTCCAATAAAGAAACATACCTGTTATACGGAGAAGTGCCTTACGCTGCAATCTGAATATCCAGTGGGAATTCACCAGTCTGGGTTACTCGGCTTTGTAATTGCTTTATGCATGTCCTTCCTCTGGACATTTTAGGGCCAAGGAAGACCATCTTCAGGAAGACCATTTGGCTTTCATCCATCTTTAGAGCAGAAAGGAAAGCTGTGATGAGGATTTGGCAGAAAAATAGGTTTCGAACCACTCCATGTGTTTATCATCTCTCTCCAATCTGCCACCTATCTCTCTTCCCCCAAGAAGAAGAATTCCTGAAGAACTGAAAGAGCACCAATGGAGTAGACCAACAGAAAGCTTCTTGAGAACTTTTCAGTCCAACTGAGGGATTTCTCAGAGGAAGATGCTTGGGATGAAGAAGAAACCAAGTAGGCACCAAAGTGGGAAATTGCAGGAATCATTCAGTTCACTGAATGATTTCCCCAGGTGGCTCAGTGGCTAAGGCACTGAGCTTGTCGATCAGAAAGGTCAGCAGTTCGGCGGTTCGAGTCCCTAGTACAGGTCTCCTGCGTGAACAGGGGGTTGGACTAGATGACCTCCAAGGTCCCTTCCAACTCTGTTCCTGTCACTGTTACTGAGGTCTGAAATCAAAATGACAGCAGAAGGAAAATTATCTCATTTTCATTGTTGACTTGATTTGGAGTATCTCATCATTGGCTTTCCTGGGGCATCCTTCCACATTTCTTGATCCTGGTTAGGCTGGATTTGTCCTTAGATTTTCTTGAGGAAAGCACCAGCCACCATAAGTGCTTCAAGTCCACCAGGATTGCTTAGGAAAGCTTCCACAGAGCCATTTAATTCTAAGGCAATTTGATCAAATCCCTTGATTCAAGCGAAACAAGGCAACTGTGCTGCTTTTTAGGTGGACTCCATCACTTCTATGGCATGTACATACTACGCACAGAGGCACCGGTGGTCTCGAAGTGAAGTGGTCCATTGAGGCAGACCAGCGCCATCTTGGTGGCTGGTCTTCAAAGCAAAACAGAACCTGTCCATTTGGTCCAGCCTCCATACTTCCCCATTAAACAACAGAAGGCAACTACCATCTTCTTGCATGCTTTGCAAGTGCCCAGGTGAGATAAAGCAATAACAGCATCCTATGGAGAAGCTTAGACTAATTTGCCGGCCATGAAATGCCCACTAGAGCCGCCATTTTGTGCCAAGGCACCTCACTTCGGGAGAGCCTTTCAAATGGTCTCACAAAATGGTGGCCGGGTTGCCATGGGCAACCAAAGGTGGGGGATTTCCAGCCCATTGGCTCCAACATTCCATTTCTGAGTAGCCAATCCGATGCTTAGACCCCTGAGAATTCTGGGAGATGCAGTCCTCACCAGGCAGCTGTTTTATATTTATGAATGGAAGCTAGCTCCATCTTTGTTTGCGTTTTTTAAGCAAAACTTAAAATTTCTTTTCTTCCCACCTCCCACCCCTCGCTCCTGCACAGGCTTGATAATTTAGCTGGTTAAATATTACCTTTTTTTTTTTCAATTTAATTTGTTTTAGTTGAACTGCTGCACTGAGCCAGGCAGTGTTTCTAGACTGCTAATGTTATTTTTTATAATTGTAATGAGATTGTTTTAGCTCTATTTTATTATTTTAATGGGATGCAAAGCTGCCTTGAGATGGTTTTTGCCTTGAAGAGCGCCTTCTAAATGCTGGAAGTCAAATCTATATCTCAAAAAATGACTTTAAACACTTGGAGATGTTTTCAGTCTGCTTAGCATTTCATCCATGTGTTTAAATCTCAGTTTGCCGTTATGTGATAGACACATTGCTTTAATCGGTCTTAAGCAGGGACACAATTGCACACACACAGCAGCAATTTGGGGATAAATCCTAAGCAATGCTAAGTGTGACCGACTTGACAGAACTTTTAAAAATAACGTTTTGCAAACAAGGCCAAGTCCTAAATTCACCTCATTTAGATTTTTTTTTCCTCAGTCAAAGTGGCACAGCCAGTCTTAAACTCATACAGGTAGTTCTCGACTTACGACCAAAATTGAGCCCAAATTTTCTGTTGCTAAGTGAGAGGGTTGTTAAGTGCGTTTTGCCCCATTTTACAATCTTCCTTGCCACAGTTGTTAAGTTAATCACTGCTGTGGTTAAATTAGTCAAACGTTTGTTAAGCGAATCTGGCTTCCCTGTTTACTTTGCTTGTAAGAAGGTCGCTAAAGATCGGGACACTGCAATGGTCATAAATGTGAGTCATTTGCCCAATGTTTGAAGTGTGAAAAATGGTCCTAAGCAGGGGTGAAATCCAGCAGGTTCTGACAGGTTCTGGAGAACCGGTAGTGGAAATTTTGAGCAGTTCGGAGAACCGGCAAATACCACCTCTGGCTGGCCCCAGAGTGGAGTGGGAATGGATATTTTGCAATATCCTTCCCCTGGAGTGGGGTGGGAATGGAGATTTTGCAGGATCCTTCCCCTGGAGTGGGGTGGGAATGGAGATTTTGCAATATCCTTCCCCTGCCACACCCACCAAGCCACACCACACCCACCAAGCCACACCACACCCACCAAGCCACACCGACAGACCTGGTAGTAAAAAAATTTAGATTTCACCACTGGTCCTAAGTCTCTTTTTTTCAATGCCATTGTAACTTCAAACAGTCAGCAAATGAACTGTGGTAAGTTGAGGACTACCTCTACTGCAATGAAATTGATATATCCATCTATATCCATCTAAAAATGGGGAGAACACATCATACGTGAGAGCCAAAGTGGCCCTGTTGTGGCCTGTTGGCTGCCAGCCCCTCCAACTGCCAAATCAAAGGAGGAGGAGGCATGGGAGTCAGGGTCAGCATCAAGATAACCTGGGAGCTCCGAGAGCGAAGAGGGAATGGCGCTGGCAGAGAGAGAGAGAGAGAGAGAGAGAGAGAGGCAGAGCCTGGGCCATCCCTCAGCCCTCAGATGGAGAGTCAACAGCCCCCAGGTCTGGAGGTAGCTGATGAGGAAGAGGAGGAACAGCTGGGCCCAGTTCCTGACATGCGGATGCCCAAAACGCAGAGGAGAGGAGAGCAGTGGAAATCTATGGGCTGATCCTTGGGACGGAAGAGCCACCGCTGCTAGCGAAGCCCCACCCTAGCTCTGGGGATAAAAGGCAGGGGGCAGAGATGAACAGATGTGGCAGACAATTATTCATCTCCCTGCCGGACAGACTTGTTAGCCTGTGGTGAGAGAGAAACTTTTTGCCAGGGCTGCCAGCATTCCTAATAAAGGAACCATTGTTTCAACTACAAAAAGTTTATACAGAGTGTTTGGGGAGCTGGGTCAAAACAGGCCCATCCCTGTATCTCTTATCAAATTTGCAGATGATACTAAGCTGGCAGGAATAGCCAACATCCTAGAAGATAAGATCAAGATCCAGAAGGATCTTTACAGACTTGAACCCTGGGCCCTATCTAACAAAATGAAATTCAATGTAGAGAAAAGGAAAGTCTTACACTTAGGCAAGAAAAACCAAAAACGCCCATATAGACTGGGTGAAACCAGGCTTAATAGCAGTAACTGTGAGAGGGATCTTGGAGTCTTAGTGGACAACCAATTAACAGAGGAATACTATCAAGATCAAGGGAGGTACTAACACCACTCTATAAAGCCTTAGTAAGACCACACCTAGGATACTGCATCCAGTTTTGGTCATCACACTATAAAAACGATGTTGAGACTCTAGAAAGAGTGCAGAGAAGAGCAACCAGGATGATGAGGTGACTGAAGGATAAAACATACGATGAACGGTTGCAGGAACTGGGCATGGCTAGTCTAGTGAAGAGAAGGACCAGGGGAGACATGATAGAAGTCTTCCAATATTTGAGGGGCTGCCACAGAGAGGAGGGGGTCAAGCTGTTTTCCAAAGCATCCGAAGGCCAGACAAGGAACAAAGGATGGAAACTGATCAAGGAGAGATTCAACCTGGAAATAAGGAGGAATTTTCTGACAGTGAGAGCAATCAACCACAGAAGGAACAGAAGTTGCCTTCAGAAGTTGTGGGAGCTTCATCACTGGAGGCTTTCAAGAAGAGACTGCACTGCCATCTGTCAGAAATGGTGTAGGGTCTCCTGCTTGGGCAGGGGGTTGGACTAGATGATCTACAAGGTCCCTTTCCAACTCTTGTTATTCTATTCTATTCTGGACTTTTAACCCCAATGCGCCATTCCCAATGTTGGCATAGAAAGAAAAACCTGCTTGGTTCTAAACCCAAGATGGTTCATTCGAAACCCCACAGAGCACCTCTTTGGAGCAACATAATGGAGCAATTTTTATGGGGTTATTCTTCTTCTCCAAGAAACTAGAAGAGGAGCAGAGAAAACGTGAACACTCTCTGCAGGCTGCCTAGCAATCATTTACTTGGAAGTAACAGAATACAGGTATTCCTCAAGTTACAGCAGTCCGTTTAGTGACCGTTCGAAATTACGACGACACTGAAAAAAGTGACTGAGGGACGGTTTTTCGTACGTACAACCGTTGCAACATCCCTGCGATCACGTGATTTACATTCGGACGCCTGACAGCTGGTTCATATTTATGACGGTTGTAGTGTCCCAAGGTCATGTGATCCAGAGGTGTGGTATGTGCGACCTTCTGACCAGCAAAGTCCACAGGGAAGCCAGATTCACTTAACAACCATGTTACTAACTTAGCAACTGTGGCCAGAAAAGTCATAAAATGGGGCAAAACTCAAACTTAACAAATATCTCGCTTAACAGCGGAAATTTGGGGCTCAATTGTGGCCGTAAGTCGAGGACTACCTGCAACAAATTATCTTCAATCGGGATTCCTTCTGCTCCCCGTACGGATGTACCCTCAACCATTCTTAAAGTTTTATTTTATTTTACTTTTGAATAAAAGGGATGGGGAAAAGCAGCGTTTAATTTTTAATGAAGGGGTGGGAGATTTCTCTCGAGGGAGTCTATTTTTATATTCAGCTGGGAAATTAGTAAAATAAGGGCGTCAATTCTACTCAGGGAGTCATTCTCAAGGCGTTTCCATTGTTGATTCTCTTGTTCTCCATCCTTTGCTTTCCTTGGAATGATTTTTTTATTATGATTATTAAAAAATAACTGGAAGAAGAGCTACAAAGGGATATTTTTGGTAACCCGCTATCAGAGGTTCATCACCCTAAGAGCGAGCTAACAATCAGTCTCGTTTTCTGCTTGGCAATTTATTCAACTAATTGAACAATCGCAGAATGTAAGGAACGTTTATAATGAAGTTTATAATTACCTGTCCGGAAAGGTGCTGGAGAACCGGAGGAAAGAAAGAAATCCTAACAATTGAGTCCATAGTGGTTTTTTAACCAAATCACTTTTCAACTTTGCCACCTAGGCCCGGATGGTGTTTGGAATGGCGAATTTGACACACGTGTCGCTTAACGTCCAATGAATATTGAAACACTGTCGGCGGTTTGAATCCCCGGTACAGGTCTCCTGCATGAGCAGGGGGTTGGACTAGATGACCTCCAAGGTCCCTTCCAACTCTGTTACTGTTACTGCCAGATGATGCAGTTCCAGCCAACATTTTACACCGGCACGACTGCAGGTCAATCCTTGATTTACAACGGTTCGTTCAGTGATCATTTGAAGTTACAACCTGCACTGAAAAAGTAACGTGTCCATTTTTCACACTTAACAACGGCACTGTTTTCCTTAACAACTGTGACAAGACAGGTTGTAAAATGGGCCAACACTCGCTTAACAACGGTCTCGCTTAGCTGCATAAACTTTGGGCCCAGTCATGGATGTAAGTCGAGGAATGTAAGTCGAGAGTTGGACTGTCAGGGTTCCAAGTAATACATCCATAATAAACAGAGCTCCGAGGCAAGCAGGTTCCCCAAAGAATTGGTTTATTGGACATATCATATTGGCACAGACTGGTGAAAACCGACTCTGAATATTCCCGCGGTGTTCACCAAATTAAAAGTAACAGTAACCGTCAGTCACACGGTCCAATCAAGGTCCCGTCCGGTTGTCAGGCGACATCGCTCCTCCTCTCCCCGGCCATCTGTGGGAATGTCCTTGGTCCTCAGGAGAAAGTATTTTGTTTTGACTACAAGCCCCCTCTATCTCTATTCCCCCCTCCCTATCCCTCAGCTCCCGTGTGTGACAACACCGAAGCCTCAAAATGGCCTCGGTCAGGTCAGCTTCAGGGTTGAGATGGTCTGAAATGGACTAGGGCCGTGATGGCGAACCTATGGCACGCGTGCCACAGGTGGCACACGGAGCCATATCTGTGGGCACGTGAACATTGCCCTAGCTCAACTCCAGCATGCATGTGCGCGACAACCAGCTGATTTTCAGGTCTTCCGGGTCCATCAGAAGTTGGGAAACGGGCTGTTTCCGGCCTCCGGAGGGCCTCCAGGGGGTTGGGGAAGGCCGTTTTCTCCCTCCCCAGGCTCCAAGAAAGGCTCTGGAGCCTGGGAAGAGCAAAAAATGGGCCTTCTGGTCCCACTGGGCCATGACATGCCAAGAGCAGGGGGAGCACGGGGGGGTGGTGTCACGTGACATGCACAGGGGGCGGGGCACATTGAATTATGGGTGTGGGTATGCATATGCACGACACACACACACACACACACAGACGCTCCCCCTGCTTTTGGCACGCAACGGCAAAAAGGTTAGCCATCCCTGGTTTAGAGTCTCCTGCTCGAGCAGGGGGTTGGACTAGAAGACCTCCAAGGTCCTTTCCAGGTTCTATTCTGATTGTTTTATTGATCGATTACCTGCAGTCGGTCAAATCATAGTGTTGCGTAAGATGATGGTTCAGAAATGTTCCCGCAAGTCCCAAACCTTTCCACATTTTTGCACTCACTCCAACGATTCAGCAATTCAGCATCCCCGGGTTCCTTCTTCCCAGAGGGTGATCATTGAACGTTGTCCATGCTGATGGAACCGTTCACAGCGTCTTGACAAGCCAATTTATCAATTGTGTAGCTGCTATTACATTTTTGCCTCCAGGACCCAAAAATGGGAGGCATCAACTTTGCTGGGTTTTAAATGCAACACTGTACCCACGGTTGATTCTCAAAATAGAAGAGCAACTTATAAGTGGTTGGGACAGGACGGAACAGAAGAGAGTAACAGAGTTGGAAGGGACCTTGGAGGTCATCCAGTCCAACCCCCACCCAAGCAGAAGACCCTACACCATTTCTTAAACAGATGGCAGTCCAGTCTCTTCTTGAAAGCTTCCAGGGATGAAGCTCCCACAACTTCTGAAGGCAACTTCTGTTCTATGGGTTGATTGTTCCCACTGTCAGAAAATCCCTCCTTATTTCTAGGTTGCTTCTCACCTTGTTCAGTTTCCATCCATTATTCCTTGTCTGGCTTTGGAGAATAGCTTGACCCCCTCCTCTCTGTGGCAGCCCCTCAAATATTGGAAGACTTCTATCCTGTCTCCCCTGGTCCTTCTCTTCACTAGACTAGCCATGCCCCGTTCCTGCAACCGTTCATCGTATGTTTTAGTTTCCAGGCCTTTAATCATTTTAGATTAACAGAGTTGGAAGGGGCCTTGTAGATCATCTAGTCCAACCCACCCATCCAAGCAGGAGACCCTACACCAGTGGTCTGCAACCTTAAACACTCAAAGAGCCATTTGGACCCGTTTCCCACAGAAAAGAAAACACCGGGAGCCACAAAACCTGGGTGGGTGTGGCCAACTCAACGTCACTCACTTCCACCAGTCACATGACCCCTTCCCTAGCCACGCCTACCCAGCCGGTCATTAGGGCAGAGAAGCAGTTGTTAAAAAACACCGGGAACCACAAAACCCTTTTGACATCTCTCCCTCCCTGCCTCCCCCTCTCTCTGTATCTCTCTTATGTCTCTCCCCTACCCCACCCCCTGTATCTCTCTGTCTCTGCCCTGGTTACTTCTCCATCCCCCGCCGTCGTCCTTACTTTCTCAGGCCAGGCGAGGAGTGACTGGGAGGGGAGGGCAAGGGGTGGGGCCAGCCAGTGGTGGGATCACCTGACAGGGAGCCACAGCAGAGGGCCCAAAGAGCCACATGCGGCTCCGGAGCCACAGGTTGCTGACACCTACCCTACGCCATTCTTCTTGAAAGCTTCCAGTGATGAAGCTCCCACAACTTCTGAAGGCAACTTCTGGGTTGATTGTTCTGTCAGAAAATGAATGAGCTAATGGCTCGCTAAGAGTGATCTAAAAGTGCAAAGTGCTGTGGATCCTCGCTCATTTGAACTCCTGGATTTTCCACGTTACGACTGTTGGAGGGCAACTGTCCCAGTCGGAAGGAGGGATCAAGCAGGGAATTAGTCTGGAGTCATTATGCGAACACAAGAGGGCAAGGTCTGACTTAACAGAATAACAGAGCTAGAAGGGACCTTGGAGGTCTTCTAGTCCAACCTCCTGCTCAGGCAGGAAACTCTATACCCTTTCAGACAAATGGTTGTCCAACCCCTTCTAAAAAACCCTCCAATGTTGGAGCATCCACAACTTCTGGAGGCAAGTTGTTCCACTGATTAATTGTTCTCACTGTCAGAAAGTTTCTCCTTAGTTCTAAGTTGCTTCTCTCCTTGGTTAGTTTCCATCCGTTGCTTCTTGTCCTGCCTTCAGGTACTTTGGAGACTAGCTTGACACACACACACACACACACACACACACACACACACACACACACACACTTCTTGGTGGCAGCCCCTTAGGTTCATCTCCCGTGAATGCCTCTGAGCCTGATCCATTCTTTCCCAGGTGATTCCTGAGGTGATTCCTGTAACATAGGCATGAAGCAATAAAGTAGGTAGTCCTTTCAGAGAAGCTACCTGTCAGGGTTCCGACGAATGCCCTAATTAACTCATGAGGCTCCAGACAAGTTTAAAAAAAAAATCCAGTTATTTATTAGGAGCAACATGTCAGCAACTACCCGAATGTAGTCAACTCTGCCGCACGTAATTTACAGCTCAACTCTGACCCTGTTTTCCCCCACTCCTCTCAGGCTGTGTCATAAATCACATTCTCCAACAAGACACTTTCGTGGGCTGTAGAAAACATGCCTCACAAGCCGGCTCTGGTAATCTGAGATCCAACCTTGGAGGAAGGTTTGCGTGGAATGTGCTTTTGAACATGGCTGCTGAACTGCTCCGTCAGCTCTCCCCATTTTCTGCCCGTGGCAACTCGAGAGCAGACTAGAAATGCTTTGCGAGTTGACACTACCCGCTTGTCAGAAATGGTATAGGGCGGTGATGGCGAACCTATGGCACAGGTGGCATGCTTACCTTTATCGGAGGGCACATGAGCTCAACTCCGGCATGCATCTGCATGTCGGCCAGCTGATTTTCAGGGCACACTGGAATTAGGGAAGTAGGGAAACAGGCTGTTTTCTGCCTCCAGAAGGCCTGGGGTGGTGGTGGGGAAGTGTTGTGGCTCCGACCCCCGAGCCCGTCTTATCGGAGGAAGAAGGCTCCAAAAGGGAAGGAGAGGACTTGGCCAGGCCTCCCTCTCCAGGACCCTCCTCTCTGGCAATGCCTCAGGTGTCTCCCGAAGGAGAAGAGATTGGCCAGGAGCCAGGTATCCCTGAGCAGTCGCAGTCAGACAGTGACGGAAATAAGTCTTGGCTGGATCCACGCCAGCGTCGGAGAGACAAGCACACACAACAGAAAAGGAGGCGTGCCAGAGATTAGGCTGAGTCACTGGACCACACCCCACAGGGGATAAAAGGAAGTGTGATGGCCAGTCAAGCCTTGTGACGAACAAAGCTGAAAGCTTCCACGCCATTCTGCATTGCCAGACTTTTGCTATATGCTTTGCTGGAATTACTTTGTGAACTGGACTTGATTACCCTGTAACTGTTGAAAGTTTACTTTAATGTACGAAGGTGGAAAGAACCTCCCTTCGTGAGTAAAAGACTCTTGGCAGGCAGCCACTAGGTTGCTGCCAATTTCCGTTATCAAAAGGGAGTTTCTTGTCGGCTGGTTTGGTTTTTAACTCTTGGACGTCTGTTGGTGTGCGTGTGTGGGACGGGGACAGAACAGGAAGGCCTGTTTTTCTCTCTCCCCAGCCTCCAGAGCCTTTCTAGGAGCTTGGGGAGGGCGAAAACAGCCTCTCCCCCCACCCCCACCCCCCCGGGAGGCCCTCCAGAGGCAGGAAATGGAACCGGAAGTTGGCAAACGGGCCATTTCCTGCCTCCAGGGTGGGGTGGGGAAGGCCGTTTTCGCCCTCCCCGAGCTCCTACAAAGGCTCTGGAGCTTGGGGAGAGAGAAAAACAAGCCATCGCATGCCAGGAACGGGAGTAAGGGGAGGTCACCTGCATATGCGTGAGGGGAGTACACACGCAACCTTCCCCCCGCCCCCCCGCTCCTGGCACACGGTGGCAAAAAGGTTCGCCATCACTGGTCTAGGATCTCCTGCTTGAGCAGGAGGGGTTGGACTAGAAGACCTCCAAGGTCCCTTCCAGCTCTATTCTGATTGTAACTCTGGGTCTGGCTGTTCGTGCCTGACCCGTCTCAAAGCAGGCAGTCCACTCCTCATCTTTTCTTCCACGGACTCCCCCACCTCTTTCTACATTGCCATCTCCGGTCTCAATGAGATCATGTCGACGGACCATCTGTCCCTCCGAGGTTTATAAATGAAAGCTTAACCAGGCAGGCCCTGTGGAAATTTCAATTAGGCCTCTCGACTCCCCCAAGCTTAGCCGTTCCATGCGCGGAGCGTGAATCGATTCCTCTCCCCTTTAAACCTAATCACAGGCTACCAGCCTGCAGAGATGAGAAAGACCCTCCATCAATACAGATTTCAAGACCACATGCGGCAATCAATACAGGCCGTCATCTGGCAGGCTGGGGACGAGCAGGGGGTCTCCTTTGTCCTTTCTGGGCTCCCTCCCCTCTTTTCCTGCTATTCAATCAACCTGCCATCGCAAGAGAGTAGAATAGAATAGAATTTTTTATTGGCCAAGTGTGATTGGACACACAAGGAATTTCTTGGTGCATACGCTCTCAGTGTACATAAAAGAAAAGATACGTTCATCAAGAATCATACGGTACAACACTTAATGATAGTCATAGGGTACAAATAGGGTAGGGTAGGGTAGGGTAGGGTAGGGTAGGGTAGGGTAGGGTAGGGTAGAATAGAATAGAATAGAATAGAATAGAATAGAATAGAATAGAATAGAATAGAATAGAATAGAATAGAATAGAATAGAATAGAATAGAATAGAATAGAATAGAATAGAATAG
>WNWU01000060.1:3814189-3825635 GCA_012654045.1 Ptyas mucosa | reverse complement strand
CTCTCCTCCCTTCATCTCTATCCCCCTTCCTATTTCTTTTCTTTCCTCTTTTCCTTCCTTCTCTCATTCACCTTCTCTTCTCTCCTCCTTTCCTTCCTTTTCTCTTATTTCTCCTTCTCTCTTCCTTCCTTTCTATCACCTCCCTCCCTTCTTCCTTCCTTCAACATATTTTTCCTGCAGCTTATGATGGCGTTTCATGAGTGATCCACTTAAGCTTGAAAAAAAATAACAACAAACACCCCAGGAGAAATGGGGAGAAAAATTGTCTCCAACTGTACACAGTGTCAAGTTACAAAAAACTGGCCTTTTTGTTGTGATGCTCAAGGCTATTTTGTGCATTTTATTCCTCTTTCGATACGGCAAACAGAGCCCACATGAAAGGGCAGCTGCATTCGGCTGTATCCAAAGGCTAATCACCCTGAAGTCCCTTTATTTGCCAAGGCTAAGAACTATCCAAGAGTTTCCCTAACAAAGGTTTATAAAACTGCTACTGTTGTTTTTATCACGGATTTGCTATTCTTTCCTTACAGGAGGAACAAGTGAGTCTTATTGAACATGAAAGGCCCCTATGTATGTTGCTAAGCGACGCGGATAAACTATTTATAGCTTTCCAATCCAAATTTACAAAAAATGAAAAGATGTCTAAGCATGTGTGGGCATCAGAAAATAGTAATTGCTTCTTAGTTGATTGTCATTCCAAAGTGGTGTCTTCCTTCCTTCCTTCCTTCCTTTTCTTTCTTTCCCTTTCTTTTTTTCTTTTCTCTTCCTTCCTTCCATTATTTTTCTTCCTTCCTTTCTCTCTTCCTTCCTTTCTCCCTCCCTCTCATCCATCATTTTTTCCTATTCCTTCCTTCCTTCCACCCGTCCTTTCTTTTTTCCTATTCCTTCCTTCCTTTCCCTCTTCCTTCCTTTCTCCCTCCCTCCCTCCCTTCCATCTATCCTTTTTGTATTCCTTCCTTTCTCCCTTCTTTCCTCCCTTCCATCCATCCTTTTTTCCTCTTCTTTCCTTCTCTTCCTTCCTTTCTCCCTCCCTCCCTTCCATCCATCCTTTTTTTTCTATTCCTTCCTTCCTCTCTTCCTTCCTTTCTCCCTCTCTCACATCCATCATTTTTTCCTATTCCTTCCTTCCATCCATCCTTTTTTTCCTATTCCTATTCCTTCCTCTTCCTTCCTTTCTCCCTCCCTCCCTCCCTCCCTTCTATCCATCCTTTTTCTATTCCTTCCTTCCTTCCTCTCTTCCTTCCTTTCTCCCTCCCTTCCATCCATCACTTTTTCTTATTCCTTCCTTCCATCCATCCATCCATCCATCCTTTCCTATTCCTTCCTTCCTTTCTTTCTTTCTTCCTTCCTTTCTCCCTCCCTTCCATCCATCTTTTCCTATTCCTTCCTTCCTTCCATCCATCCTCTTTCCTATTCCTTCCTTCTTTTCTCTCTTCTTTCCTTTCTCCCTCACTCCCTCCCTTCCACCCTTTTTTCCTGTTCCTTCTTTCCTTTCTTTATTCTATTCCTTCCTTCCTTCCTTCCTTCCGAGGGGAGGACAGAAAAAATTAAGAACATACCGGAATCCCTCCCGTTTCCAGAATGAGACTGGGCACGTGACGAGCCGAAAGGGCCACCCGAATCGCTTCCCTGATTCGCTTCACCAAATTGGGTCTGAACTCGTGGTTGGTGCCCATCTTCAAGAAAAGGACCACCCTTTCCTCGCCGTGTTTGTTATACTGTGGGACGCAGAGGCTGTCGGAGACCTCCTCAAACGCTTCCACTGAAGGAGAAACAAAGTGGTGGGTGAAGCATCTGAATCCCAGGAACCCCGGCAGATAATTCTGAAAACCTTTGAGCCCAAGTGTTCTGATCCAGCTCCCCAAACACAACAAATCTTCGGTAAACAATCAACGCTTCCCTTTATTAGGAGCGTCAGCAGCCCTGGCAAAATGTTTCTCTCTCACCACAGGCTAACAAGTCTGTCCAGCAGGGAGATGAATAGTTGTCTGCCACGCCTATTCATCTCCACCCCCTGCCTTTTAACCCCAGAGCTAAGGGTGGGGTTTCGCAAGCAGCAATGGCTCTTCCGTCGCAAGGACCAGCCCATAGATTTCCACTGCTCTCCTCTCTCTGCCTTCTGCCATCCGCATGTCAGGCACTGGGCCCAGTTGTTCCTCCTCTTCCTCATCGGTCACCTCCAGACCTGGGGGCTGTTGACTCTCCATCGGAGGACTGACGGACGGCCCAGGCTCTGCCTCTCTCTCTCTCTCTCTCTGCCAGCTCCATTCCCTCTACCCCTTTGGAGCTCTTGATGCCTTGATGCCAACCCTGACTCCCACACCTCCTTCTCCTCAACTGATTCGGCTGCTGGAGGGGCCGGCAGCCGACAGGCCACAACACTAAGAATGGGTAGTCTAGCCTGGTGTTCCTCAACTTTGTGTTCTGAAGCCCTCGTCACATTAGAGAAGCCCTCTGTTTTGTGCACTGAGGTTGAGAAAGTCCGCCTCGCGGGGTATCACGAACGGCCTTCTCCAACGTGATGTTCTCCAGGTCTTAGGGAACTGCATGCCAACTGAACACTGAAGTTGAGGAAATCCATCCATCTTGGAGTGTCCAATGGATTATCTTTTCTGATCTGCTGCTCTCCAAAATCTTAGGGATGGGACGCTCTCAGCAACCCAACCCTTGGAGAGAATCTTAAAACGACGATTGGAAAGGTACCTTAATGCTAAACCAAATCTCCCCTCTGCCACAAAGCTATATAAAATACCCGACAGGATTCTTAAGAGGATTTTCACAGACAATCCTTGAATTAACAGCATCCTCTGAAAAAGTCAGTCAGGACCTAAATTCTAATTTACAACTGTCATGTGTTCGCAATTCGGCTTTTACGGCCGGTTGCAACATCCTACTTTCAACATAATCAGGATTTGCAATGTTTTTTTGCCAATTTCCAGCAAAAAAAGCCCACCATTGGTTAGGCAGAATTCATATCTATGATCACATGACTTGATTTAGGACAGCAGTAAAATGGTTGTGAAATCAGATCCGTCCATATGCCGACTCAATTTATGACTGCAATGACTTAGAAACAGAAATTTCACTCACAATTGTGGACGTAAATCGAGGGCTACTTGTAAAAAGCAGAGTGGATAGGACAAAAGGAGGATTATTTTCCTTGGAAAAATGCTGGAATATTTGGAGAAGGTTCACAGGACTGAACCAATATATAAACCAATATATAAGAGGGCTGGAAGAGGGGAAGAAGTTAAGCTATACCACATTGGTTCTGATTTCCTTGAAAACCCAGTTTCCATGAATATCTTCATTTGGATGGATGATATGACTATACAAGACTATATCAAAAAGGTGATAGATAGATACCGTGTTTCCCAGAAAATAAGACCCTGTCTTATTTTTTTTTGAACCCCGAAATAAGCCCTTGGCCTTATTTTCGGGGAAGTCTTATTATTTTGGGGTGCATGGAGGAAGATGAGGCTTCTCTTGCCATTTTACAGCTCTACGTTTTAAATATTTTCAGGGAGGGCTTATTTTGGGGGGGGGAGGCTTATTTTACCGCATGTGCTCAAAAGCCTGATTGGGCTTATTATCAGGGGATGTTTTATTTTCGGGGAAACAGGGTAGATCGGTAGATGGATGGATGGATGGATGGATGGATGATAAATGGATAGATGATAATGATAAAATATTAGATAGGTAGTTGATAGTTTAGATAGATCGATAGATAGCTATAGGATATAAATATACGACTATATCAAAAAGACTAGATACTAGATAGATAGATAGATAGATAGATAGAAAGAAAGATAGATAGATAGAAAGATAGATAGAAAAATAGATTTGTATTCCCACATTTAACCTTATTTATTGGCTATGCTGCTTTAATTTGTTTTTTAATTTTTGTATTTTCTGTTTATTGTTGTGAGCCGCCCTGAGTCCTTCGGGAGAAGGGTGGCATACAAATCCAATAAAATAATAATAATAATAATAATAATAATAATAATAATAATAATAGGTAGATAGTTTAGATAGATCGATAGATAGCTATAGGATATAAATATACGACTATATCAAAAAGACTAGATACTAGAAAGATAGATAGATAGATAGATAGATAGATAGATAGATAGAAAGATAGGTAGATAGGTAGATAGGTAGATAGGTAGGTAGAAAGATTTGAATTCCCACATTTAACCTTATTTATTGGCTATGCTGCTTTAATTTGTTTTTTAATTTTTGTATTTTCTGTTTATTGTTGTGAGCCGCCCTGAGTCCTTCGGGAGAAGGGCGGCATACAAATCCAATAAATAATAATAATAATAATAATAATAATAATAATAATAATAATAATAATAATAGATAGACAGACAGATCAACCGGGTTTTCAAGGAAATCAAAACAATGTGGTACAGCTTAACCTCCTCCCCTCTTCCAGTCCTCTTGTAGGAGGGTCTTTGTGGTGGGAAAGGAAAACAAAAGGCTGCTTCAGGAAAATAAAAAGGGGAGAAAATAATCCAGAAGAGTGGGGTTGGGGGTGGGTGGGTGGGTGGGAAAAAGGCCTTTGAAATTGTTCCCACAGAGGGGGCAATTCAAGCCAAACACTGCTTTGATTCACTTGCCCGCGATCCATCCCAGCGTGCTGACAACCTCTTTGTGCCCACCCAAGAGTTATGGCTGCCATGCGCAGCGAAAGGACGATGCCCAGAGGACAGGGGTCCTGTGTGGGCTCCCTCTTCCCTGGGGGCAGCTCGGCACCGCTGAAGGGGGGAAGCTCGCACCAGATGTTCAGAGGGCTTTGAAAATGGAGGATGCAGGAGCCGTTGCAACGGTGCCATTCGGAAAAGCAGAGACGCAGATCTCTCTGGCAGGGTTAAAAGCCACGGCAGGGCCCGTAAGAGCTTGTAAGAGTCGCGGTGGCGCAGTGGTTAAAGTGCAGTACTGCAGGCTACTTTCTGCTGACTGCCTGCAATTTGGCAGCTCCAATCTCACCAGGCTCAAGGTTGACTCTTTAGTGTCTTTAGTTGATGTCCTTCCTAGATCGTTAAAATGAGGACCCAAATTGTTGTGGGCAAGATGCTTAGACAGGGCTGTAAAGCATTATGAAGTGGTATATAAGTGTAAGTGCTATTGCTATTACCCTTCCTTCCTTCCTTCCTTCCTTCCTTCCTTCCTTCCTTCCTTCCTTCCTTCCCTTCCCTTCCCTTCCCTTCCCTTCCCTTCCCTTCCCTTCCCTTCCCTTTCTTTCCTTCCCTCCCTCCTGTGCAGTGGTTAGAATGCAGTACTGCAGGCTAATTCTGCCCACTGCCAGCAGTTCAATCCTGACGGCTCAAGGTTGACTCAGCCTTCCATCTTTCCGAGGTGGGTGAAATGAGGACCCAGATTGTTGGGGGCAAGAGGCTGACTCTGTAAACTGCTTAGTGTTGTGGCCTGCCAGCGGCCTGCACGGATTGTTGCTGATCCCGACGACGAGGAGGCTGGTGTGGTGTCGCGCCAGGAGCCTGTGCAGCCAGCGCTCGAGTCGGACAGCGAGGAGGCTGAAGAAGATGTGGTGCCAGAGGCGGGGATTCAGCCAGGGCCTTCAGAACCTCCAGAGGCTCTTTTAAGTGAAGAGGAAGAAGAGGAGGAGCCTCTTCTCGATGCACAGGCGCGCAGAGCTGCCGAAAGGTAGGAGTGGTTACTCAGGAGGAGATCTCCTCGAGAGTAAGGCTTGGAGCCAATTGGCCACTCCCTTAGCCTATTTAAGTTTGCACACAGCTTGTAAAAAGCTGCAGGAAACAACGTATGTTCGTCAGTTCGTTCGCTGATCATTGAGTTTGAATTTTCTCTACAAACCTGGTTTCTGGGCTTTCTGCCAATTCTAGTAAGACTCTTATCTTATCTGTGCAATTTCTGGCAGGTTGTTAAGAACGTTTTATTAACAGCCTGCATTTGCAAAAGACTTGTGTTTTGAAGTAAACTGAGTTTTGTTCGGAGTTTGTGTGTGCTACATTCTTTGGGATCCGTAGCTGGGGCAGAACACTTATAGAAGGCTGGAAAGTACTGCGAAGCGGTATATAAGACTAAGAGCTATTGTTATTGCTATTTTAAGTCCATGCCCACAGCACCCTCAGCCAAAAGCTTCATCCCAGCCCAAACCTTAAATACAGGCAGTCTCAACCTACGACCACAGCTGAGCCCAAACTTTTCCATCGCTAAACCAGACAGATGAGTTTTGCCTCGTTTTACGACCTTTCTTGCCACGGCTGTTAACCGAATCACTGCGGTTGCTAAGTTAGCAACACTCTTGTTAAGTGAGTCTGGCTTCCCCCGTTGACTTTGCTTGTCAGAAGGTCGCAAAAGCGGATCGCGTGACCCCGGGACACAGCAACTGTCATAAACAGGAGTCAGTTGCCAAGCGTCTGAATTTTGATCCCGTGACCAAAATTGGGGGGGGGGGGGGGGGATGCTGCAACGGTCATTAAGTGTGAAAACAGGTCATAAGTCCCTTTTTTTCAGTGCCGTTGTAACTTGAAACGGTCATTAAATAAACTGTTGTAAATCGAGAACTACCTGTAATCCTGTCTTGATTCTGTGTGATGTAAACTGGGGACCGACAGAAAACGGTGACTGGTGATTAGTTTCTATGAAGTTACGTTCCTGTATTCACAGAGTGTCTTTGAAAAGAGTGAATTGGGCAGCCCGATAAATCTTCTTAAATCAATCAATCAAAATAGAGCTGGAAGGGACCTTGGAGGTCTTCTAGTCCAGCCCTCTGCTCAAGCAGGAAACCCTATACAATTTGAGACTGGCTGTGTCGAGTCTAGAACATAGACTACAGGTAAGTTTTCAATTTACATCCACAACTGAGCCCAAAATTTACGTTGCCAGGTGAAAAATTTGCTTAAGAGTGAGTTTTGCCCCGTTTTACGACTTTTCTGGCCACATTCGTTAAGCGGATCACTGCAGCTGTTCGATTAGTCACACGGTTGTTAAGTGAATCTGGCTCCCCCCGTGGACTTTTGTCAGAAGGTCGCAAAAGGGGATCACGTGACCCTGCGATACTGCGACCGTCATAAATTTGAGTCCGTTGTCAAAGCAAACTGAAGGAGCCTGAGTGGTGTAGGAGGCTAATGCCTCCTACAAGGCAGCATTTAACATCCAGCTGCCTGCAATTACTGTAAGTTCTACTCTCACCAGGCTCAAGGTTGACTCAGCCTTCCATCCTTTCTAAGGTGGGTAAAATGAGGACCCGGTTTGTGGGGGCAATAAGCTGACTTTGTATAAAAATATACAAAAGTATGAAGGCTATTGCTTAACGCATTGTAAGCCGCCCTGAGTCTCCGGAGAAGGGCAGCATATAAATAAGAATTAAAAAAAAAAAAAAAGCACCCGAATGGATACCACGTGAGCCAAAGGGATGCTGTGACGATCGTTAAGTGTGAAAAACAGTCGTAAGTCACTTGTTTCAGTGCCGTTTTAACTTCGAATGAATTGCTGTAAGTCGAGGACTACCTTGGAATAGGATTGGAAAGGACCTCTACTCTAACTCCCTGTTCAAGGCAGACCTTGATCTTATATCATCCCCGACAAATGGCTGTCTAGTCTCTTCTTAAAAACCTCCAGTGATGGAGCACCTACAACTTCTAGTAGCAAGTTGTTCCACAGGTTCATTGTCGTCACTGTTAGGAAGTTTCTCCTTAATTCCAAGTTGCTTCTCTCTTTGATTAATTTCCATCCATCGTTTCTTGTCCTGCCCTCTGGTGCTTTGGAGAATAATTTGACCCCCCTCTTTTTTGGGGCAGCCCCTCAAATATTGGAATACAGCTGTCATGTCACCCTTAGTCCTTCTATATAAATAAATAACCTTGTTTCCCAAACTGGGAAGGGCTGACAGAAATCAAACCCCACTTACCAATGTTATAGATCTCCGAACTGCCAAACCTCACTCCGCTCGGATTCAGCGTGCCATCGCTGGAAAAAGAGATCAGCAGAAAAGAATTGTTAAGGTATCTCAAAGCGGCAACACGGGATGCCATCCCTCTTGCTTTGCCAAGATGCCCATCGGGTTAAATGATATGAATATACAAGACTATATCAAAAAGACAATAGAAAGATAGATAGATAGATAGATAGATAGATAGATAGATAGACAGACAGACAGCTGTCTTCTTAAGTTTTCACGGGTGTGTATATGCAAAAAATTAAAATCTCGGATGTTTTCCCGCGTCATTGTAAATAAGTTAGTTAAAATGTTTAAATTTTTTTGCATAGATAGATAGATAGATAGATGAGAGAGCAATAAAACATTAGATAGATGATAGATTAGATAGATAGATATAACTATAAGATATGAATATACGACTATATTAGAAAGATTAGATAAATGATATAGATGATAGATATAGATGATAAATACAGTAGATGATTGATATAGATGATAGATAGATAGAAAAGATTAGCTAGACAAACAGACAGACATATATAGACATAGGATATGAATATACAAGACTATCAAAAAAAACTATGATAGATAGATAGACAGACAGACAGACCAACCGACCCACCCAGTTTCCATGAATATCTTCATTTGGATTACCGGGTTTTCAAGGAAATCAAAACTATGTGGTACAGCTTAACCTCCTCCCCTCTTCCAGCCCATCGGATTAAATGTGCCCCCACCCCAAGCCCCTAATCCTTACGGAAGGATTTCATCGAAATGTCTTTGGAATATCAATAGCTCGGGTTGGTAGTTATGTTGTTGCTCTGAGCTCCGAGCTTTGGCGATTTGGTTGCAAACATGTCATCCCCATTCGAGGAGACATCGTCCGTGCGCTTTGAGTTGTGCTCATCTGTCAGAACACAGGTCTTTACATATTTTTTCATGAGATGCAAATTAGTCTGAATGTTGTTTGTTTGGGTTATTTCTGAATCATGGTCTGATTTCGGAAGGAAGGAAGGAAGGAAGGAAGGAAGGAAGGAAGGAAGGAAGGAAGGAAAGAAGGTCAACCTTGAGCCTGGTGAGATTCGAGCTGCCAAATTGCAGGCAGCTGGCAGTCAGCAGAAGTAGCCTGCAGTACTGCTCTCTAACCACTGCGCCCCTGTGGCACAATGGTTAAGTGTGAAAAATGGTAATAAGTCACTTTTTTCAGTGCCGTTGTTAACTTTGAACGGTCACTAAACGAACTGTTCTAAGTCAAGGACTACCTGTACGGGTTTCCATCAGAAGCAAGCTCCTACTTTAGAGAGGGCTTTTAGCAGCTTTCTCTAGTTATTTCAGATATTTAGCAGCCTTCTTCTAGACATTCTCTAGATATTCCAAGTTTCATTCCAAAAATGGAAAGCAGATCAAAGAAAGAGAAGGATCTATAGATCTCCTCCGGCCACGCTATCCCAAATTGCAATTCAGACTTTTTTTTTTCCCCAACCCCAAATTGCCAGGAATTAAACCTGGAACTTTCCGTGGGCAGAGAAGGACTCCCGTCTCCACTCTACGATGGAGCCCTGGTCCTTTTCATCCTTCCTTCCACCCATCGTCAGCCAATTGGGATCCAAACAGATGTTTTTTCCCAACGGGTCACCTCTTAAGTGACAAGCTCACCTGCGGCCTAACATGATGATCCCGCCTGTCTGGGGGTTAATTTTGCAGTAGTCTCCGTGGGCCCAAACACCTGTCCAAGAAAAAACCCACAAAGTGGTTAATCAAATCCCCACAAAAACATAATTTTTTTTTTAAACTGCTACCACGTCGCCGTCTTGCAGCCTTTTGAAGAGTTGCATGCTCGGGTTGCGGATTGTCTAGTCTGATGAAAAGAAGAACCAGGGGAGACAGGATAGCAGTGTTCCCATATCTCAGGGGCTGCCACAGAGAGGAGGGGGTCAAGCTATTCTCCAAAGCACCCGAAGGCAGGACAAGCAGCAATGGGTGGAAACTCATCAAGGAGAGAAGCAACCTAGAACTAAGGAGGAATTTCCTGACAGTGAAAACAATTAATCAGTGGAACAACTTGCCTCCAGAAGTTGCAAATGCTCCAACACTAGAGGTTTTTAAGAAGAGATTGGATAACCAATCGTCTGAAGTGGTGTAGGGTTTCCTGACTAAGCAGGGGGTTGGACTAGAAGACCTCCAAGGTCCCTTCCAACTCTGTTATTCTATTCTATTCTATTCTATTCTATTCTATTCTATTCTATTCTATTCTATTCTATTCTATTCTATTCTATTCTATTCCATTCCATTCCATTCCATTCCATTCCATTCCATTCCATTCCATTCCATTCCATTTCTATTGATTGGTTCAATTTTATATGCCGCCCTTCTCCGGAGACTCAGGGTGGCTTACAATGCATTAAGCAATAGCCTTCATACTTTTGTATATACCTGCTTAGTAGGGCTTTTGCCCCCCCCCCCCCAAAAGTGACTTTTTATACAAAGTCAGCTTATTGACCCCACAATCCGGGTCCTCATTTTACCTCAGAAGGATGGAAGGCTGAGTCAACCTTGAGCCTGGTGAGATTCGAACTTGCAGTAATTGCAGGCAGCTGGTGTTACTTAACAGCACTTTAGTCTGCTGCGCCACCAAGGCTCTGCTCTAGTCTATTCTATTCTATTCTATTCTACTCTACTCTACTCTACTCTATTCTCTATTCTCTATTCTTCTCTAGTCTATTCTTCCAGAAGTTGTGGGTGCTCCAACACCGGAAGTTTTTAAGAAGAGGCTGGACAACCATTTGGATTAGAACAGGGGTCTCCATCCTTGGCAACTTTAAGACTTGTGGACTTCAACTCCCAGAATCCCTCAGCCAGCAAAGCTCCAAAGTTGAAGTCCACAAGTCTTAAAACGTGCCACGGTTGGAGACCCCTGGCCTAGAAGACCTCCAAGGTCCCTTCCAACTCTGTTATTCCATTCTATTCTAGGTCAGCAGAGACTTAAAGAGGAGAGTTGTGTTGACGACGACGTCAGAAAAAATCTGCCCCGCCCCCCCGTCCCCGCCCACAATGAGAGTCCCTCAGTCTTGCCTTTCAGAGGTTTGCAAACGGAAGCGATACCATCGCAGCTCAGGTTGTGCGTGTCGGACAAGACTAAAGAGGAGAGTTGTGATATCTGACGGGCGACAGCATGGCAGCCTCGGTCAGCTGCCAGTCTCTCTCTTTTTGCATTGCGAAATAAAACCCGGCTGGGAACCAGCTCGTTTCAGAAGCCGGAAAAGGTTTCCCTTAAAAAAGGGAAAGGAATGACACACAAAAACATTTCCCCCTTTCGCTGGCAGAGCGAAAGGAAATCAGAAAGTCAAATAGAGGCAAGGATCCAGAGGCCGGCTCTATCAGACTGGCAATTCCTTAGGCAAATATTGATCCAGTTCTTGATGGGTGTGTTCAAATATTGGTTTACTGTAAAGGCACTAGGAAGGCCGGAAAGCAAACACACACACACACACACACACACACACACACACACACACACACACA
>WNWU01000060.1:3796766-3814179 GCA_012654045.1 Ptyas mucosa | reverse complement strand
ACACACACACACACACACACACACACACACACACACACACACACACAGAGTCTCCGCTTGAAGGTTTGTAGAGATTCTCAGTCATCCAGATCATGGTTCTCCCAAAGGTGTTTTTTTTTTTCAGGAGGCAACTGGACTTTCTTGCTTTTTCTTTTGAAGAAGTTTCGCTTCTCATCCAAGGAGTTTCTTCAGCTCTGACTTGGATGGTGGGGAAGGGAAGGATTGATACTCCTTGCAGATGGCTGGTCATTTGCATCCTTTTAGAGGGTCGTTGAGGCCACTTGGAGGTTTATCTGTGTCCTCGGGGTCACCTGAGTGGTGCTAGAAAGTCCAGTGGCCTCCTGAAAAAAAGCACCTTTGGGGCAGCCATGACCTGGATGACTGAGAATCTCTACAGACTTTTAGCTATGCAATTTGGGATGAAGACCCTTTGAATGGTGGGGGAATAAGAATGGATTTCCAGAGGAAAAATTGCAGACTACAGGAACCATTTGCACTACTCAGGTGACCCTGAGGACACAGAGAAGCCTCCAAGCGCTTCAAGGACCCTCTCAAAGGATGCAAAGGACCAGCTGTTTGCGAGGAGTATCAATCCTTCCATTCCTCACCATCCAAGTCAGAGCGGAAGAAGCTTCTTGGATGAGAAGTGAAATGTCTTCAAAAGAAAAAACAAAAAAAGTGCAGTTGCCTCTTGCAAAAGCACCTTTGGGACACCCATGACCTGGATGACTGAGAATCTCTACACACATTTAGCTATAAAGTTTGGGATGAAGACCCTTTGGATGATGTGAGAGTAGGAATGGATTCCCAGAGGAAAAATTGCAGACTACAGGAACCATTTGCACTACCCAGGCGATCCTGAGGACACAGAGAAACCTCCAAGTGGCCTCAACGACCCTCCAAAAGGATGCAAACGACCAGCTGTCTGCAAGGAGTATAAATCCTTCCGTTCCCCACCATCCAAGTCAGAGTGGAAGAAGCTTCTTTTGGATAAGAAGCGAAACGTCTTCAAAAGAAAAGAAAAAAACCAAGAAAGTCCAGTTGCCTCCTGAAAAAATAAGGACCTTTGTGAGACTCAGCTTGAAGGGCACGGCTGGCTCGCCACATACCTGAAAATCTGGAAAAATACGCCTTTCGGTATTTGTTGCCGTTTTCATCGTTCCAAAAATGTGTGGGTTGGCAAGGCATAGGTTTGGTGCAAACCAGCTCACCGCTTTCTCCCCAAACAGGCTCCCCTGGTTGAGAAAGGGGAAAAAAAATCAAATCAAAGGTTTATTTTCCTCCCTCCTGGTTTAAGTCTTGCTTAACTGTCTGCACGGGGCTTAATGGCAGCTCTGATGATGGGACACCTGATTTCATTTCTCGGCTGACAATAGTGAAGGTTACTTCCTTGATGTGGATTCCTGCTCCTCATCAATCCAATTTATCAATTTAGATGACCCAATAGAAAGGGAATATTTGTAGCTCATTGGTTGGAGAACTGTGCGGTCTTTGGTGCTCTCTGAGTTTGGTGATGGTCTTGCAGACGTTTCATGACCCAACTACGTAACATCATCAGTGCTAGAAGGGAATGGAGAAAAACGGGAGGAGGAGGAGGAGGGGGAGAACTGTGGGATCCTTGGTACTCTGAGTTTGGTGGTTTTCTTGTAGACGTTTCATGACCCAACTACTGTTGTGTAACTGTTGTGACCTAGGCTTACTGAGTCATTACAATACACAATTAGTCCCAAACAAACCTATTTTATTGTAAACAGCTAAGAATTACGTTCATTCCCAGCTGAGTCCCAATTAGTTGCAAAACAAGTCCTTCAGAAAAAGTCCTTCGGGATAATCACCAACCTTTATCTTCTCTGACACCCTGCCAAAGGCCTTCCTTGGCAAAGCCCCACGAAGTTCAGATACAAACAAGGGATGCCGACTGGAAACAGATTTAGCAACGTTGCTTTCCTGCAAAAGGCCCAACTGCCTTTGTTTCTCTTTTAAGCCTTATGGGAGGGGCCAATCATCTCCTGGCCTTACTCCCGAGTAGTCCCTTTTGCTTTAGTTGCTCTTGCCTTCTGGCAGCTCTGCGCATGTGTGCACTAGGAACAGGCTCCTCATGTTCCTCTGCCTCTCTGCTGTCCGACTCTGGGGGCTCCGGAGTCCACGCATCGCTCCCAGATGGCCCTGGCCCCATCTCTGCCTCCGACGCAGAGCCCTCGTCTGGACCTTCCCCAGACTCCAGGATTGGCCCATGTTCCTCCCCAACCTCCTCACTGTCCGACTCCGCTGCCAGCTCCACAGGCTGCTGGCGGACCACAACACTAACATCATCAGTGCTAGAAGGGAATGGAGTTTCTGGAATGGAGAAAAGGGGGAGGGAGAGGAGGAGGAGGAGAACTGTGGGATCCTTGGTACTCTGAGTTTGGTGGTTTTCTTGCAGACGTTTCATGACCCAACTATGTAACATCATCAGTGCTAGAAGGGAGAAGGGTTTGCTCCCTATTTAAAGACAACCAGCTTGTCCTGTTAGTATTGATGGGAGTGTTGTTTTCTTCTTGGTGGTCCCTTGATTAGACTTTTGTTTAGGAAGTTGGTAGTTGCTTGATTGAGCTATTGTATTGGGGTATAAAGCAGAGAGCAAATCCCCACTCCCTTCTAGCACTGATGATGTCACCTATCTGGATCATGAAACGTCTACAAGAAAATATCCAAGAAGAGAAGAGCTGAAGGCCATCGAACAGGTCCAACTCCTGTGGACAAGCCTCCTCCATCTGGACAGGAGAGGACAGGAAAAAATTCCCAATTTGAGTAATGATCCTTAGATGTTCCTAATAATTTGTTCCACTTTCACTGCTCTGATTTGGAAGAAACCATCATGGAGAACCATCCAGGAAGGTGAGATCGGTCTAACAGGCCTACCTTGCTCATTCCACGCTTCTACCGCCATTGCAAGATTCCGCGCCTGGATCTCGCCTTTGTAAACTGGGATGGTTACATTATGACCCATAAAACAGGACACTATATCGGTGCCTCCTAAAATCAGAGAGAGAGGGGGGGGGAGGGAGAGAGGGAGAGGGAGGGAGGGAGGGAGGGAGGGAGAGGGAGAGGGAGAGGGAGAGAGAGAGAGAGAGAGAGAGAGAGAGGGAGAGAGAGGGATAAAATCTTGTCAGGGCAGCTCACCAAAGGGTCAAGGTTCCTATGTTCAAGAAGCAAATCGTGGACAAAACATCTAGAGATGATTCCAGTTTGCCCCTAAGTCATAGCTAGCTCTCATACCTTGTCAGAGTGTTTACAGCGTGACTACTATTTGGAGACAACCCAGGAGCAAAATACAGGGCACAGAGGTTTTGTCATTACAAACAGTGGTTTATATACAAGACGTCTATATACAGACAGACACGTGGTAGGCACATGGAGGGCAAGCAAGCAATCTTCAACTCTACACGGAGAGCTACAATGCAGATAGAACACAACAGAGTGATACACGAGGAGAGAGGGAGACGCCCTCTAATGGCCTCCCTTATATAGACAGCTTCTTAAAGGGGCAATAACCCTGCTGACTCATCGTCAGTTATCATCTCGGTTTACCACCTTACAGCGGCTGGTCAGCTTTAAATCATCATTACCCTGACATACCTCGTCTCTTGTTCAGTTGAGAACGTCCCTTGGGGAGCCAATTAGAAAGCTCGGCACTTAATTAAACCCAAGGTGGATTCAATGCTCACCCAGAACCTCATCATAGCCAGTGTGACGCGGTGGATGTTGGACTAAGGGTGGAGGCATCCAGATTCTAGTTCAGTGATGGCTAATCTTTTTGTCGTCGCGTGCCAAAAGTGGGGGGAGCGCGGGGGAAGTTTTGCGTGCACATGCCCATACCCATAATTCAATGTGCTCCAGAGCCTTTCTAGGGGCCTGGGGAGGGCAAAAACAGCCTTCCCCCGTCACCCCGGAGGCTGGAAACAGCCGGTTTTCCGACTTCCAGTCCCACCGGATCTGAGCTAGGGCAACGCTCGCGTGCCCACCAATATGGCTCCGCGTGCCACCTGTGGCACGCGTGCCATAGGTTCGCCGTCACGGTTCTAGTTCATCTTCAAACATAGAAGTTCATGGTGACTTTGGGACACCTCGTCTCTCTCAGCCAAACAGCTAGGGTGGAGTAATGGGGAAGGTGCAGTGGTGGGATTCAAATAATCTAACCACCGGTTCTCTGCCCTAATGACCAGCTGGGTGGGCGTGGCCAGGAGGTGTGACAGGCAGCCCTCGGCCTCCTGCACCCGCCTGGGAGCAAAAATGGGCTGCCGGGGGGGGGATGTACCACCACCACCCGCATCCCATTTTGGGCCTAGGAGAGCTCCCTGCAGCCTCCTGGAAGTGAAAATGGGACACAGGGGGGGGAGGCTGCACCCCCCGCCCCATTTTGGGCCTAGGCCTCTCTGCACTTACCTGGGAGTCAAAATGGGGCATGTTGGGATTCCTGGAAGGGGCAGGGAAGGGAAGGGGCCAGGCAGCAATTTAACAAACCGGCTGAATCCCACCACTGGGAAGGGGCTGTCCTGCCTGGTTCCCTACAAAGTGTCTTTGGGCCAATCACAATCAGCCAAAGCCTGGAAGGATCTCCAATAACTTGAGTTCCGTGCCGTCCACGAGTTGAAGCACAGATTCAGGGAGTAATGAATTATCCTAGCCACCTAAGCTTGCAAGTATCAACTAACCATCTTCAGATGTTGCACTGGTCTCTCCACTCAGTCCCAGCCTGACCTACTTCAGTTTGTGGGTCAAAATTAAGAGGCAGGCTATCAGTCTAATCAACCAACCGATAAAAGACAACGGTCAAGCTAAATTTAGGTGAAAACAAAGCAGGCAAGATGGCGTGGAGATGATGATGACCGGTGTCCCTTGTCCTCCTCACTTATACCTGCACAAGTCTCGCACGCAGCTTTTCGGTACCTGAAATGGAGCCCAGGAGGACACTGCTCTTGATGTGCTTGTAGACGTACTCATAACTTTGAGGCTTGAGGGGCGACCCGGTGGACAAGATGGTGTGGAGGGTTTGAAGGTTGTGGGTTTCACCTTGAGAAGAAAACACCAAAGACGTAAATCCAGGTCCATCGACCCTCCTTCCATTTCAACAGTGTTGTGAAGCTTGGAGAACAGAAAACTATCTATCTCCCTTACAACCAATTGTGGTGGGGCTGATCTGGCCTGATCACAGCTGGGACTTCCAAGCGTTGAAGTCAAAGACTTTTGATGGACTCCCAGATTTAACCAGGTGAAGTAGAACCAACCACCTGTTCTGCCCTAGCTAAGGACCCCAAAGAACGCAGCACACACAAAGTCTGTACAAAACTTAAATTTACTAAAATAACTTAGTCTTTTCCAAACAAAGGCTGTTAAGAAAGTTTCTTAACAGCCTACAAGAAACCAAAGATAAGGTAATCACAATCTTACTAAGGTTGGCAGAAAGCCCAGAAGCAATTTGCAGAGAATCCAGACGCGAAGGAGAATGAACTAAAGTTGTTCCCTACAACTTGCTTCAGTCGGCGTTCCTCCTTAAATAGACTAAGGGAGTGGCCATTTAGCCCCAAGCCTTACTCTCAAGGAGACCTCCTCCTGAGGAGCCACTCCGGCCTTTTGACAGTTCTGCGCGCCCGTGCATCGAGAAGAGGCTCCTTCTCTTCGTCCTCTTCACTTGTAGGAGCTTCTGGAGGTTTTGAAGGCCCTGACTGAATCCCCGCCTCTGGCACCACATCTTCTCCAGCCTCTTCACTGTCCGACTCAAGTGCCAGCTGCACAGGCTGCTGGCGCAGCACACCAGCCTCCTCGCTGTCAGAATCAGCTACAATTCACACAGGCCGCTGACAGGCCACAACACCACCATGGGGGAAAATTCTAAACTCAGGCCAGTAAACTAAAGGAACAAGAGATGTTTCTTGCCCAAAACATTTCAAAAGAAGCTCAAACGGTGATGTTTTTACTCAAAATGTCCCACCACCTCTTCAAGGGGTCCCAACAAGGGTTTCAATCAATGACTTGCAAGATGGTGGGAACGTAGCCATGACATTCCACCACGTCAAGTCAACCAACTTCAAGCTTCAAACCATGTCAAAAGCCAGAGCTCATGTTTAAGTACATGTCTCGGCATCTTGAGACTTGCTGATTGGTTTTCTATTCATCCTGGCTTGTGATAAGTTAGGAACTCTTTGGGACTATATTACGGGATGGAATGAGAGATAGTCAGGAGAGAACTACCGTATTTTTTGGACTATAAGACGCACTTTTTTGTCTCCCAAAAGGGGGCAAAAATATCTGTGCGTCTTATCGACCAAATATTGCTAATGCCCCACCCACCCACCAGCCATTTTTGGCCTCCATACACCCTGTTTTCGGGCCTTTTTCAGGTTTTTTTAAAGCCTTTTTTTTTGCCCTTTTTGGGGAAAAACAGGCTGAAAAAAGCCTCGAAATCAGGCTGAAAGCCTCAAAAACAGGCTGAAAAAGCCTCGAAAACGGGCCAAAAAGACTAGAAAACAGGCCAAAAAAGCCTCGAAAACAGACTGAAAGCCTCAAAAACAGGCTGAAAAAGCCTCGAAAACGGTACAAATAAAGCCTCAAAAACCGGATGAAAAAAGCCTTGAAAACAGGCTGAAAAAGTCCTCAAAAACAGGCTGAAAAAAGCCTCAAAAATGGGCCAAAAAAGCCTTGAAAACAGACTGAAAAAAGCCTCCAAAACAGGCTGAAAAAGCCTCGAAAATGGACCAAAAAAAGCCTTGAAAACTGGCCCAAAAAAGCCTGGAAAAGGGCTGGAAAAAGGCCCAAAAAAAGGGAGGCCAAAAACTTCTTTTTGTTGTTTTCCTCTTCTAAATTTAGCTGCGTCTTATAGTCCGAAAAATACAGTAGGCTCCAAAATTAAAGGGAAACAAGAAAAGCGTGATCGGGTTCAGTTACTTTGCCCATAACATGGTGGTTACCTTGGTGATTATGGGCCACGTGTGAATTCAGCCAAACCACAGTTGAACAAACCACCATTTTGTGCGATGCAAAACCCCAACAGGTGCCTTAATACTTACACGGCTTCAGGTTCTTCTCTTCCAGCACTGCCAACCACTTGGCCCCCGTCCCAAGGATGGTAATTCTGTAGCCAGAGAAGAACAATCCTTGTTTATGGTTGATAACCTCAGATGCGAGTTTCTTCAAGGAATTCTCGGGAAATTAATTTCTACTGCCAAGTGAAGGATTTGCAGAGAGGAACATTTTCACGGAATATTAAGAAGTTCGAAAAACCTACACAAACACGCAGCCTGGTTTTCTCTCATCAAGGTGTCCCACCACTTCAGATGGTCCTCCCACTTTTCCAAACCTCTACAAGCTACACAGAGAATTCCTCTTGACCACAAAAAGTGGCTTCTTATATGCGGGAACTTGGTCAATGTGCAACAAATCAAGGAAGGTTCAAATCCCTCATAAAGGAAGTCTGCTTCTGCTTCTGAAAGCTACTACTCAAAACTGAGGATCCAGCTAAGCAACAGATCTTCTCCTAGATCAGGGGTGGGCAGCTGTGGCCCTTTTACAACCTGTGGACTTCAACTCCCAGAATTCCTGAGGCAGCTTGGCTGTCTTAGGAATTCTGGGAGTTGAAATCCACAGGTTATAAAAGGGCCACAGTTGCCCACCCCTGTCCTAGATCTTATCTAGGACCATGATGGTGAACTTATAGCATACATGCCAGAAGTGGCATGCAGACAATCTCTCCGGGCATGCCAGCCGTTGCCTGTCACTCTTCTGGGTTCGGGCGCGCAGCTGGTCTTCACGCGCGTGGGAGTGCCGGAAACTGGAAGAGCAGCTCTGCGGCGGGTGCTGGTTTCTGGCGTACACATGTGTGCTGGCCAGCTTCACACACACTGGAAACTGGGGGCACCTCTTCCGGTTTCCGATACTCCCATGCATGCGCACTAGGGAGCTGCTCTTCCGGTTTCTGGTGCTCCCGTGCCTACATGACAGGGAGCTGCTCTTCTGGTTTCCGGTGTTCCTGTGCATGCGTGCCAGGGAGCTGCACTTCCAGTTTCTGCCATTCCCGCGCATGTGCATCAGGGAGCTCCTCTTCCAGTATCCAGCACTACTGTGCATGTGTGTCTGGGAGCTGCTCTTCCGGTTTCTGGCACTCCTGGGCATGCGCCCCAGGGAGCTGATCTTCCGGTTTTCGCCGCTCCTGCGCATGCGCGCCAAAGAGCTGCACTTCCGGTTTACAGCACTCCTGCGCACGTGTGCCCTCCTGTTTCGGCACTCAGTACCAAAAAGTTTCACCAACACTGATATAGGAGGACTTCCTTGTCTTCTTCTGAATCCTCATCAACCTCATTTATCAATACCCTGAGAGGCCAAGCCCTCTGAAAACACACCAGGGTCCCTCTGAAGATGCTTAGCCAAGTCGGGGCTGATGGTTTACGTACCCTAATCGATCCACCAAGTCCCACAAGACGTTGGGAGAAGGAACCAGGGGGGAGCCGTCGTACAGGACCACCGAGGCCCCCACCGCGAGAGCAGACACCAGCCAGTTCCACATCATCCAACCGGTCTAGGATGGAAAGAGGACAATTAACTTATGCCGAGCAGCTTCTCAGAAGGTCGTAAAAGGGGATCACATGACCCCGGGACGCCTCAAACGATGTAAGTACATGCCAGTTGCCAAGCGTCCCAATGTAGATTAGGTAGAAAAAGCTGTTGCTTTTCCGTCTGTTTTTAGACTTGCGAAGACATGTTTTTTGCACGTCTCCAAGACATCCCACGCAAAGCGAGGCGCCGTCAGCCAAGCACAACCTACAGCTCAGGCGCTAAGCATGATGTAATTTCCCAAGTCTCTTGCAAAGGAGTGCTCCCCCCCTCCCGCCCCCAGGCACAAGAACCAGCCGCCTAAATATTCCAGAAATATCCTCTAGAGCAGGGGCATCAAACTTGATTTCATTGAGGGCTGCATCAGGGTTGTGTTTGACCTCTTGGAGGGGGGCGCAGGGGGAGCATGGCCAGGGGGGATGTGCCAGGGGGGGCATGACCAGCTCGACTTCACTCGTGTTGGAGGCGCTTGTGGTGGCCCAAGGGCTCTGCCAGCGAAAACGGGCTCCCATGCTCCGTTTTCGGCTGCCACCGCCTCCTGCATCCCTCTGCCAGTAAAAAAGGGCTCCCGAGCTCCATTTTTGGCTGCCACAGCCTCCTGCATCCCTCTGCCAGTGAAAAAGGGCTCCCGAGCTCCGTTTTTGGCTGCCACTGCCTTCTGCATCCCTCTGCCAGTGAAAAAGGGCTCCCGAGCTCCGTTTTCGGCTGCCACTGCCTCCTGCATCAATCTGCCAGCGAAAAAGGGCTCCCGAGCTCCGTTTTCGGCTGCCACTGCCTCCTGCATCCCTCTGCCAGTGAAAATGGAGCTCGGGAGGACTGAGCTGTTTTTCCTGGCAGAGGCACTGCGAGCCAGTCCTTTGCTGTTTCCAGGGTGGCCCCATGGGCCGGATCTAAGCACCCATGGCCTTGAGTTTGACGCCCTTGCTCTAGAGAACTTCCACGCTCTTATCTATACAGGCAGATGAGCTGAGAATCTTAGGGGTTAAAATGTACTCCAAAAAACTCAGATTGTTTTATAGACGAGGGGGAGATGGTCATTAGTGGGGTAAAGGGAAAGGTTCCGCTCGCACATACGTGCTAGTCGTTCCCGACTCTAGGGGGCGCTGCTCATCTCTGTTTCAAAGCTGAAGAGCCAGCGCTGTCCAAAGACGTCTCTGTGTCATGTGGCCAGCATGACTAACGCCAAAGGCGCACGGAACGCTGTTCCCTTCCCACCAAAGGTGGTCCCTATTTCTACTTGCATTTGTTTTTTACGTGCATTCGAATGGCTAGGTTGGCAGAAGCTGGGACAAGTAATGGGAGCTCACCCCGTTACGCAGCACTAGGGATTCAAACCGCTGAACTGCCGACCTTTTGATCAACAAGCTCAGCGTCTTAGCCCCTGAGCCACCGCATCCTAATTAGGGGGGACATGATAGAAGCATTCCAGTATTTAAGGGGCTGCCACAAAGACCGGGAATGAAATTATTCTCCAAAGCACCAGAAGGCCAGACAAGAAACAACGATTGGAAACTGATCAAAGAGAGAAGCAACCTGGAATTGAGGAGAAACTTCCTAACAGTGAGGACAATTAACCAGGAGAACAGCTGGCCTCCAGAAGTTGTAGGTGCTTCATCACTGGAGGGGATTTTTTAAAAAAAAAAGTTTTGTATTTTTATTTTTCATCAACATGTTTAAATGTACAGTCTTTTATCCATCCTTATACAATGTTCATTCATCTTCTTCTTTAACTCCCATTAGGTAATTAATTAATTATTTGTTCGGCTCTGCTCTTTTACCATTTCCTTCTTTTGTTTTACTACAACCTTTCCTTTTTCCCTTCCCTTCTTTCCCCTCCTTTCTTTCTTCTTTCCTCATTCCTCCTTTCCTTTCCTACTTCCCTTCCTCTTTCCCCTCTCCTCTCTTCTTCCTCCCCTTCTTACCCTCTCTCCTGCTCTTCTTTCCCCTTCCTCTCCTTTTCCCATTCTTCTTTTCTCTCCTTCTCACCCTCCCAACTCCCCTACTTTTCCCTCTCTACTCCTCCCCTCTTTTCCACTCTTCTCTGGAGGTTTTTAAGAAGAGACTGGAAAGTCACCTGTCTGAAATGGTATAGGGCCATGGATGGCGAACCTATGGCACATGATGCCCAAAGTGGCACGTGAAGCCATGTCACCCGGCACACACAGCCTTGCCTGTTTGTCTTCCGGGTTTCTGGCACACATGCGCACGTGACGATCAGCTGTCCTTCGCGCACGCGACAGTGCCGAAAATCAGCCCATGCACTAGAACCCAGAGGTTCGGCTTTTCCAGAGCGCGGCCCCAACGAGCACGTGCGCGCAACATTTCCGCGTGACTTTTTCGGCACTCGGTGCCTAAAAGGTTCGCCATCCCTGGTATAAGGTCTCCTGCTTGAGCAAGGGGCTGGACTAGAAGACCTCCAAGGTCCCTTCCAGCTCTATTCTATTGCATTGCATATTCACCCGTAGAAAACTCCCTTTTTAAGACCGTCCACGGATAAACAAACTCTGCAGATTTTAAACCCAAAAATACCGTGAAGCTTCTGCCACCTGCAGTTAAGCCAATTGGGGAAAATAAAAACACATTTCAAAAGAGTGGGCTTATCCGCAGAGGGGCTTATCCGCAAGTATACGGAGTAATTGATTTTAATCTGCGTCAATCTTGGGCTAATCTAATCTGGTCTCCTTGGAGGACGAGAAAGGATTCTCTGGAAGTGCGCAGACAGCGCATGCAGGAGTCTCAAAAAAATGCCCCGTTTGGAGACTCTCCGCAATTTAATATTTGTTTTTATGGAAAGGAAATGTCAACGTAACAACATCTGCAAAAGAGACAATCAACCAGCCCAAAAAGAGAACAAAAAGACTCAGTATCCAGATCAGCAAAGATTAACTTCAGACCAACAATCAAGTGAACAATACCCCAATCAAGAAATTGCCAAAGAAGACAACAGCAAACAACCCAACCAAAGAATCTCTAAGATCACCCCACCAACACTGATGGAGGCAAGCCACCAGAATATAAACTGACAGCAAACAGCACTCCTTACTAGCACTGATGATGTTACCTAGTTGGGTCATAAAACGCCTGCAAGAAAACAAGCAAGCTCAGAGAGCACCATGGACCTTATAGTCCCTTCTTATCCGTCACTCCACAAAGCCCCGTTATGAAACGTCTGCAAGAAAACCACCAAGCTCAGAGAGCACCAAGGACCCCATAGTCCTCCTCCTCCTCCTCCTCTCAACAAAACCCATCCCTTCTAGCGCTGATGATGTTACCTAGTTGGGTCATGAAACGCCTGCAAGAAAACAAGCAAGCTCAGAGAGCACCAAGGATCCTACGGTCTTCCTTCTCCTCTTCATCTCCTCCGCCATTACACAAACCTCTTTCCCTTCTAGCACTGATGATGTTACCTAGTTGGGGTCATGAAATGCCTGCAAGAAAACAAGCAAGCTCAGGGAGCACCATGGACCTTATAGTCCCTTCTTCTCTGTCACTCCACAAACCCCGTTATGAAACATCTGCAAGAAAACCACCAAGCTCAGAGAGCACCAAGGACCCCATAGTCGTCGTCGTCGTCCTCCTCCTCCTCCTCCTCCTCCTCCTCCTCCTCCTCCTCCTAACAAAACCCATCCCTTCTAGCGCTGATGGTGTTACCTAGTTGGGTCATGAAACGCCTGCAAGAAAACAAGCAAGCTCAGAGAGCACCAAGGACGCCTCAGGTCAACCCTGAGCTACAAATATTCTCCTTTAATTAAAGAAAAAGTCACTTGCCGTGGTGTAGTATATGATGACGTCATTATTGCTCATGTTCCCATGAAGGATATGTTCTTTCAGGTGCTGAATCAAAGTTCCCTGCAGGGACATATAAAATAAAAAGAAAAAAGAAATAAGAGAGGAAAAGAGCTTCAATTGCATTAGAAAGCTAAAATGAAAATTTAGTCTCATTTACATTTTAATTAGCAAAACCTTTGAGCCAAGCACTCAAATAAGTAACCATTTTGCACACCCAATATTTCACAAGGATTCCGGAGCATTAAGCTTTCTCACGGTCCAGCCTATGTGCACCGGATCAAATCCTGCAACGGCCACACAAAATGGATCACGTACAAATGTGGATAGAGAAATCAAATGGATCCATTTCGGGTTGCAATCCAGGGCAAACCACTTCTTTTATTTATTTGTATTCCCCCCCCTTCATTATTTTTAGAAATAACTCGAGGCAGCGAATACATCCCGTATTCTAACTGCCTCCTCCTATTTTCCCCACAACATCCACTCCTCTGGCCAGCTACCCAGATAGCTTTCATTCTAAGGTGGAACTAGAACTCACCGTCTCCTGGTGATTGACCCAAAGCCACCCAACTGGCTTTCACGGCTGAAGCAGGACTAGAACTCAGAGTTCCCTGGTGATTGGCCCAAAGTCACCCAGCTGCTTTATTACATGCCTAAGGTGGCACTAGAATTCACCCTCTCCTAGTGATTGGCCCCAAGTCACCCAACTGGCTTTCGTTGCTAAGGCGGAACTAGAACTCACCGTCTCTTGGCAATTGGCTCAAAGCCACCCAACTGGCTTTCATAGATTAGAACTCAGTCGCTCGGTGATTGGCTCCAAATCACACAACTGGCTTTCGTTGCTAAGGCGGAATTAGAACTCACCGTCTCCTGGCGATTGGCCCAAAGCCACCCAACTAGCTTTCATGGCTGAGGCAGGACTAGAACTCAGAGTTCCCTGGTGATTGGCCCAAAGTTACCCAGCTGCTTTACTACATGCCTAAAGTGGCGCTAGAACTCACCCTCTCCTGGTAATTGGCCTAAAGTCCCCCAATCCTTCCATTCCTAAGGCAGGATTAGAACTCACCATTTCCCTAACTAACATCTTTTAAAATATAATTTTAAACTTCAGACCTCCGGACTTTTCGTCGGGCTCTTAAAACTTATTTCTTTCAGTTAGCCGGGCTGGCCTGATTCTATGTCGGTTTTAAAGTTTGATACTGATTTTTAAATTGAAATGTTTTAAATTATGGGCCAAATTTCATTTAATTATTTTTAAAACTATTTTGTGTACAAATGTTTTATTTGGCTGTTCACCGCCCTGAGTCCGAAAGGAGAAGGGCGGTATAAAAATCGAATAAATAATAATCATAATAATAATTTGCAACTTGATAAACAATTATTTGAATTTTTTAAATCTTACAAAAGTGACCACTCCTCTCTATCATATGTGACATGTGTTTCGCCCATACTCCTAATATTTGTGCGTTCCATCATCATCATCTTCATTTAACGACCCCATAATCCTTTGCGGGGTGGAGTCTGGGCAGCTGGACGGAGTTAGCAGAGTGTTTGAATGGCCAGATGCCCTTCCTGTCACCAGTGCGGAGTTTTGTTCAGCAGATATATTCTCATCGGTGCCCAGATGAGAGAACTATCTGCCTCTACCTAGGATCGAACTCACAGCCTCCCGATTGTGAGGCGAGAGCTCCACCTCTAGGCCACCGTGTCACTCCAAATATCCGTGCGTTTCATGCTGTACACGAAATAAATAAACAAGGGACACTCACCCCTGCAGAGTGCACCATGCATTTCGGGGCGCCCGTCGTGCCTGAAGAGTACATGATAAAAAGTGGGTGACTGAAAGGGAGCTGTTCGAACTCCAGCTGGGGCGCCTGGTCTCCCTTGCCCGTTCCAAGAAAATCTTCTAAAAACACGCTGAATAGAAAAAGGGGGGGGGAAAGGGATGAAAATCAGAATTCCCTATTTCTAAGGTTTTTCTATAACCCATTAATTTTATTGATTAATGGGCCATATCGAAGTGCAGAGTTCCAGAAACACATTATTACTAAAATTGGAAAAAAAGCCATTTAAAATGGATTTGGATAAAATTCAATTTAAAATGAAATCGATAGATTAACGCTTAAAATTAAGGAAAAGGAAGAAACTGAATACTTTTTAATATGGGACTCGTTTTATCAACGGCTAGCCAATGAAAACAGAAGTTAGAAATACGGAAATATAAGAGAAGGACTGATTTTATAAGGAATGTTTATTAAAATGGATAAGCAAAGACTACGATTATTATGAGATCAGTACCAATGTGATGGAGAGGAGAGGAGAGGGAGAGGGAGAGGGAGAGGGAGAGGGAGAGGGAGAGGGAGAGGAGAGGAGAGGAGAGGAGAGGAGAGGAGAGAAGAGAAGAGAAGAGAAGAGAAGAGAAGAGAAGAGAAGAGAAGAGAATTTTTTATTGGCCAAGTGAGATTGGACACACAAGGAATTTGTCTTGGTGCAATCGCTCTCAGTGTACATAAAAGAAAAGATACATTCGTCAAGAATCATAAGGTACAACACTTAATGATAGTCATAGGAAAACAGTCAATATAAATCGTAAGGATACCAGCAACAAGGTTACACTCATACAGACATTAGTGGAAGGAGATGGGTGGTGGGAACGATGAGAAGATTAATAGTAGTGTAGACTTAGTAAATAGTTTGACAGTGTTGTGGGAATTATTTGTTTAGCAGAGTGATGGCGTTCCGAAAAAAACTGTCCTTGTGTCTACTTGTTCTGGTGTGCAGTGCTCTATAGAGCGTCGTGGCCATGGGGGTCAAAATTTGGGCAACCAGCACGTTTTACAGCATTCCCAGGGTCACATGATCTCCATTTGTGACCTTCCCAGCCAGCTTCCGACAAGCAAGGTCATATTCATTTAACGACCGTATGATTCACTCAACGACCACGGCAAAAAAAAATTGGGCGTGACTCACTTAACAACCACCTCACTCACCAATGGAGGTGTGGTCGTAAGTCAAGAACAACCTGTGCTTTTATGATAAGGTTATACTGGAAGAGAATCTTGCAGGTTGTTTTTGACTTACGACCACACACCTCCATTGGTGAATGAGGTGGTTGTTAAGCGAGTCGCTCTCAGCCAATTCCCATAATATCCTTCAAAGCTTTATACCTGTTTGGGATTCTGGAAATATCTATGGATTCTCTTGAAGATACGTAAGGGATGACAACAACTTTTTTCAGATCCGGAAGTCCTAAAAGGAAAAAAAGGATCGGAAACGCAAAGATGATCAAATAAGCAACAGCACTTAAGATTTATATACCGTTTCACGGTGCTTTCACAGCCCTCTCTAAGTGGTTTACAGAGTCAGCCTGTTACCCCCAACAATCTGGGTCCTCATTTTACCCACCTCGGAAGGACGGAAGGCTGAGTCAACCTAGATAGAGCCAGTCAGGATCAAACTGCTGGCAGAGGGGCAGAGTTAGCCTGCAATACTGCATTCTAACCACTGCACAGGAGGGAGGGAGGGAGGGAGGGAGGGAGGGAAGGAGGGAGGGAGGGAAGGAGGGAAGGAAGGAAGGAAGGAAGGAAGGAAGGAAGGAAGGAAGGAAGGAAGGAAGGAAGGAAGAGCATTAGCACTTAGACTTATATACCGCTTCACAATGCTTTGCAGCCCTCTCTAAGTGGTTTAGAGAGTCAGCCTTTGCCCCCAACAATTTGGGTCCTCAATTTACCAACCTTGGAAGGATGGAAGACTGAGTTGACCTTGAGCCTGTCAGGATTGAACTCCTGGAAGCTGGCAGAATTTGCCTGCAATACTGCATCCTACCCACTGTACACCATGGAAGGGAGGGAGGGAGGGAGGGAGGGAGGGAGGAAAATAACACTAGCAATAGCCCTTAGACTTATATACCGCTTTATAGAGCTTTACTGCCCCCTCTAAGTGGTTTCCAGAGTCGACACATTGGCCCCAACAATCTGCAAAATTAGCTGCAGTCCTGCATCTTGCGCCAACCGGGGCTCCTTTACGTTGCATTCATTACGTCGCAATTTTTTATGTTGCATTCAGACCCAGAAGGGAGCGGCATCCTTTCCAAGCCTGGGGGGAAAAAAACGCAGCTGATTTACCTTTGACGACACTCTGCAGCTTTTCCAGGTGATTGTGGCGTTTCCCGTTGTAGATGACAGCTTCGACGGAGAAGATTAGCTTGGGTTGAATTTGAGAGAACCGATCCAGGACGCCCTGAGGGGGGAGACGGTGGGAGGGAACCAGGCATTAGCAGAGAATTCAACAAACCTGGGCGAAAGGGTCACCTTTTCTTTAGAGGCAGTCCTCGACTTACAACCGTTTGTTTAGTGACCGTTTCAAAGTTACGACGGCACTGAAAAAAGTGACATATGTCCGGTTTTTTCCCACACTTACGACCTTCGTCGCATCTCCGTGATCAAAATTCAGACATTTGGCAACCGGTTCATACTTATGACCGTTACTGTGTCCCAAGTAGTATTGGGTTGCAAAACTCGTCGCTACCGTTCACTTGCTCGCGCTGTGCATCCAGTATGGCTGAGCGGAGCCTCCCATCGCTGCCACCGGTTCACCGATCCGGGTAGAACCAGTAGCAATCCACCACTGGTCCCAAGGTCACATGATTCCCCTTTTGACAAGCAAAAAATCAATAGGGAAGCCATCTTCGCTTCACAAAACTGGGTTACCAACTTATCAACCGCAGGGATTCACAACCGTGGCGAGGAAGGCTGTAAAACGGGGCAAAAAAACACCTCGCTTTAACAAATGTCTCGCTTAGCAACCGAAATCCTGGGCACCCTCGTGGTTATAAGTGGAGGACTATCTGTATTTATTTGATACTGTATTGGCTCCTCATTTTACCCACCTCGAAAGGATGGGAGGCTGAGTCAACCTTGAGTCGGTCAGGATTGAACTGCTGGCAGTGGGCAGTTTGCCTGCAATACTACATTCTAACCACTGTGCACCATGGAAGGAAGGAAGGAAGGAAGGAAGGAAGGAAGGAAGGAAGGAAGGA
>WNWU01000060.1:3756819-3767265 GCA_012654045.1 Ptyas mucosa | reverse complement strand
CGCGCCAGGAGCGCAGAGCGCGCAGAGCCGAGCCCGGCGAGCGTCGGCTGCCTGGGCTTCCCATTCCCTGCGGAGCTGCTACGGAGCCTCCTCGGCCGCGAGAGAGCGCTGCCCGGCCGGGCGAGAGCGGCCGAGCCGAGGCTGGGCGGGGAAAAAGCGGGGGAAAACCGCGAGCCGAGCCGAGCCGAGCCAAGCGCGCCCGGCTGGAGCGCACGAGCGAGGAGCGCCATGGCGAGCCGGAGCGGGGCGCGGGGCGCGCTGCTGCTGTTGCTGTTGTTGCTGCTGCTGGCCGGGCCGGGGGCTCGGGGGGCTCGGGGGTCCCGGGGCGCCGATAAGCAGAACAGCCTCCGGAGAGCGGCCAGCGGCGTCTATCAGGGCGCCAGCGGCCTCCTGGGCGAGGAGAACGTGCGCGCCCTGCAGAAGGTGAGCGGCGCCCGGAGGGTCCGGGCAAAGAGGGGAGGAAGAGGATGGAGGAGGAAGAGGAGGAGGAGGAAGAGGAGGGCTTTGGGGGCTCTGGCCCCCTGGCGGGGTTCAGAAAGGGGCTCCCCGACTTTGGCGTGGGAGGCCAGGAGGGAGATTGGTATATTGGAGAGATCCTGGCTGACCCACTTGGGTGCCTGCTGGAAAGGTGACCTGGCAGGGATGATGGAGATGATGACCAAAGATGTTATGTGTGTGTGTGGGGGGGGGGGGTTTTTCCTGATTGGGCCGGTTCCCCCCCCCCCCCCACAAGGTGACCTGACGGTGGTGCGGGCCACAATGCTGGGGATGAGGATGGATGGGGGCTTCTGAGAAGTGAACATGGCCACGGTGGTGAGGATGACCCAAGAGGTTGGGGGTCCTGGTTGACTCATGGTGTGAGGTGTGTGTCCACAAGGTGATCTGAAGGGGGGGGGGGGAATGGGGGTGGAGGGGGGGGGGGTCCTCGCTGGAAAGTAAACAGGGTACATGTTCCTCCAGTCGGGTAGACCGGAGATGTTGGGTGCTCTGTCCCAAAGTTGTTTTTTTCAAGAGGCAACTGGACTTTCTAGTTTTTTCTTTGAAGACGTTTCGCTTCTCCTCCAAGAAGCTTCTTCAGCTCTGACTTGGATGGTGAGGAACGGAAGGATTTATACTCCTTGCAGTCAGCTGGTCCTTTGCATCCTTTGAGAGGGTCCTTGAAGCACTTGGAGGTTTATCAGTGTCCTCAGGGTCACCTGAGTGGTGCAAATGGTTCCTGTAATCTCCAATTTTCTCTCTGTCTAAATCCATTCCTACTCCACCATTCCAAGGGTGTTCATCCCAAATTGTATAGCTAAAAACACTTTTGGGACAACCATGACCTGAACCGTGAAGATGTTAGGTTGACTCGGTTGGGGGCCCACAAGGTGACCTGACGGTGGGGCAGGTGATGGTGATGGTGATGATGGTTAGGTTGGTGGTGATGATGAGGATGATGGTGAGGACGTTGGGGATGAGCCTGCTGGAAAGTGAATGTGGTGATGGGGATGACTGGAGATGTTCAGTGTTCAACTTGGCGTGCCCACTGGAAAATTGAGCTGATGATGGTGGGCTTGGTCATGAAAGTGAACCTGGTCACGGTGGTGACAACCAGAGATGTTCAGTGCTCTGGTTGGCCCAGTTGAGGTGCCTCCTGGAAAGGTGACCTGATGGGAAAGGCATAGGAGAAACAGGAGAAGATGTGCTCTCATTCATCCAGGACAGGAGTCTGCAACCTTAAACACTCAAAGAGCCATTTGGACATGTTTCCCACAGAAAAGAAAACACCAGGAGCCACAAAACCCTTCCCGTGCCTATTTCTTTCTTGAGCAGCCACAAAACTAGCATATGTCGTTGAATTAAACGTTCTGTTTTCTTCTGAAACTTTTCTTTTCTTGGATTTCTCCATGGTTGGCCTACCGGGGAGTTGAAAAGCTCAATAAATCGTGTGCCGGCGGGTGTCGCACTTTGGCAGTTGTGACGTATATTTTGAGTGACAGGGAGCTGCAGCAGAGGGGTGAAAGAGCCACATGCGGCTTCAGAGCCGCAGGTTGCTGACCCCTGAGCCAGGAGAAGTTCATCCTTGATGGCACGTCGTGAGTCACTCAAGGCTGCTAAAACCCAGGAAGAACCATTAGGGGAGGGGAGATTAATCAATAATATTACACAGTAAGTGTCATGAGGAGATGCTTAGACAAAATTCTGGCAGGAGGAACTTCGTTAGGGTCGAGAAGAAGGTAGTTATAGTTGTATCAAGGATGGCTTGGTTTCCTTGGATGTCCTTCTGGGCCCGTCCATGTTTCCTCTTCCACTCGAGACTTTCCGTGAGTGAACTATGGCATTTTTACTTCCCTTTGGAAGGAGGAGAAGACCACCCAAAACCAGAGAATTCAAGGGATCTTTTTCGACTTAACCTTCACTGGCCAACAATTCTTTCCTAGATCTTTTTTTGTTTCCTTCCTGGAAATCGGTTTTTTGCTGCTTCACAGCTCCTCAACCGTTGGGAGCACATGGCAGGAACTTCTGCCTGGGTAAGTACGGGTTCAAAATCCAGGATATGATTCATAAATACCTTCCCATGGCGTCCTTTGTCACTTTCTCTTTCAATTGTGGGGGCGAGGCAAATCCAATCGATTGGTACAGCAGTGGCCAAAATTGTGGAAATCTTTCGGGAAAAGTGTATTTTTCAGGTTTGATAGCTTAATAACACCACTTTTTTTTCCCTGTAGTTTCAAGATAATCCTATTCCACTGCTGGAATAGCCCAGACCTTAACCCATAAATTGAAAATCTATGGAGCCGACTAAATAAACTTGTTAATCAGAAGCGACCCAGCAATAAAACCCAATAAATAGAAGCCATCATTCCATCTTGGTTTCACATTAGAACAGCTGCAGAACTAAAAGACTTGGTTCACTCCGTGGGAAGACGTTGTAAGGCCGTCATTCACGCTAAAGGTTACCCAACTAAGCATTAACTGACATGGTGATCATTTCTGTATATCTCGTTTTTTCTATGGTGATAATTTTTATATATCTCAATTTTTTTCTACGTGTTTCACTTTTCTTCTTTATGCTGTAACTGCTATTCGAATAGCAAATCCTTCATAAAAGTTATTGCATTGCATTCTTGATTAAATTATCTTTCCATTGATATATAATTTTATGGTACTACTACTCCCCCCCCCCCAAAAAAGTGGTGTTTTTAGCTAGTTTTAGAAAATACACTTTCCCCAAAAGGTTTCCACAATTTTGGCCACTACTGTAGTTCCCTGGTTGGCTGAGGAATTCTGGGAGTTGAAGTCCACAAGTGTTAAAAGTTGTTAAGGTTGGAGACCCCTGCTTTAGAAGAATGGATTTCTTTCCTACGAAGCACTTAACATTTTGGAGGATGAAAACAGTCTCTTATATTTTGTCTTTCCAGTTTTTCTCCAGACTGACGGAGCGATTTGTATACGGAGTGGACCTTCTAGTAGATACATTCTGGAGAATATGGACAGATCTTCTAGATGTCCTCGGAATTGATGGTAGGTGGGCAAAACAGTAGTTGAGGCGGTTCTCGTGTGTTCCCCAAGCTTACTTTGATTTTATTTCTTTTTATTTGATTACTAAATTTATGTGCCATCCCCCTGAGGACTTACAACAACTTTATTGTCACTTTGAATGTACACTGATCAGCATAATGTCAACTCGCAAAGCATCCCTGGCTTGCTCTTGAGTTGCCATAGGCAAGGGGAATGGGAAAACGGCGAAGCAGCAAGGCAGCCAAAACGAAAAGCACATTCCAGACATATCTCTCTCAAGGCTGCCTCCCAGGGTTACCCACAGCAGCTGGAGGGGAGTAATTTCTATAACCATGAGATTGCTCTGTTGGTGAATGCAACTGATAACACACCCTGGGGGGAAGGGGGGGAAACAGGGTCAAGTTTGGGTCATAAATTACGTGGGGTCAGAATTGGCTTCACTTGGAACCTGCCAACATGAAGCTCCTAATAAATAACTGGATTTCTTTTGAAGCTTGGCTCCAGGCTTATGATTTAGGGCATCCGTCAGAACCCTGACACATACATTAAAATGAAATTTCATTGCATACAGCTCTCAAAGGGTCTCCACCTCTACAATTATATACTATATAAACATGACAAAATAAATACATACAAAAGTATGCATATACCCACATATATTATGACACAGAAAGATAACACAGTCTAGTTCGGATGTGTACATGTACATGGCGAGGGAAACGAATCTTGTGAGTTTACCAGATAGGTGGCAGCTGTTACAGAATCCTGCTAGAAATAGAGCAACTCCCATTTCACCTCTATCAAAAAAGGAAAATAATAATTTTGCGAAGGGTCTCTTGCTTATAAAGGAAGGTTATTTAAAATGGATATTTTATAGTTAACTAGCTGATAACGCAGCCCAGTTTGTTTGTTTTTTGTAAGAACCAATCCCCCTTACTAGAGGGAGCCCCCTTGTGGAGTAATGTGAAGCTGTTACCATGGCAACTCCACTGTGTTGTACAGTAGAAGCCATTTTAAGGCCCAACAGGCTGTATCTTAACAGAACTTGAATCCAAAAGGCACACTATCACTATGAAAAGTACTGCAATTTGACACTATAGATATAATTTCATTCATTTTCATTTCAGCAGCCCAGGCGTTCCAGAGTTATGCTGGAACACACAAACACACACACACACACACACACACACACACACACACACACCAAGGGGTGTTAGGAGTGCCGTACCCCCCCCACAGTATTTTTTTCCAGAGGGTAAATCATCTGTGTACCAAGTTTGGTTGAAATTGCTCGAGGCGTTCCAGAGTTATGCTGGAACATACACACATACACCAGAGCCATTTATAGATAGCTAGCTAGATGGATGGATAGATGGATGGATGGATGGATTGGGTTTGAGGCTGAGTTTCAGTGGTTCTTAGAAAACTCAACATTACCAGGCCTGGTTGTTAAAGCCATGGAGTCAGGCAAGAGGATTGTCAACAGCTGGACATGGAAGGAGTTTGCAGGGGGTTGTTTTCAGGTAGTCCTTGATTTACGACCACAATGGGGACCCACCTGAATTTCCATTACTAATCGAAGCCCTTCTGAAGTGACTCGTGCCTGGTTTGACGGTCTTTTCTGCCATGGCGAAGCAAATCAGTGCGGCTGTTAAGTAAATCATGTTGGTTGTAAAGCAAATCCGGCTTCTCTTCTTGACTTTGCGCTTGTCAGAAGCCAACTGGGAAGGTTACAAATAACTATCACATGACACACACACACACACACACCCGAGACGATGGGATAAATTACATGACCATTACCCGAGGCCCAAATTTTGATTTGGGGACTCTGTGACAGTCATTAATACGAGGACTGCCTGTAAGTCACATTTTCAGGGCCGTTGTAATTTCAAACAAATGGATGGTGGTAAATTGAGGACTACCTTTTTTTTTTAAACAACCCTGTAATCCCTTGCATCAGGGTGGAACTAGGGCGACCGAATGGAGCCGAGCATTTACAGGCCCTTTCTGATGCCTACACGGTGTTCACAGCAGACAATTTTGTACTCATTGCGCCCAGAGAGAGAGAGAGAGATATCTGCTGCTACCTAGGACCAAACTTACAGCCTCCTGATTGTGAGGCGAGAGCTCCACCTCTAGGCCACCATGCCGTTCACATTAAGGACTACCTATATCGTCATCATCTTTTAACGACCCCATAATCCCTTGCAGGGTGGAGTCTGGGCAACTGAATGGAGTTAGCAGAGTGTTCGAATGGCCGGATGCCCTTCCTGTCGCCAATGCGGAGTTTTGTTCAGCAGATATATTCTCAGCGTGCCCAGAGAGAGAAATATCTACCTAGGATCAAACTCACAGCCTCCTTATTGTGAGGTGAAAGCTTCACCTCTAGGCCACCATGCCGGTTACATTAAGGATTACCTATAATACAGTTGTAAAATCCGATGAATTTGGGGGCGGGGGTTCCCCCATTTGTTGATGCTTGTTTTCCTACGTCGGCGGAATGAGCGTTGACGTTTTCTGCTTTGATTTTTTTTCCAGGATCCAACCTGACCCATTATTTCAGCCACACCGCCCTCGCCAACAATCCCGCTCGGGCCCTTTTGCTGATCGGCGCCATCTTGTTGGCGTATTGGTTCGTGTCTCTTCTCCTCGGATTCTTCTTCTATCTCTTGCACGTCCTGTGCGGGCGTTTCTTCTGGATCATCCGTATCGTCCTCTTCGCTCTGTCCTGCGTCTACATCCTTCAGAAATACGAGAGCGAGCCCGAACACGCCGTCCTTCCCCTCTGCTTCGTGGTCGCCGTCTACTTCATGACGGGTCCCGTGAGCTTCTACTGGCGGAGGAACAGCCACAACACCTTGGAGGAGAAGATCGACCACCTGGACAGCCAGATCAGGCTTCTGAACATCCGTCTGTCTCGCGTGATCGAGAATCTGGACCGAGGAGGCGACTAACGGGAGCGTCACCCTTCTGCGCGGGAGACGGGCAATCGCCACGTCTCGTCTACGACGAAGCGGATGTTGGGGTAAAGGACATGTGCACCATCCAGCCGTTAGTCTTCGCGCGTAGCTTGTCCGTCCATACCCTGAACGAAACACGAACGAACAGTAAGATAGATTAGCTGTACGTTCAGAGATGTTCGCCCACGAGTAGAATTTTATCTGCTGTTTTCCAAGCGTTTGAAACATCTTTTATAAAAAAAAAAAAGAAAAAGAAAAAAGAAAAGAAAAAAAAATAGAAGATTTGATAAAGGCCGATGGAGTCGTTTCGTTTCAAACAAGAAAATTCTCTATAAACCGGACGCCGATTTTACCTTCGGAAAGAAGGAAGGAAGCATGAAGAATTCAACAAGGAAATTTTGTGAAGATCACAATTGTGAGGATCGGTTTTCCTTTCCTTCTTTTTTTTCCATCTTGCCTTCGGTGATCATTTCATTTTGTGCCTCGTTTCGTCTTTTTCATATAATTGCGAAGGAAAAAAATAAATTATTTGCGTCAAGATCCCAATATGGTTCACCCCGAATTTTGAAAGCAAGATGTTGCGTCCTTCGGAGATCAACCAGAAGCATCAAAACTGCTTCTGTATTTTTTTTTCTCCAATCAGTTTTATTAAAAATGGGCCCTTTCTTTAGCCTACACACAAACACACACACACCAAAACAGTCCACCTTCCTATAAATAGTTGAGCCCCTTCTCCAAAACCTCTCCTGCTAAAATCTTCTGCCTGTCCACATTGGCTCGTCTTCTTCCTTGGCACAAATTGAGCAAAAGACCTTGAGAAAAAAAGTTGAGTGTCAGTCAGATAATATTAGCTGTGGAGAACAATTTTGTGTGCATAATGGCAGAAGAGAAGTTGGCTTTTCAGAATGGAAGCTACATTTCTATCGAAATGATGCCTTACCTGAAAAAAAGAGAGAAAGGCAGAAATGACCCCAAGCAGCCTCAGCTTGACTCGTTTTTAAAACACCCCAATCACGATCGGCGACAGATTAAAAAAGGATTGTAAAAAAGAAGAAGAGGAAGAAGAAGATAAGGTGGGATACGGGAATCTTTCTCAGGATTAACGTGGCAATAAATTCCATAACATCATCAACTTCAGAAGGATCTGTGCTTCATTCATCTATCCAAAATATTTCCCCCACATCCACCCCACAATAGATAATACGGAGGAGACAATTGGGTTCAATCCTTAAAAAAGGAGAGTGGTTAATTTGGTATTCCACGAAAATTGCCCAAGTGACCATTTGAGGTTCAGGGTGTAAATGGTACCCGCAAAGTAGTAAACCATCAGGGCCAGTTTCAAAGCAATTAACGTTGTTTCCCACGTGTTTCTAACCTCAAAAAAAACCACAATTCTTTTTTGTTTGAAAATCTATTCCGCAGCCGGTCATTTCCTGGGGAAACTGGAAGCTGCAGGAATAGTTAGCATTTCCTGGCCTCGTGATCCCCCTTTTCTTGTGTGCCTGTGGAAGTGGGCAATTATATATATAGTGAGTTGGTAAGTGTCTCCTTCCTTCCAGAAAAAAAAAGCAACATTTTTTGAAGGTTGCCACCAGTTCCCACAATCATTCCCAAATGAAGGCTCCAGAGAATGTTGGTTAAAATGGATTCCCTCCTTTAAATCAGCTTTCTCGTTAGTGGCAATGAAGGAACTAGTAAAAAATATATAGATGTATATGTATAAATAGATTTGATATACACAGCATTTTGTTCAGAATAAGGCTGTAGTTGAAAAAAAGAACATAAAATATTCATCAATTTTTTTTTTACTAGTTCCTTTATTGGCGAAAAATTAAGCATTTCAGTTTATATATCCCCCTGCCTTGGTGCAGATTTGACTTAAGTAAAATTCTCTTTTATGTAAATTAAACAGGAGCACAAATTATTGTACTTGAAATAGACTCTTCTTGCCATTTCCTTGCAGAGTTTTGAAAGTGAAGATGACCTTAAGTTATTTTTCCCCTTATTCTATTAAAAATACAAATGTGGATAGATTTTTTTTCTGCTTTATCCTTCTTCTTGTTACTGTTCACTTCTCTTGTAGATAGTACCATTGTGGTATTTTTTTCACCTTTGCTCATCTAGAAAATACCCTGCTTTGTAAAAAAAAAAACACAGATGTTGGTATATATTTATTGAATATATAGGTTCAGGGAGAAAAATTAAGCATTGCAGTTAATTATTGATGGCTGCGGTTGGCCATGGGCAGCAGTAAGGTATTTAATTTGATTTGTCAATTCAGGGAAAGAGAGGTGAAATGTTTAAACTAACCAGCTGCGATTCTTTTCTTACAAACCTTACACCAGTTTTCAAATTGGTACCAGGTTTTTTTTCCCCCCCAGTCTGAATTAAGATTGGATTTGCACTGTTGTTAATTCCTAACAGTTTGGAAAAACAGTTTTGCAATGTGTGCCAGCTTACTCTCACAACCTCAGCAAATACCGGTAAGTATTCCCCCCCCTTAATTGCAATCTCAGCCAATCTTGGTTAATTCTAACTTGGATTGTTCTTCAGATCCTAGGTATAATTCTGGTTAGAACTACCCATGGTTGATACTAGTGGAAGCAAAATTCTGGATGCCAAAGCATGCATTGCATTCTTAAATAATGCAAGAATATACAAAGCTAATCCTCTTTTGTATAGTTAAGAGGTATTAGACGTGCTAAAATTCCACTTTGCCAAGATTTTTACGTTCCTAGGATGGTTTTCGTTCAATAAATAGACCGACTTTCATTTTTTAATCATTCAAAACAACTTAACAAACCACCATCTTGTTGGCGTAATTACAATGATGGCAGCTCAAGGGAAATTTTTTTCCCCCAACCGAGAATTCCAGTCTTGTGTTAAAATCAGAGTGTCGTGTAGACATTTGTGGTGAATATCCGTGCAATTATTGTGATCGATTGAGGCACATAAGCCTGACCAAGAAATAGAGCAGAACTACTGAATTTAATGTGTGTGTTTTTTAAGTTGTCTTGGGTTTTGGAATATTGTGTGCAAATGTGTGCTAAGATAATGTCATACTTTTGCCTTTGGGGATATAATTAGGGTTTTGGGTTTTTTTTCCAAAGCTGCTTTGTCTTTATTTGTTGGCTGTAGATTATCTCTTTTTCTTCTGTTGATGAAGGTGACATGTGTTTTCCTGCCTGTTAATTTGTATTTTGCAGCTAAGATTCTTCTTTTATCTTCTCCTTCTTTTAAAGATCTTTAATCTTTCTTACATTTTGCATGAAACTTAAAACCGCTTCCTTAATTCCTTGGATCCTTGTTGCCAAGTGCCATGTTTAAAAAATTTCCTGTTGTAAAAGCAGAAATATATAGTATCTATATATAGATAGATAAATAGATAGATAGATATCCCTGGATCATAACTGTTTTATCTGCACTGAGTATAGTGATTGATTATCCTACCTGGACATTTGATCTCCTAAGTATTAGGTTGTTTTTTTTAAAAAAAAAGTCTGTATGGCAAAATTATGTGTTTTGTTTAAGAAAAAAAAAGATTTTGGTGAGAAGGAAGTGTCCTGGGCCTCCTTTTAATCAATGATCTTAATAAAACCTTAGTTCTATGAATGATGCTATTGAATAACTGTGAAGATTTGGGGAAAACGTTCGTCCACGCCTTTATTTATTATCTGACCACCAAGACCTATGTACGTCTACATAGTGAATTGTTTGTAGACTGATGTCACAACTGAATTATGGTGTGGTGACCAAATAAATCTTAAATGTTTACTGTAACTTTTGCAGTGGTATCTTCATTGCTCGCTCTCTCCCTCCCTCCCTCTCTGTCTCTCTTTGTCTCTGTCTTTCTTCCTCTCTCTTTCTCTCTTTCTGTCCCTCTCTCTCTTTCTGTCTCTCTCTGTGTGTCTTTCTTCTTCTCTCTCTCCCTCTCCTTCTCTCTTATCTTCATTTAATGACCCCATGATCCCTTACGGGGTGG
>WNWU01000060.1:3740352-3752826 GCA_012654045.1 Ptyas mucosa | reverse complement strand
TCCATTCCATTCCATTCCATTCCATTCCATTCCATTCCATTCCATTCTCTACTCTCTTCTTCCTTTCCTCTGCTCTCTTCTGCTCTGTCTATTCTATTCTATTCTATTCTATTCTATTCTATTCTATTCTATTCTATTCTATTCTATTCTATTCCATTCCATTCCATTCCATTCCATTCCATTCCATTCCATTCCATTCTAAATTCTATTCTATTCCATCCCATCCCACCCCACCCCACTCTATTCTATTCTATTCTATTCTATTCTATTCTGTTCTGTTCTATTCTATTCTATTCTATTCTATTCTATTCTATTCAACTGATGGGGATTTTGTGAATGCTGAATGATGGTCAAGTGATGTTACAACTATTTTGGGATTGCACTCAAGGCTATACGTGCTATTTTGACTTTGAATTCATGGAACTTATTTCAAAGTGAACTTCAGAGGGATGCCATTTGACCTGGTGAGGTCCTCTTTCTCTGTCTCCCCCCCCCCCCCCCACTTCTAGGTGAAACCATCTTGAAAGGAGTGGATGAGAGCAACGCCCTCGTCCTTCCGTCCCGAAAAACCCAGGAGAAACCAGCAACCTCCCTTAAAAGTGCAGGAAAGAAACCCCTGACAAAGAAGCAGAAGAAGAATTTGCAAAAGGTTTTGGAACAAAAAGCCAAGAAGGAAAAGGTGGGTGTTTGATTTCAGGAAAACCACCACCCTCGATTGAATATGATGATGCGGGGAGGCAGGGGACGTCAGCCTCATTCTCGGCTCACGTGGTCTGTTCTGTTGGGTTGGGTTTGAAATTCCAGCGAGCGGAATTGCTGAAAAAGCTGAGCGAAATCCAGGTGCCTGAGGCCGAAATGAAGCTTCTCTATACCACATCCAAGCTTGGAACAGGAAAACGGATGTTCCAAGCGAAAAGGTAAGATAAGGAAGTGTGAGGGGTCCCTTGCGGTCTCTGAGCTTGGTGGTGGTCTTGCAGACGTTTCATGACCCAGCTAGGTAACATCATCAGTGCTAGAAGGGAATGGAGTTTTCAGAATGGAGAAGGAGAAGGGAGGAGAAGAGAGGAGGACTGTAGGATCCTTGGTGCTCTCTGAGCTTGGTGGTTTTCTTGGAGACATTTCATAGTAGCAGAGGGTAGTAGTAGGGTTTGCAGAGAGGAGGAAAAGGGAGGGAGATGACAAAGACTGGGGGGTATTTGATGCTCTGAGCTTGGTGGTCGTCTTACAGACGTTTCATGACCCACTGCTAGAAGGACATGGGGTTTGCAGAATGGTGAAGGGAGGGGAAAGAGGAGGACTGTGGGGTCCTTGGTGCTCTCTGAGCTTGGTGGGGTTTTTTTACAGACGTTTCATTGCAAAATCTCCATTCCCACCCCATGCCAGGGAAAGGATATTGCAAAATCCCCATTCCCACCCCATTCCAGGGGAAGGAAATTGCAAGATCTCCATTCCCACCCCACTCTGGGGCCAGCCAGAGATGGTATTTGCCAGTTCTCCGAACTACTCAAAATTTCTGCTACCGGTTCTCCAGAACCTATCAGAACCTGCTGGATTTCACCCCTGGTTTGGGGGATAATGTGGAAGTCTTGGTGTTTCAGGTCAGTCCAGGAAGCAAGTGCCGAGTGGTCAAAGAAAATCAAAAGCATTGGGGGTGCCAATAGGAAAAGAGGCAGACTTGAATTGGAGGAGGAAGAGGAAGAAGAAGAGGAGGAAGAGGAAGAGGAAGAGGAGGATTCTGAGAAGGAAGAACAGGTTGACAAGGCACTCCCAGAAGCCTCCATCCCCACCACTGAGACAGAATCCGGAAAGGTCTCCAAATGTCCACTCTCTTTACCCAAAGAACTTGATAAACCTCCTGAGCAAAGAAACACAACCTCTAAACCCACATCTGAACCTGCAGTGTTTGTTCCAGTGGATCGATCCCCCGAGATTCAGGTCAGTTTTGAATCCAATCCGTAGAGAATGTTCTCATGTCTCATTCAAGTTTGCTAACTAAGCAAATTTCAGCTGGACATGCAGTTATATATACCTGAGCTCTGAGATCTATCTATCTATCTATCATCTATCTATATAAAATCAGATATCATAGAAGAGCTCAGATGCTATAAGATAGAGATAGATAGATAGACAGACAGACAGACAGACAGACGGATGAGAAGGTAATTAAGAAAATATTAGAATGCGCAGAAAGGGATAGATTAACGTTCACTATTAAGGATAAAGAAGAAACTGAATATGTTTTGATATGGGATGTATTTTATCAATGGCTAGACAATAGAAACAAGTTAGACATAAGAGGAAATGCTAACGTGGAGAGTTGCTAAAGAAGGTGATGTTTAGTATTATTGTTACATTATCAATATTATTGTGATGAATACTGCAACAAATATGTGGATTATGACTGCTTAAAAATAACTACCCAGATCACACACTGTTTGGTGGAAATTGAATGTTATATAAATAAAATAAAACAGGGAGATAGATAGATAGATAGATAGATAGATAGATAGATAGAATAGATGATAGATAGATACATAGATAGATTATAGATAGATACATAGATAGATAGATAGATAGATAGATAGATAGGATATCTGATGATAGGTAGGTAGGTAGGTAAGTAGATAGATAGATAGATAGATAGATAGAATAGATGATAGATAGATACATAGATAGATAGATTATAGATAGATAGATAAATAGATAGATGTGATATCTGATGATAGGTAGGTAGGTAGGTAAGTAGATAGGTAGGTAGATAGATATAATAGATGATAGATAGATAGATACATAGATAGATAGATTATAGATAGATAGATAGATAGATAGAATGAATAGATCATAGATACATAGATAGATTATAGATAGATAGATAGATAGATAAATAGATGTGATATCTGATGATAGGTAGGTAGGTAAGTAGATAGATAGATAGATAGATAGATAGATAGATAGAATAGATGATAGATAGATAGATACATAGATACATAGATACATAGATACATAGATTATAGATAGATAGATAGATGTGGTAGCTGATGATAGGTAGGTAGGTAGGTAGGTAGATAGAATAGATAGATGATAGATAGAATAGATAGATAGATAAATAGATAGATAGATCGATCGATCGATCTCAGGTGCTAAGCCAAAATCATCTGGTCCGGGAAGTGTGAAGCGACATGCATCTTACAACGAAAGAGGTTCTTAGAGTGGAAATATTAACCACAAGCGGTTTTAAAACTCCAAAAGGATGCGTGTTGAAATTTAATTTACAATTTGGGCTACTGCAGTATTTGTTGTTTGTAAATATCCTCTGTTTCTCTTGTTTGTCAAAGGAAGCCCGGTTGAAACTCCCCATACTCGGAGAAGAGCAGGTCGTCATGGAAGCCGTGCGGGAGAATCCTATCGTCATCGTATGCGGGGAAACAGGTTGCGGGAAAACCACCCAAGTGCCTCAGTTCCTCTACGAAGCAGGCTACGCGAGGTACAAATTTGGGGGCTTCTAAGGCAGCCTCTCGTACAGGTAGTCCTCGACTTAATAACAGTTCATTTAGTGACCATTCGAGGTTACAACGGCACTGGAAAAAGTAACTTAGGACCATTTTTCACACTTATAACCGTTGCAGCATCCTCATTGGCAACTGACTCATATTTATGACTGTCCCAGGATCATATGACACCCCCCTCCCCCCCCATTACGACCTTCTGACAAGCAAAGTCATTGGGGGAAGCCAGATTCACTCCACAACTGTTTTACTAATTTAACAACTGCAGTGCTCCACTTAATAACTGGAGCAAGAAAGGTGGTGAAATAGAGGCAAACTCACTTAACAAATGTCTCGCTTAGCAACCAAAATTTTGGGCTCAGTTGTTGTAAATCAAGGATTGCCTGTCTGTGCTTGCTAGAATAAAATAAAATCAGAATCAGAATAGAGCTGGAAGGGACCTTGGAGGTCTTCTAGTCCAGTCCCCTGCTCAAGCAAGAGAACCTATACCATTTCAGAAAAGTGACTGTCCAGTCTCATCTTTAAAACCTCCAGTGATGGAGCTCCCACGTTTTCTGGTGGCAAGCTGTTCCACTGGTTAATTGTCCTCACTGTTGGGTAGTTTCTCCTTAATTCCAGGTTGCTTCTGTCTTTGGTTAATTTTCATCCATCAATTAACAATACCTCACACATACTTTGGCTTCAAACCTTCGTTTCCACAAAGCTCTGGTACAAATAATAAATTTAAACCAGTGTTTTTTTAAGCTTACCAACTTTAAAATGCACAGACTTCAGCTCCCAGAATTCCTCAGCCAGAATCTTGGGAGTTGAAGTCCATCCGTGTTGCCTATGGAATCCTGTGAAGTGAAGGCTTCTCAGGCGGCTAGGGAATTCTGGGAGTTGAAGTCCACACATTGTAAAGTTGCCACAGTTGGGAAACTCTGCTCTTAACTAATTTACTAAAACCTCATCTCAATTCTGTTTGTAGCACCGGCGGCATCATTGGGATTACCGAACCGCGGCGTGTAGCGGCGATATCTATGTCTCAGCGAGTTGCAGCAGAAATGAATTTATCCCAACAGTAAGGATGGCCTCTTTTCCAATATTGGTTTCAGATATTATTGTGGGGAAAAATTCTGTTGAAACAGAAACATTGCAAGTTCTGGCATCTAGAATGCAGTATTGCAGACTACTTCTGCTGAGTGCCGGTTGCCAGCAGTTCGATCCTGATGGGCTCAAGGTTGACTCAGCTTTCCATCCTTCCGAGGTGGGTAAAAAATGAGGAGCCAGATTGTTGGGAACAAGAGGCTGACTCTGTAAACCGCTTAAAGAGGGCAGTAAAGCACTGTGAAGCGGTATATAAGTGCTACTGCTACTTCCTCCCTCCCTCCCTCCCTCCCTCCCTTCCTTCCTTCCTTCCTCTACCCACTGCCAGCAGATCAAATCTCACCAGGCTCAAGGTTGACTCAGCCTTCCATCTTTCCGAGGTGGGTAAAAATGGGGACCCAGATTGTTGGAGGCAAGAGGCTGACTCTGTAAACCACTTAGAGAGGGCTGGAAAGCATATAAATCTAAGGACTATTGCTATTGTTAGCATTTTGACTAACTTGATCCAATCAAATGCATTCTCTGAGGTTTTGAAATGACTGCTACCAAAATGAAAGCAGACAATGTTTGCAGATCATGAGCCTAATGTTCTTTAAGCATTTACTTGCTGTTTACATTTGTCCTAAATACATCCAGTGAGATGGGAGTCCTGACTTGATGGGTTTAAACGGTGTCATTTCACTTTTGTGTGTTGTGAGGGGGAATCTGACAACCTCAGCTTGATTTCTACATTCTCTGTCCCAGTGTGATTTCCTACCAAATCCGTTATGAGGGGAACGTGACGAAGGAGACGAAAATGAAGTTCATGACGGATGGTGTGCTGTTGAAAGAAATCCAGAAGGTGAGGGCTTTATAGTTTCCTCTTTTGAAATGTGGGGTGGAAATTGATTTTTAGGAGAATGTGCATACGTGTGGAACATTTTCTCGCTTTAGCACAGGGCTGTCCAACTTTGGCAACTTTTAAGACTTGTATACTTCAACTCCCAGAATTCCCCCACCAGCTTAAGACTTGCAGACTTCAGCTCCCAGAATTCCTCAACCAGGAATTCTGGGAGTTGAAGTCCACAAGTCTTAAAAGTTGCCAAGGTTGGAGACTCCTGCTTTAAGTAATCTCAAACTCCTCAGCCAGTTTAAGACATGGGGACTTCAACTCCCAGAATTCCCTCACCAGCTTAAGACTTGCAGATTTCAACTCCCAGAATTCCTCAGCCAGTTTAAGACTTGTCGACTTCAATTCCCAGAATTATTTCTTTCATTTCTTCTTAAAAGGCCTTGAAATTTCCAATACTATTGCAAGTAGTCCTCGACTTACGACCACAACTGGAGCCAGAATTTCCATTGCTAAGTCAGGGGGTTGTTAAGCGAGTCATGCCGAATTTTGCATCCTTTTTTTTTTTTTAAGTATGGCTGTAAAACAGATGACCGCAGTTGCTCAGTGAATCACACATGGCCATTAAGCAAATCCAGCTTTGCCCGTTGACTTTGCTTATAAGAAGCTTGCTGGCAAAGATTGCAAATGGCAATCACTTGACCTCAGGACAGGGCAACCGTTATAAATACATGACCATTTCCAAGTGCCTAAATTGGGATCACGTGACTGACACAGTCATAAGTTCCAGGACCACTTTTTTTCCAGCGCCTTCGTAACTCCAACCAGTCGCTAAACGAACCATTGTAAGTCGAAGACTACCGGTAATTGTTGCCCGACGCTCATCGTTCCTGAATCCCAGTTCATGAGGCTGGCAAACCGAACTGAAACTCTTCCAACTCTTTTTTTCCCAGGATTTTTTGTTATCCAAGTACCACGTCATAATTCTGGACGAAGCCCACGAGAGGAGCGTCTATACCGACATCTTAATTGGTCTTTTATCTCGCATCGTGCCTCTTCGAGCTAAGGTAAAGGCGAAAGAAGGGATTCATTCAAGGTAGGCAGTGTTTCCATGCCGAGCTCAAGATGTTGAGACCATAGAAAGAGTGCAGAGAAGAGCAACCAGAATGATGAGGGGACTGGAGACTAAAACATACGATGAACAGTTGCAAGAACTGGGCCTGGCTAGTCTAGTGAAGAGAAGGACCAGGGAAGATAGGATAGCAATCTTCCAATATTTGAGGGGCTGCCACAGAGAGGAGGGGGTCAAGCTATTTCCCAAAGCACCTGAAGGCCAGACAAGGAATAATGGATGGAAACTGAACAAGGAGAGATTCAATTTAGAAATAAGGAGGAATTTTCCTTATTGACAGAGCAATCAACCAGTGGAACAGAAGTTGCCTTCGGAAGTTATGGGAGCTTCATCACTGGAAGCTTTCAAGGAGAGACTGGATAGTCCAGAGACTGGGCTACCATCTATCAGAAATGGTGTAGGGTCTCCTGCTTGGGCAGGGGGTTGGACTAGATGACCTACAAGGTCCCTTTCCAACTCTGTTATTCTAAAAAAAAAAAAAAACCCACCTGCCTTCAAGCTAAAAGCCAGCTAAAACTGTTCGCCAGATTTAAGGAAAAAGCCTCTTTTACATGCACACCTCACCTTCCTCCTCTTGTTCCCCCCTCCCCCAAAAAATCTTTCTAAATCTTTAATTCTGAATTCACGAAAACCCAACCTTTGAACGTTTTGTTTCTCTTTTCGTTTGCCAGAAAGGGCAGCCGCTGAAACTGATCATCATGTCTGCGACGCTACGAGTTGAGGATTTCACGGCTAACCAAAAACTTTTTCCTGTTCCTCCTCCGGTTATCCAGGTAAAAAAAGGAGTGGGATGGGGTGTGGGGTTAGGAAAAATAAATGAGATTTTTGAACATTTTGCTCGGGCTTCCTTTCCAATCTTTGCTTCAATACAACCCTCTTTGATAATAATAACTTTATTGTCATTGTATGCGTATACGCAGTATACCCATACAACGAAATTCACTGAACACCGAAAGACCAGGTCCAACACATATAACAATCCCCAAACACCCCCCCACCCACCACAAATTCCCCACCCCTAAACCACCCAAACATCCACACAGCAGACCAAGTAATGCTGTCCATCAGCTCACCGATGGTGGCCCTTTAGTTCATTGTTGAGTGCAATTATAGCTCTGGGATAAAAACTATTCAGAAGACGTGTGGTCCGAGTTTTAATTGTTCTGTATCTTCTACCAGAAGGCAACAGTCCAAAAAGATTGTAGGCAGGATGGGAAGAGTCTCTGAGAATGTTATGCAACTTCCTCAAACAGCAAGAATCGAAGATGTCGTCCAGGGCTGGTAGCTGGAGCCTGATGATATTCTGGGCAGTTTTAATGATTCTCTGTAGAGCTTTTCTGTAAGTGCTACAGAGCTGCTCCCATACCATGCAAGAATGCCGTATGTCAGGACACTCTCCATGGTGCTGCAATAGTAGGACAGAAGGAGTTGCTGAGTGTTGTGGCCCATCAGCGGCCTGTGCGGATTGTAGCTGATTCCGACAGCGAGGAGGCTGGTGTGGTGCTGCGCCAGCAACCTGTGCAGCTGACGCTCGAGTCAGAGAATGAGGAGACTGGAGAAGATGTGGTGGCAGAGGCAGGGATTCAGCCAGGGCCTTCAGAACCTCCAGAAGCTCCCATAAGTGAAGAGGACGAAGAGAAGGAGCCTCTTCTCAATGCACAGGCACGCAGAGCTGCTAAAAGGCAGGAGTGGCTCCTTAGGAGGAGGTCTCTTCGAGAGTAAGGCTTGGGGCTAATTGGCCCCTGCCTTAGCCTATTTAAGGAAGAACGCCGACTGAAGCAATTTGTAGGGAACAACTTTAGTTCACTCTACTTCACGTCTGGATTCTCTGCAAATTGCTTCTGGGCTTTCTGCCAACCTTAGTAAGATTGTGATTACTTTATCTCTGGTTTCTTGTAGGCTGTTAAGAAAGTTTCTTAACAGCCTTTGTTTGGAAACAGACTGAGTTATTTTAGTAAATTAAGTTTTGTACAAACTTAGTGTGTGCTGTCTTCTTTGGGGACCGTAGCTGGGGCAGAACACTGAGATAGATTTATCTTCCCGAGCATTCTCAGGAAGTACAGCCTCTTCTCTTTCTGTCAGTCTCACCCGAAAGCCTTCCGGGTTCTAACTCAGCCTTCAGTTTGGTGAAGATAAAAATTAAGTTGAGTTTAAGCTGAGAATTTTATATTTCTCGGTGTTATGCAGGAAGCCCTCGACTTACAACGGTTCGTTTTAGTGACCGTTGAAAGCCACAACGGCATGCAAAAGTGAGACTTACGGCCGTTTTTCACATCGATGATCGTTGCAGCTTCCCCATGATCGAAATTCGGATGCTCCTATTTATGACGGTTGCTAGTGTCTCCTTTTGCGACCTACCGGCCAAGCAAAGTCAACGGGGAAGCGGTGATTCACTTAACAACCGTGCGGCTCACTGTTAAACAGCTGCAGTGATTCAACTTAACGACCGGGGCAGGAAAGGTGCTAAAAGGGGGCAAAGCTCACTTCACTGTCTTGCTTATCCACGGGGCTCCGTTGTGGTCATAAGTCCTGTATTATAATTATAAATCATATTGACGTGAACCGTAAAATAAACAGCAAGCCTTTATTCTGAAAAAAAAACCAAACTAACTAACCGGGCGGTAATTTAATGCAGAACCTTTTGATAATGTCAATTTAAATCTGGGTTCAGACCATTGTTTGGCTGTCTTCTTGCAATTCAGCATTGTTTTCGTTTTTTGGGGTTTTTTTTTACCTGTGGTCTTTTCTATGTCAGGTGGATGCGAGGCAGTTTCCAGTCACCGTTCATTTCAACAAGAGGACTCCGTTGGAAGATTACAGCGGGGAATGTTTCCGGAAAGTCTGCAAAATTCACCGAATGCTTCCTCCAGGTCAGAGGGCTGAGTAAAAAAGGAAAAAAACAACAACAATTGCCTGAAGAGATCATCATCATCTTCTTTTAACGACCCCCATAATCCCTTGCGGGGTGGAGTCTGGACAACGGAATGGAGCTAGTAGAGAATTTTACTGGCCAGATGCCCTTCTTGTTGCCAATGCGGAGTTTTGTTCGGCAGATATATTCTCATCGTGCCCAGAGAGAGAAATATCTGCCTCAGCCTAGGATCAAACTCACAGCCTCCTGATTGTGAGGCGAGAGCTCCACCTCTAGGCCACCACACCACTCAGTTGCCTGAGGAGATTCTTATACAATTTAATTTTACAAAGCATTCAAGTAAGAGCAGCAGTACTTAATTCCCTGATAGAGTTGCAATAAAGTTCCAACCAAAAGGTCCTTGGTACTCTCCGAGCTTGGTTATTTTCTTCCAAACATTTCATTACCCAACTAGGTAACATCATCAGTGCTAGAAAGAAGTAGGGTTGGCACCCTGCTACCACTGATGATGTTACCTAGTTGAGTCTTGAAACATCTGCAAGAAAATTGCTAAGCTCTGAGAGCACCAAGGAGCCCACGGTTCTCCTCCTCCCCTTTTCCTCCCCTTTTCCTTCTCTTTTACTCCACATACCCCACTTCTTTATAAAACTGATGATGTTACCTAGTTGGGTCATGAAAGGTCTTCAGGCAAACCAGCAAGCACCAGGGACCCCTAACTTTAACTCTGAACTACAAATATTTCCTTTAAAGTTCTGGCTACCCATAGATCTCTCTGCTTCTTCCCCAAAGCAGGCCCATCAAGCTGGATGCCTACCCCCATCATCCCCAGCCAGGCCTTTCGGCATTTAAACATTTCGATATTCTGCAAAGGGAGCAGGAGGTTTTCATTTTTTGAAGAGACGTTCTACGCTCTGTGATGACCCAAAGCACGGCACAGAGATAATGCAAACAGCTGGCAGTCCAAACCGCCCCTTTATTGCTCCAAAACTCCCCAAACGCTCCCACGTTTCTGCCAAGTCCCAGAGCAGAGTGAGAACAAACCCCCATACAAACCTCAAGCAGCCTCTGGCTGCGATTCATCCAGCCCAACGCTGTCTACACCAAGGCTGCATGGCAATAAATCCCAAATGTATTTGGCAAAACAAGAGCCAAGCAAGGAGTTCAGGGAGCAAAAGATCCAGATAATTAGTTTCAGAACACCAACAAGGAATGCAAGGATTCTTGGCAGGTTCAAACATCCGGCACACAACACTCCAGGAACTCAGGCTTTGTTCCCGACAATTCCTCTGCCTACGGCGTCTCCTTAAGTCTCAATCCCCAGTTGTGCCTGGTGAAGCTGGGCGGGGCACTCTCCTCGCGCATGGCCTACTCCGTCTGCACTGATCACGCCTTCTCTGCACTCCCCGAGCCCTTGCATTAGGTTGTTGCTCCTTGTCTCCTCCCGGGAGGAGAGCTGTGTCTCTCCTGCAGGCCTTAATTCTGAGCAGCCTTGGCTGGACCGACTCAGCCCTTCCCCAGTATCCTCCAAGGCCAACGGAGCTGCCCTTTCTCTCGCTGTCAGTTCTTGTTCCAGCTCATCTTCCCCCGCAGATTCAGATGCCCGACGTGGTACATGACACGCTCTTTGCAACTTTCTCTCGGGTGGTCCAGTTTAAAATGCCGTCCTTCCTTCCTTCCCTTTTGCAGGGGGCATTTTGGTGTTCTTAACCGGGCAGGCCGAAGTCCATTCCCTTTGTCGGAGGCTAAGAAAGTCCTTCCCTTTTTGCAAAAACGCAACCCCGGGTAAGTTTTGCACTCTTAAATTTTACTCCTGTGGTCCTCCTCTTTAAAAACTTTCTCCAACAGCAATGGGGGAAAAAAAGGGCAATCGATCCTTGAGAGCTCAGCCGTTTCATCTCTGATCTGGGAGGGGGCAACCTGGGGTCATCTAGAGCAGTGATGGCTAACCTTTTCCAGACCGAGTACCCAAAGTACGTGCACGAACCCCCCAAAGGCAATTTGCATGTGGCCCCTTGCACGCCTCCACACACGCGACCCCCCCCCCCACGCCGTGCATGCGCAACAGAGACCCGACCAAGCTGGCCGGCGGGAGGCACGCACGCATGCACGACGGAGCTGAACTGGGGCGACAGCTCGCGTTCCCGCAGGGGGCGCTGTGTGCCACAGGCTCGCCATCACGGATCTAGAGGTTTTGGACGTTAACTTGGGCAAAGGATTGTGGGAGGGGTAAATTCAGGCATCGCGAGGGCACCAGGTTATTTACCCGTGCTCTACATTTTTCTGGTTTAAATCTTTAGGGATGGGACGTAGCTGTTTTTCCTTTGCTAACAGAAAATATAGTACAGGTAGTCCTCGACTTACGACGCTCAACATTTCTGTTGCTAAGTGAGGTGGTTGTTAGGTGAATTTTGCATACCTCATATTACGACCTTTCTGGCCTCGGTTGCTAAGTGAATCGCAGCAGCGGTTAAGTTAGTCACTCAGTTGCTAAGTGAATCTGGCTTCCCCATTGGTCAGAAGGTCGCAAAATGGGATCACATGACCCCGGGACACTGCGAACGATAAATATGCAGTCATAAATGTGAGTCATAAATATGCAACCGTTATAAATACAAGGTGCCAAACATCCGAATTATAATGATGTGACCCACGGGGACGCCGGAACAATTATCAGTGTGAAAACGCTCATAAGTCTCTCTTTCCAGTGACGTAACTTCGAGCGGTCACTAAATGAACTTTGTAAGTCTTGGACTAACTGTAGTCTTGAGACAATTGATTTTCTCCATTTTTTCATCTCTCTGAGGTGACCCTGATGTCTGGTGATATGTGAACCCCCATCAGGAAGTTCTGGCCCTGTTCATCACTCTCTTAAATTGGCTTTTTGAATCATTCACTCTAGAACTGTTTCTCTCTGGACACTTTAAGAGGGGAGGGCTGCACCTCCCATAATCCCCCAGCCAGAATGGATGGACTTGCTGGGGAATTCTGGGAGTTGAAGTCCATCCATGTTGCCTGGGGAATTCTGGGAGCTGAAGTCTGTCCATGTTGC
>WNWU01000060.1:3710335-3721039 GCA_012654045.1 Ptyas mucosa | reverse complement strand
TCTTGCTAGCCCCCCCCCCCTCATGCCCCTAGCAAGCCTTGGGAGCCAGTTGCAGGGAAAAAGCCATTTTTTTTCGTGACCCAAATATAAGCCGAGGGGGCGTTTTTCAGCCTGAAAAACGGGCTGAAAAACTCGGCTTATATTCGAGTATATACGGTATATTTTTTAAAGAAAAGAATCCAAAGAATCAGAAGGCAACGTGCAAACATATTGGCTTAGGAAATTATGATTTGCATGATGTCACTTTTTAGCCGAACTAAACTCCCGTGTTCTCCCCGTTTTTATTTTCTGGGTTGTGTGTCCCTTCTGAAGGGGTTTCGGCGATCGAACCTGAGTGGATCCCTCTTCTCCTGCCCCCCTACTGCCATTTTGAAAAGCCTCTGGAAGAGCCGCCTCCATTTTATTGCCCCGAAACAGGCCAGGTCCGTTGCCACAGGGCCAGCGTCTTCTGTAAGTTTGCATTTCCCCAGGAAATAAAATTATCTTTCTTTTCTCCTTAAAGTCCGCAACCGAAAAAACAGGAGCTCAGTTGTGATTCTGTTAACTTTGGGCAAAGTTTTTTGCAGTTCCCCTGGTGTTATTGCAGGAAGCTGCAATTTCTTGATGTATTTTGTAACATTTTTGGACGTGGCACCAAGTGCCCCGATGACAATGGGTATCACTGTTCCATGTTTCATCCATAATCGCCTAGTTTCGATGACCAGGTTGTGATATTTTGTGATTTTTTTCCCAGTTGTTGTTGTTGTTCTTCTTCTTCCCCCCCCCCCCCCCCCCTCCCCTTCCCCTCCTCCTCCTCCTCCTCCTCCTCCTCCTCCTCCTCCTCCTCATACTTTTATTCATTAAACATGAAACTCACAAATATATACCATATTTTTCAGAGTATAAGACGTAGCTTAGTTTTTGGGGAGGAAAATAGGGGGGAAAAAAATCTGCCTACCAGGTAATTCATCTGGCTAACGTCCTTAGTCTGGTCAGCTTCAGCACATTAGTTTGCTGGTTTTTTATTCCCTGCTTGGGGATAAAAAACAGCTTCTAAGGCACAGCTGATCTTTGGAGAGAGAAGCAATGAGAAAAGCAGGCAAACCACAGAGATCACTTCATTCGCTAGCGCCTCGTTAGAGCTGAAAAAAAGCTTCGAAAAAGCTACGTTCGGAGTATAAGACGCACCCGAATTTTCAGCCTCTTTTAGGAGTGAAAAAAGTGCGTCTTATACTCTGAAAAATACGGTATATCAAATAATATAATATCACAAATATTATTGACTGGCACTGATGGTTGATACAAGTTACTGCCAGCATCCTAGGTATCAACCAAGTATCTTATTAAATTATTATTATTATTATTATTATTATTTTATTCATTAAACATGAAACTCAGTCAACTGAACACTCAAAAATGTGTCACAAATACCATTGACTGGTGCTAATGGTTGATACGGGTTTTATTATTATTTGTTTTATTATACAAAATACAAAAAAAAAAGAAATAGGGATTTAAGGAAAGAAAAGAAGTTATGGGAAGGGGTGTGAGATAAAAAAACGGGAAAAAAAGGCATTGACTTCCGACTCTTCTTAGCGCAGATAAAAAAACACTCCAACCTCAACTTATTTGCTTTTACGCATGAATATATAACTAGCCATTTCTATAAGGACAAATCTTTCTGATCCGTAAAACCAAAGTCAACGTTTCGTTTCTTTTATTTTCTTCATCACAAGCACAAAACCCAGAAGTGGTATCCAAATTGAAATAAATGTTCCTCTTTGAATAAATTGAATCAATTTATAATCATTCCTCCCCTTATATTCCTTGCTATAGAAATAATTCTAACTTCGAACGGTCACTAAACGAACCGTTATAAGTTGAGGACCACCCGTATATTCGCTCTGCTCCCTTCTCTTCCTAACAGACCGGGTCGGTTGGCCCCTTCCAGCCGTGGAGGTGGATTATCCCGAAGGCCTTGATCGCTTCAAACATTTTGCCAGGTTTCTCCTGGAAGGAAAGGTGAGTTGCCTGCGTCTTTTTACAGTCAGTCCTCGGCTTACGACCACAATTGAAACCGGAACTTAGGTCGCTAAACGATGCAACCCTTTAAATAAGTCATCATACGATTGCACCCAATTTTATGAGCATTCTGCTGCGGACATTAACAGCTGCAACTGTCATAAAGGTAGTCATAAGAGTGAGGATTAGTAGTAAGTCAGTTTTCAGCACCATCGTAACTTCGAATGGTCGCTGAATAAATGGCCGTAAGATGAGGATGTCCGTATCTCCCCCCATGACCTGCTGCTGTTTCAGACTTCCACTGAATTGTAAGCATTTTCCCCAACCTTCTGGCCCACCAGTTAACTGCATTCGACTACAAATACCATGTTCTCCACCCAGGAGTAGCCAAATTAGCTGCACATGCATGAGTGGTAATCCAGCAATCACTAGAAGGCCACTAATTTCCTACCTTTAGAATTTTTTTAAAAATCCATTTTTGGGAGACTGCGTTTACTTGGATATAAATGCAACAGATTAAAAAGTTGGTCTTTGATTGAAAAAACTCTTCAGGGTGTTGACTTTTTTTTCCCCTAGGTTGTGAAATTGTTGGCGACTTACAGCCGTTGTCTGCTGTCGAGTCCAGTCACGATGCTAAAGACCTGGTCCAAGTAGGTTGTGAAGTGTTTTCCTCTGCTTGCGTATGGGCTGTGAAAATTGTGTATCTATCGCCTTGTCCACACCAGAAAGCCAGTCTTGGAACCAGTTACATTTGCTTACCTTTGATAGAATCAGAATACAGCTGGGAAGGGACGTTGGAGGTTGTTAAGGAATATGCGCAGAGTAACCCTTGAGTAGCAAGGTTGTGCACATGAGAAACGACTGAGAGTGATTGTGAATAAGCACTGTCAATACACAGACACACTGAGTTGTGATATTCTTTTACTTTTAGGAAAAAGAAAAGCAAAGCCCAACAAACAATCCAGGTCATACACAGATAAAGATAGTTAAATTGTCAACCAAGGGATATTGCAAGAACAAAGTCTTCTTACCCGTTGTTGTAGTCATATGCAATAAAACAGTTCTTTTTGGAGTTGCAAACAGGAACAAGTACAGCAGTAAAACAATCAGTAAAACAGTAGAAAACAACAAGTAGCAGTGATCATGCAGAGAGAACCGGCAGAGAGGAACGGGGGTAGCAATAATAATGTAATAAGAAAAAATAAGCTATGATTCAAGCTTCCTCTTAAGTACGTTGGCTACAGAGCTAGCCAATCAGAATACAGTATGATGCAATACAGTGTTACAGGCTTAAAGCTATACATTACATTTTGACTGCAAACATGCATTGATGGTTTATATATATTGCCAACCCAACCAGTTAGGAAATAACCATTCCCTAACAGAGGTCTTCTAGTCCAGCCCCCTACTCAAGCAGCAGATCCTATACCAGTGATGGCTAACCCTTTTCTTGCCGTGTGCTGAAAGCGTGTGTACGCGCCGGCACCCCTAATGCAATGCATGTCCCACTGCTCATGCACGCATGACCCCCCCCCCACGAATGCATGCGCGACCCCATCCCCGCCCCCCCATTTTTGGCTTAGCAGGCCTCCTGGGCCCAAAAATGGGGTGTGGGGGGGGGGCATGCCACTCCCCCGCCCTCCGCATGCTCATGCCTCCTGCATGTACCCCACGCATCCCGAAAATCAGCTGGCCGGTGGGAGGCGCGCATGCGTGGTGGAGCTGAGCTGGGCGACGGCTCGTGTGACCTCAGAAAGGGCTCTGCATGTCAGCTGTGGTAAGGTGCCATAGGGTCACCATCACGGTCCTACACCATTTCAGACAAGTGACTGTCCAGTCTCTTCTTAAGAACCTCCAGTGTTGGAGCACCCACAGCTTCTGGTGGCCAGCTGTTCCACTGGTTAATTGTCCTCACTGTTGGGAAGTTCCTCCTCAATTCCAGGTTGCTTCTCTCCTGGATTAGTTTCCATCCATTGTTTCTTGTCCTGCCTCTTCTGGTGCTTTGGGAAATAAATTGACCCCCTTTTCTTTGTGGTAGCACCTCAAATACTGGAATACAGCTATCATGTCCCCCCCCCCCAGTCCTTCTTTTCTCTAGACTGGCCGCACCCAATTCCCGCGACCGTTCTTCGTATTTTTTAGTCTCCAGGCCTTTAATCATCTTAGTTGCTCTTCTCTGCACTTTTTCCAAAGTCTCAACATCTTTTTTGTAATGTGGGGACCAAAACTGGATGCCATATTCCAAGTTTGGTCTTACCGAGGCTTTATAACATGGTACCACGTTTCCCCCAAAATAAGACCTCCCGTGATAATAAGCCCAATCGGGCTTTTGACCACATGCACTAAAAGAACCCTTCTCTTCCCCCCCCCCCCCAAAAAATAAGCTCTCCTTGAAAATATTTAAACGCAGAGCTGGAAATCAGGTAAGACGGCAAGAGGAGCCCCATCTTGCTCCATGCGCCCCAAAATAATAAGACCTCCCTGAAAATAAGGCCAAGTGCTTATTTCGGGGTTCAAAAAAATATAAGACAGGGTCTTATTTTCGGGGAAACACGGTGGTAATACTTCACCTGATTTTGATTCTAAGCCTCTGTTTATTCAACCAGGGATTGCATTAGCTTTTTAGGCTGCTGCCGCACACCTATTGATCAAAAGTTTGATTTCATTTATCCCTCTGGATTCAATCTTTTGCTTGCTGTTCCTTATAGACTTCAGCCCAGGACTGAATCTTTGCTTCAAGCGCTCGTTTCTGAAAACGCTGATAACCGAGACACTTTGCAGCTGGCCTGGGAGAAAAATCCAAAATGTAAGCCATTCAAGAGATCCAAGGTTTTAATTTTTTAGATTTGTTTCTTTTTTTTTTTCATTGTACTTTTTTAAAAAAATTTTTGATTTATATGCCGCCCTTCTCCGGAGACTCAGGGCGGCTTACAACGCGTTAAGCAATAGCCTTCATATTTTTGTATATTTATACAAAGTCAGCTTATTGCCCCCACAAACAGGGTCCTCATTTTACCTACCTTAGAAAGGACGGAAGGCTGAGTCAACCTTGAGCCTGGTGGGATTTGAACTTGCAGTAATTGCAGGCAGCTGAATGTTAATCACAGTGCCTTAGTCTACTGCGCCACTCAGGCCCTTACTTAATTCTACTAAAGACATATAAGGTTTTATAACCTGCGGTATTTGGGAATCACGATCGCAAGCTAAATTCACGAATTGAAACTTTTAATCACAGCAGGCTGATGGGTCACTTCTTTCTCCAATTTTAATCTTCTCGTTTCAGATTTATTGGCTGAATATTGCCAGTGGGTTCCAGAAGTTACCCACGAGGAAATTGCTAAAATGTGGCCTCCGGTGCATTGATGGCGGTGAATTTTTAAGCCCAGGAACCCTCCAGTTTGCAATTCCTACCGAAAGTTCCGTGAAGATTTTCCTGGGAAAAGCAAGATCTGTAATTGCACAAGGAAAGAGGAGAAAGGTTCCACTTTCTTCATTTGTCATCCAAAGGAGCAACACGTGTGACATTTGTGACCTGCAAAAAATAATAATAATCGTGCAGATGTTTTTGGTTGGGCTGAATGCAACAGCTGTCCAGCGAAAGAATCAATGCACATCCTTTCGTACAAGGGAAATTCAGTGTTTCTCAACCTGGGGAGCTTTAAGACTTCAACTCCCAGAATGCCCCAGGGTCTGGCTTCTCTTGAGAACAAACTCTATGGCTGTTGGAAATCATCCAATATTTCTCAACCTGAGCACCTTTTAAGAGGTTTGGACTTCAATTCCCAGAATTCCCCAACTGGCAAAGTTTGAAAATCCCTGGATTGCATTCGCAAAGATCTCACATTCCATTAAGCACCATTTACTTTTTATCATGGTTTTTGGGGGGCTAAGCTATGGTGGTTATGTTTTCCTCCACAAACCCACAAACCTGGCTTAGATATACATCCCAATAGGCTGGTTCACACAGACACCCTGAGCTGCAAACATAACGGTTTAGCAGAGTACACGCCCTTTATACGTCTCAACCAGACAACTAACTACACTTATTCCCAGTTTTGTAGAAATAAATGCCAAGAAAGGGAATACTCCAATATGTCACTGCATATTGGAAAAAACCCTACAGTTTTGAGATTCATTTCACCTGTTTCTTTGCATTTAAAAGGCTCCTGATGCTAATGGTGGCATTTTCGGTTCGTATCCACAAGTTGCCGCAGCCATTTGTAAATATAACAGCTGAGTGAACATTTGCTGTCGGTGTTTGGTTATTTATTTTCCTTCGTTTAGACATGCAAACCATCCAGAGATTTTAATTTGAATGCTCATGACTGGCACGAAGAGCAGATTTTTCTTTCCAGATGTGGTTGCTTTCTGCCCCAGTTGTTTAGTTTATAGTCATTGCACCTCGTACAATGAAATTAAATACCATTTTCGGTGTACATTATAAGTATAAAAATAAAACACAAACACGCATCCTTCACATTCTATACAATTGAACTGAAAACCCCTGATATTGCATTAATATTGCACTATACAGTGGGAACTCGGTGGCTAAGACGCTGAGCTTGTCGATCGAAAGGTCGGCAGTTCAGCGGTTCGAATCCCTACCGCCGCGTAACGGGGTGAGCTCCTTGTCCCAGCTTCTGCCAACCTAGCCGTTCGAAAGTATGTAAAAAAAATATATATAAGTAGAAAAATAGGGACCACCTTTGGTGGGAAGGGAACAACGTTCTGTGTGCCTTTGGCATTCAGTCATGCCGGCCACATGACCACGGAGACGTCTCCGGACAGTGCTGGCTCTTTGGCTTTGAAACGGAGATGAGCACCACCCCCTAGAGTCAGGAACGACTAGCAGATATGTGCGGGGGGAATCTTTACCTTTACCTATACCAGTGATGGCTAACCTTTTCGCCATCGCGTGCCAAAAGCAGGGGGAACACCGGGAGGCTGCGCGTGAGCGTGCCCATACCCATAATTCAATGCCCCCCCCACGCCCTGCCCCCCGTGCATGCAACACGCAACCCCTCCGCACTTTCCCTGCTTTTGGCACGCAACGGCAAAAAAGTTACCGGTGAGCTCCGTAGGCCTGTTTTTCGCCCTCCCCAGGTTCCAGAGGCTTTTTTTGAGCCTGGGGAGGGCGAAAACGGCCTTTCCCACCTTCCGGAGCCTGGAAACGGCCTGTTTCCTGACTTCCGGTGAGCCCGGAAGGCCCATTTTTCACCTTCCCCAGCATCCAGAGGCTTTCTTGGAACCTGGGGAGGGCAAAAAAGGCCTTCCCCACTACCCTGGAGGCGGGAAACGGCCCGTTTCCTGACTTTCGGTGGGCCTAAAAGGCCCCAAAATCAGCTGGCCAGAGCACGAATGCGCACTAGAGCTGAGCTAAGGCAATACTCACGTGCCCACAGATATGGCTCTACGTGCCACCTGTGGCACGCGTGCCACAGGTTCGCCATCACGGCTATAGACTATATGTTGTTAAGGATGGGATATGGATGTGAGGAATTCCACGGTATGTGTTGCTTTAATATATCAGATAACTCACAATTTATAGAGTCTAAACTGAAAATATCACTACACATTTAACACACCTAACAAAAGACTGCTTTTAAAGGAATCTGGGATTTGTTAACCTCTTGCTTACCAAGCTTTGCTTGGTTAAAGGATCTGTTCGTTGGTATCGTTATCATTATCATGATATGCCTTATCTCCTGTACCCGTATCAAATGTGCACCTGTACGTTGTAACTGTTGGAAGTATTGTTATCAAGTAACTAAACCAAAGAAAACAAGAATCAAGAGCGAGATTAGGGAGACAGGAAGTATCCATGTTACAGAGCATGATTTACAGGAATAAAAGTGATAAAAAGAAAGAGAGAGGATGGAGAGAAAAAGAATTATTCCTGTAAAGAATATAGCCTAAGTGACTCCATATTTATCCTTTAAATAACCTGAGCTAACCCTCAGCTATTAAGCTGAGTAAGATATGTAGAAAAGGGAATTGTGTATGACGCCTGTTTTGAGGAAACAGATGTTTTGGTACATTCTAAATTGCATCAGGCTGACCTAAGCTCCTTTGAAAAAGGAGGAAAAGACTTACGTGTCCAATTAATAAGAACAATAAACAATTATGAATACATTTTTAGAGGGTATTTTTGGAGGGGAATTCCAGGGTGGAACATGAGAGAAAGCCAAAATGTTACGTAACAACCGAAAACAATATATCTGTTTCTAATCGTTTTGCTGATTTTTAAAATCTCACATATTCCTTCTATAGTCCACTATAAGCTCCTTGGGGTTAAGGACCAAATTACTGTTTCCACACCAGTTGGGAGTTGTGAAAATGTCCACCGGAACAACTCCAGGTTTTTAAATTTCATCATCCAGTTGGGAAGAATGAAGTAGAATGGATTTGGGTGGTATCCAGGTGCCTCTTGCAAAAAGGAAAAAGAAAGAAAGAAATTTTCAAATATAAGGGGATGGTTATCTTTGGGGAAGCAAATCTCCTAAATTTTTCTATACCTCTTCTGGCCTTAAAAATCCTCTATAGTAATTATTTTGAAAATCAACAATCATTTCCATGTTCGTATTTGTTTATTACCCCAAAGTGTTTTCTGAAATAAATCGGCTTTCGTTCAATCCACGAGTTTAGCCATTTCTTGGCCAATAACGGTGTTACATATTCATTCATTGACGTTGCTGGCGATCACGGATTCTGCCACCGTCGTAAAGACCAGAACTGACGTTGTTACGCAATGCTGTCACGAAGCCGGCCACGCCCGATTTTGCAACTTCTTTGCCGCCGTTGTTCAACGGACCACTGCACTGGTTAAAGAGAATCACGTCATTAAGCGAACCCAGCTTTCCCCCATTGACCAAAAGCTGCTGGGAAGGTTGCAAATGGCAATTTGCAAATTGCCTTCAGAAGTTGTGGGAGCTTCATCCCTGGAAGCTTTCAAGAAGAGACTGGACACCATCTGTCAGAAATGGTGTAGGGACTCCTGCTTGGGCGGGGATGGGGGGGGGTGGACTAGATGGCCTACAAGGTCCCTTCCAACTCTGTTAATCTGTATCTGTATCTAGATCCCTTGACACTGGCATGCTGCACCATCGTAAATACATGCCAGTTGACAAATGCCCAAATTTTGGTCCCATGAATGTAGAGAATGCTGCAATGGTCGTAAGTGCGAGGATCGGTCATAAGTCACTTTTCAGCACTGTCGTAACTTGAGCAGTCAATGCTAAGTCAAGAACCAATGCTAAGTCAAGAACTACCTATAATGGGATTCCAAAGAAAAAATTGGATGAATATTGGACATTCATTTGTTCTGGATGGTGTAAGAACTTCTGCTTCCGGCAGCGGGTTGGACTAGATGACCTCCAAGGTTCCTTCCAGCCCTGGGATTCTATGTTCACTTAGTTCATTTATTCAACAGTTCATTTATTCAACAGTTCATTTAGTGACCATTCAAAGTTACAACGGCACCGAAAAAAGCGACGACCATTTTTCACAGTGACGCCGTTTGCGCCATCCCCATGCTCACGGGGTCAAAAACGCAGAGGCTTGGCAGCTGATTCACTTTATGACCGTTGCTGTGTCCCCAAGATCACAGGATCCCCTTTTGCGATAAGCAAAAGTGAATGGGGAAGCCAGATTCAGTTCAAAACCAGGTTACTAACTTATCCGCGGCAAGGATTCAGTTAACAACGGAGGCAAGAAAGGTCGTAAAATGGGACAAAACTGTTTAACTGATGTCTCACTTAGCAACAAATATAGGGCGAAGAGAAACATGTCGTAAAGCGAGGAGTACCTGTATTACAAACATTGAACGTGGTAAAAACGTGGAGATGCCGGGGATTGAACCCGGGGCCTCATACATGCAAAGCATGCGCTCTACCACTGAGCTACATCCCCTTCCCGGAGCAAAACCTTCCAGCGGGAAATACAAAGCTATTCAAAGGTTCCCCCCCCCTTTTTTTTCTCTCCCCAGATTTTCCTCCCCCCCCCCCCCCGCTTCTTTTGACCTCCAATTCTTTTCCATGCAGACAGAAGCGCCTCCCCCTCCCTCTGATCCTAAACCTTGAGGCTGTGACCCACACAAGGAAGGGGGGGAGTGCAGATCTTCTCCTACACCCCCCCACTTTGGGGTCTCTTTATTGGGGAGAGGAAGGCTCTTCAGGTAGAGCTGCAACTTTGGGGGGAATCCAGGATTTGGGGCTGCTTTGGGAGGGCTCTTTTCCTCTTTGGGGAGCAGGAAGCCCAAAGCAAGCTGTGCATTTTTATTTTAGGATTTTGTTTTATGAGAAAGAAATAAGAGGGAGGGAGGGAGGGAGGGAGGAGGAAAGGAAGGAAGGAGGAAGATAGATGTGGGAAGAAGGAGGGAGGGAGGGAGGGAGGGAGGAAGGAGGGAGGGAAGTAGAGAGGAAGGAAGGAAGGAGGAAGGGAGGGAGGGAGGAAGTAGAGACAAAGGAAGGAGGAAGATAGATGTGGGAAGTAGGGAGGGAGGAGGGAGGGAGGGAGGAAGGAAGGAGGGAGGGAGGGAAGTAGAGAGGAAGGAAGGATGATAGATGTGGGAGGAAGGGAGGAAGGGAGGAAGGAAGGAAGGAAGGAAGGAAGGAAGGAAAGAAAGAAAGAAAGAAAGAAAGAAAGAAAGAAAGAAAGAAAGAAAGAAAGAAAGAAAGAAAGAAAGAAAGAAAGAAAGAAAGAAAG
>WNWU01000060.1:3679356-3703992 GCA_012654045.1 Ptyas mucosa | reverse complement strand
TCCATCCATCCCCAACTTCTTCCTTCTTCCCTTCCTCTCATCCTCAACTCATTCCTTCTCTTTTCTTCCTCCCCATTCACCTTCCTTCCTTCCTTCCTTCCTCCCTTCCACATTCACCCTCTTTCCTCTTCCCCACTCTTCCCTGCCAGCGCGACCCCCCCGGGCCCCCCCCCCCCCCCCCCGCTGCAGCCTCCGAGGTGCCAGGCGAGACGTGGCAGCAGGGCCGGCCGTCCCCTCCCTCGCGCCGACCCGCTTCCCTCGCGCGCCGTCCAGCCCGGCCCCGGGGGCGATGCCAAGGCCCGCGGGGCGGCGGCATCATCATCATCAGCGGCAGCTGCGGCGAGTCCGCCCGCTCAGCCCAGCCGGGCGCCTCCCTCTGGCGGCGTTGGCGGCCGCCGTTGGCTGGAGCGCCGGGCGGGGAGTGGCGGGGCGGGCAGCGGCGCCCGTCAAGAGCCCCCGCGGCGGGCATGGCACGGAGCGCGGCAGCGGCAGCGGCAGCGGCGGGGCTGGCAGGCCGGCCATGGCGAGGGGCGAGAGCAGCAAGCGCGGCTGCGGGCAGCGTTACGGAACGGCGGCCGGGCTGGCCGTGGTGGGCTTCTTCTGCCTGGGCTTCGGGCTGCTCATGATGCAGACCGTGCCCGGCCTCTTGCGGCAGCAGGTGGCCAAGGTAAGGGGAGTGGGGGGAGCGGAGGCGGAGGCGGAGGGTCTCTCCCACCCAGCCCCACCAGATAGACTGCCCCCGAGGAGGGGAGGCTCTACCCCGCCTGCAGCTGGGCCCTTTGCTTCTCCCGGCCCTTTGCAGGAGGCGTCGGAGGGGGAGCGGGGCTTCCTCCCGTTGCGACTGCTCAAACAAACAAAAGCTTTAATGTGGTTTTGTTTAAAAAAAACAACAACCACCTAATTGAGATTTAAGAGCTGCAAACTTTTCCTTCCCTTCCGACCCGGTTCGTTCTTTCTCTCTCTTTCTCTCTCTCCATCTCTCTCTCTCTCTCTTCTCTCTCTCTCTTTTTCTCTCTCTGTCTCTTTTTCTATCTCTCTCTGTCTCTCTTTTTCTTTCTCTTTTTCTCTCTCTCTTTCTTTCTCTGTCTCTTTTTCTCTCTCTCTTTCTTTCTCTGTCTCTTTTTTCTCTCTCTTTCTCTCTTTGTCTCTTTTTCTTTCTCTTTCTCTCTCTCTCTGTCTCTCTCTCTGTCTCTCTCTCTGTCTCTCTTTCTTTCTCGGTCTCTTTTTTCTCTCTCTCTCTCTTTCTCTCTTTTTCTCTCTCTGTCTCTTTTTCTATCTCTCTCTGACTCTCTTTTTCTTTCTCTTTTTCTCTCTTTCTTTCTCTGTCTCTTTTTCTTTCTCTCTCTGTCTCTTTTTTTCTCTCTCTTTCTCTTTCTTTCTCTCCCTCCCTCCCTCTCTCCCTCTCTCTCTCTTTCTTCTTTCACCTGGTCCTTTGCTCTAGGTTCTCTTCCCGCCACTCCTGCTAGCTAGGCTAGGAAGTCTCCTTTGCAATCTGAGTTTGGTTTATCCTTGGCTAAATGTTTGTTTTTCTCTCTTTGCTAAAATGGGTAAAGCTTCTGGTTTGGCCTGTTCAGTCTCCTCTTTTCTCAAGTTCAATGATTTCGTTTTTTTAAAGCAGGTCGGTTCAGAGTCTGGAGGCTTCAAAGAAAGGCAAAACACCCACAAACACCAAATGCTCCCCAAACCTTTTCTCCGCTTAGAAGCTGCCGTTCTAAGATGATGAAAATATTATTTTATGCAATTGTGCCTTTTTAATCTCCTGTCTGGGCTTTTGTTGTGTATTCTCGTGGTTTGGGCATGCCTGAGACAGGATGCATAACAACGATGAATCAGAATAGAGCTGGAAGGGACCTTGGAGGTCTTCTAGTCTAACCCTCTGCTCAAGCAGGAGACCCTATACCATTTCAGTCTCTTCTTAAAAACCTCCAGTGTTGGAGCGCCCACAATTTCTGGAGGCAAGTCGTTCCACTGATTAATTGCTCTCACAGTTAGGAAGTTTCTCCTTAGTTCCAGGTTCCATTTCTTCTGGAAGTTTCCACCCATTGCTTCTTGTCCTGCCTTCAGGTGCTTTGGAGAATAGCTTGACTCCCTCTTCTTTGGGGCAGCCCCTCAAATATTGTAACACCACTATCATGTCACCCCTAGTCCTTCTTTTCATCAGACTACATACACCAGAACGTTTTCTCAACTTCCTGCTCTATATCCCACCCTAGAATTAACAGAAATACAGAGTTGGAAGGGACCTTGGAGGTCTTCTAGTCCAACCCCCTACTCAGGCAGGAATCTCTATGCCATTTCAGACAGGTGGCTGTCCGGTCTCTTTTTAAAAACCTTCAGTGTTGGAGCACCTACAATTTCTGAAGGCAACTTCTGTTCCGCTGGTTAATTGTTCTCACTGTTAGGAAGTTTCTCCTTCATTCCAGGTTGCTTCTCTCTTTGACTAGTTTCCATCCATTATTTCTTGTCTTGCCTTCGGGTGCTTTGGAAAATAAATTGACCCCCTTTTTCTTTGTGGCAGCCCCTTAAATACTGGAATCCTGCTATCATGTCTCCCTTAGTCCTTCTTTTCTCTAGACGAGCCATACCCGATTATTTTATCATAAGGACTGCAGGTGGACAAAGAAAAGAAACATTTGCGTCGCACCCCGATTTACATCCTTTTTGCCGCGGTTGTTCGATGAATTACTGAAGTTATTAAGTGAATCACACCGTTGTTAAGCAAATCTGGCTTCCCCCGTGGACTTTCCTTGACCGGAGCTGGCTGGGAAGAATTGCAATTGGCCATCCTGGGATGCTATAACCATTGTAAATCCATGCCAAGCCCCTGAATTTTGATCGTGCGACTGTGGCATGCTGCGACAGTCATAAATGCGAGGACTGGTCGTAAGTCCCCTTTTTCAGTGCTGTTGTATCTTAAGCAGTTGTCAAACAAGCGATCTTAAGTTACAGGACTAGCCTCCCCATCAAAATTATGGTTGAACCCATGGAATTTGCACAAAAGAAATAGCAAAGTTTGTCCAAGTTTTGTTGTTAGTTTTTTCCTGGCAGAATTGGAAAGGCGGACTTTGTTTTGCAAACAGATTTCCAAACCGCATCCAGCTCTCTTGAAACCCAATTTCTCCCCTTCTCCCTCCCTGCTTCTTGTCATCCATGTTGGAAACACACACAATATCTGTGCTTTGTTATTGTTGTTGTCGTTTTTTTTTTTTTTTTTGCTGATGCAACCAAAAATTAAATTCTGACTTCCGAGACAGAGGAAGGAAATCTCGCTCGGGCGTTTCGAGGGCTTCTAAACGAAGAGGATTTATTATTAGTATTGATTTTATTTTATTTTTTGGTCTCTTCTCTGTGTTGGATTTGGTAGCTTACAGAAGGATTTAACGTGCACCAGATTTAGTCTGCGGCATACGGCAGATTGAATAGAGGACAAATTCATTCACGAGGCTTCTGTGCTTTAATATTTTATTAAGCAAAGCAGTGCAACCTTCCTCTTAAATTTGCAAAACCTGAAGCAGTCCCATTTGGCAATACACAATGGGTAACAAAAGAAAGTTTAATTAGAGCATTTCAGACCCCACCCTTCTCCTCCTTTGATTCCCTGTTCGTCTCTAAGCTAGGTGTTGCCTATAATTCTTAACCCTGGCAGCCATTCAGTTATATATGCTACCTCCGGTGATTGAATAAATTGCAAATGTGAAAACACATTTCCAAGAAACTGTTGGGAATATATCCAGCTTTTTACTTCCTCCTCTGCAGCCTGCAGTTTTAAGGCATTTTGAGAGAGCCATAGTTAGAATAAAAACAGAGTTGGAAGGGACCTTGTGGGTCATCTAGTCCAACCCCCTGCTCAACCCCACTCCCAATGCCATTTCTGACAGATGGCAGTCCAGTCTCTCCTTGAAACGGGGTGGATTTGATGTAAATCAAGTCGATTGAAATCACCATTGAAATCAGGACTGAAATCACTAGTAAAAAGGCTTGATTTAAATCAACTCGATTTAAATCATAATTTTTAAAGGGCAACTGTCATCTCTACTCCGCAGCGGCTCCTCCTCTGACCCACTGTTGACTCACCGACAGTCCCAGTCACTTTAATGGGATGACTGGTGTTGCGGCAGTGACACAACAAGGTGAGGGGCGTGGCAGGAGGCAGGTGAGTGGATGCCCACTAACAGGCACTGCCATGATGGATCTGGAATGACAGGTGCCCTTTAATTTTTTTTTTTAATTTGATTTATATGCCGCCCTTCTCCGGAGACTCAGGGCGGCTTACAATGCGCTAAGCAATAGCCTTCATACTTTTGTATCTTTATACAAAGTCAGCTTATTGCCCCCACAAACTGGGTCCTCAATTTACCTACCTTAGAAAGGATGGAAGGCTGAGTCAACCTTGAGCCTGGTGAGATTCGAACCTGCAATAATTGCAGGCAGCTGGTGTTAATAACAGGGCTTTAGACCACTGTACTATCCAAGGCTCAAATATTAAATATATCTAAATATATATATATAAATAAATATATATAAATATATAAATCAAATATTATATTTATAAGCTGCTTGGAAGGTTTCATTTTCATTTTTACTGCTTGCCCTTCCTCCTCACACTTAGAGCTTGGTGGTACAGGTGCTTTTCTCTTCAAACAATCATACAGTTTGTGGTGTACACAGATTTGCAAAACAATGGGACAAAGGAATATTCCTGAACTTTGTTTTATGATTTAATCTCATGGTTACTGTGAAATTGTGTGAATGCATCAGTGCGGTGCATGTCATCTCAGCTCGCAGAGCTTGGATTCATTGAATGAGTTTTGCCCCAAAAGTAAATATTGCAGAATATACAGCCTCGTGCTGCATCACTAAGCTCCACTTCATGCTGAATAAAACTAAGTTATTAATGTATCTTAAATAGAAAACTATCTTTCGATAGATTCTTACTGCGAAAGCATTTTATTAAAATAAATTTGATTAAAAAGAAAAGAAAAATCTGATTTAAATCAAACAAATCCAATTTAAATTTTTTAAAAGTCAGGTTTTTATTTTTATTTTTTTTTAAAAAATCATAGATTTTTAGCCACCCTGCCTTGAAAGCTTCCAGTGATGAAGCTCCCACAAAGTGTGAAGGCAAGCCTTCCATTGGTTGGTTAGTTGGTTAGTTGGTTGGTTAGTTAGTTGGTTGGTTGGTTGGTTGGTTGGTTGGTTGGTTGGTTGGTTAAGCTTTTTTTAAATCCCTGTGGTTGGAAAAGTTATTGTTTAACTTTGGACTCTGAGTTTTTAAAGAGCAGTTCAAGGTCTTTATCTCTCTTCTCCTTTGTCAACAAAGCTAGACTCAGTTGCACAGACTTTGTCCGGTGCTTATCACATGTGGCTGTTACACATCTGTACAAAGGGCAGGAGGAGGTTGACCTTAGTGGCCACAGGAGCTTAGTGGCACATCGTTCTCTGATATCACCCCTTTCGAGGAAAGCCAGATCATGGAAAAGTCACCACAAGCAGTGGCGGATTAAGGCTCACTGGTGCCCTAAGTACAAAATGTTCTAGTTTAGTTTTACCAATTTTTTTTTTTTTTACAAATCTTCATTGGTTTTTTTTTTCCTTTCTCAACTTTGTGGTGCCCCTTTTGGGCCTGGTGCCCTAAGCACGTGTTTAGTCTGCTTAATGGTTACTACACCACTGACCACAAGGATTACCTGGAACTCTTGTTGCAGGTTATAATAACAGAATCTCGAAAGGCGGCCAGGATTTCCCTCTGCTCGCTCAAGATGATACCGAAGAAGATCAGTCTTGATTTTCTTCCTCACCCATCCTTCCTAAGATGGTGTTTATCTAGCGACGGTTGAAACTTTTTTCTCAAGGTCATCCCCGTGTTTAATCTTCATTGGGGACTCGATCCTTCGGCCTCCTTTGGCTGAGTTCTGGGGTATTGTCTGGAGGGGATCAGTTCCCTAGGTCAGGGGTCAGCAACCTGTGGCTCTGGAGCCACATGTGGCTCTTTCACCCCTCTGCTGCGGCTCCCTGTCACTCAAAATATGCATCACAACTGCCAATGTGCGACACCTGCCGGCACGCGCTTTATTGAGCTTTTCAACTCCTGGTAGGCCAACCATAGATAAATCCAAGAAAAGAAAAGTTTCAGAAGAAAAGAGAACGTTTAATTCAACTACATATGCTAGTTTTTAAATAGTCAGGCACGGGAAGGGTTTTGTGGCTCCCCGTGTTTTCTTTTCTGTGGGAAACAGGTCCAAATGGCTCTTTGAGTGTTTAAGATTGCAGACCCCTGCTGTAGGTGATTAGGAAATCGTACTTTTAGGAGTATAAGACGCACTTTTTCCCCACCTAAAAGAGGGTGGAAATGTTGGTGCAGCCTATACATTAAATACAGCCATTTTTGGCCTCCCAAAGCCGCGTCTCACACGTCCCATTTTTGTGAAAAATGGGGCACGCAGAGGCTTTGGGAGGCCTGCAGAGTGCTCCTGGGGGTTGGGGAGGGCAAAAACTATATTTTTCCTTGCTTACCTCTTTGAAATCTTGGTGCGTCTTATACACCGGTGCGTCTTATAGTCCGAAAAATACGGTAACTCTTTCCCTACAAAGTAGTTAATTCTGCCATCCTCTCTTTGGCAGTGGGGCAATTCCAGACACTTGGACGGGGCAGAACGGGAATTTTTTTTTTTCCTTCTCAAAAAAATGGGTGGGCTCCAGTTTCCCAGCCGTCCCCTTTAATCCGAATTTTCCAGGTGAACGGATTGAGAGTCGGATTCTTATTTGCAAAGAGGAGTTTGAAGCACTGCGAACAGCACAAGATCCAGATTGTGAACCTTGAACGCAGGTGATGTAATTTAGAAAGAGTTGGTCTAAGCAAAAACAGGCAGCCAGAGTGGGGGAAAAAATGTGGAGCAAACTTGCCAAAACCGAGCAGAATTTGTAAGAAAATAAAAATAAAAATGGGGGTGGTGGGTAAGGAACCCACTCAATTCTATCAGTTTTCCTGCAGACTTCATTTTACCAGCTCTTCCAGAGTTTTCTAAGCTTTTGGCTTGACCCCAAAATCAGTTGAATTCTGGGAGCTGAAGTCCACAAGTCTTAAACTAGTTGAGGAATTCTGGGAGCTGAAGTCCACAAGTCTTAAGCTGGTTGAGGAATTCTGGGAGCTGAAGTCCACAAGTCTTAAGCTGGTTGAGGAATTCTGGGAGCTGAAGTCCACAAGTCTTAAGTTGGTTGAGGAATTCTGGGAGCTGAAGTCCACAAGTCTTAAAGTTGCCAAGGTTGGAGACCCCTGACTTAAAGTACCCCTAAATTAGTTAGCAGGTCCCTCAAAATTAAGAATCCCCCTAATCTACTGCAAGGGTGGTTTGCTGTTGTTTTTTCAAAACAGAGGATGGCCTTGTGAATCCAGAATGGATTCACTTAAGAGCGCTTTTCAATTGACGCAAATGCTGTGGTCAGTTTTCAGGAACTATCTGTTCTGCCCCAAGTGTTGGTGCTCAGTTTCTTCCAAGGCCAAATGACGATAATTTTCTGCTCTCAAATCCAGAGTGACCAGTTGATTTGCAACTCAGGGAAAGCATTTGACTGGGGAAAGATGTTTCAGTGAGTGACAATGTCAGAATTGAGGTATTTAGCGGTACCCGCTCCCCCCCAAACCAAAAACTTTGCACTGGAAAGGGGACAGGACTGAATAATTTTAATTTCATAGCTCAGGAAATACTAAGCAAAATGGCAATGTTTAATGTCTGAGAATGAGTCGCAGTTTCCCTGGTGCCGTAAATCTTATTTTTGGGGCAAGGACTCCTGTTTACACTTTCCACTTTGTGTGTGTGTGTGTTGTTTTGCCCCAGAATAAGGAACTTCTCAAACCCTAATAAAAGGAACAGAGGAAAGATACAACATTATGCTGATCCCGTATCTTATTAAGAAGGGTAGAAGCATGAATTTTTGAAAGAGGCTTAGGGAACTGGCGTGACCTAAAATGCCTGAATTTCGAGTTTCACTTCTCCTTGGCCAACTCTCAAAAAGCCGATGGAGCCACTTTGAATTCTAGCTTGGAAGTGAAAAGGAGATGGGTAGTGAAGTGGTTGGGAGCCTGTCAGAGGAATCCGGTTAGAGATTGAATCTAAAGTAAGGGATTAAAACAGGCTGGTGTGCCATCCTGCAATTTGCACGCCTCTCTAGTGGGGGGGGGGGGGGGGGAGGGGGGAGGGAGAGGAGAGGAGAGAAAAAAGAGAAAGAGAAAAAGGAGAGAGAGACACAGACAGAAGGGAAAGAGACAGAGACAGAAGAAAGAGAGCCTCGAGTCTTCGGAGAAAGGCGGCATACAAGTTGAACAAATAAATAAATAAATAAAAAGAGAGGAGAGAAAAGAGAACAAGAAGAGAAAGAGAGAGAGAAGAGAGGGGGAGAGAGAAAGACAGAAGAGAAGAGAAAGAGAAGAGAGAGATGGAGAAGAGAGACAGAGACAGAAGAGAGAGGAGAGAGAGACAGAAGAGAGAAGAGAGACAGAAGAGAAAGAGAAAAAGAGGGGTGGAGAAGAGAGGAGAGAGAGAGAGAGCAAAAGAGAGAGGTAAAGAGAGAAAGGGAGAAGAGAAAGAGGGAGGAGAGGAGAGAGAGGGAAAAGAGAGAGAGAGAGGGAGAGGGAGAACAGAGAGAGAGAAGAGAGAAAAAAGAGGGAGAGAGAGAAGAGAGGAGAGAGAGAGAGAGAGGGAGAAGAGACAGAGGGAGGGAGAAGAGAGGAGAGACAGAGGGAGGGAGAAGAGAGAGATAGAAAGAGAGGGAGAAGAGAGAAGAGAGAGAGAGAGAGAGAAAGGCGTATTTAAAAATCAGCCTTAAATAACTTGCAGTAGGAAACAAAGCTGCCAGTCTTCAGTGGCTCCTTAAGCTGGCACTCCAAGTGGGCGTACATATTTGAGCAAAAAAAAAAAAATATTACAAGGACGGGAATAGCTTTAAGAATATGAGTATTATGAGATTGCATTGTGGGGTCTTTCTTTCTTTCCTTCTTTCTTTCTTTCTTTCTTTCTTTCTTTCTTTCTTTCTTTCTTTCCACTTGCCTCTGCTTGTACAGCGCACTTAACTGCAGACAAGAGCGCCTCTTTTCGCCTCCTGCATTGTTCGGCTCTCGCTTGTCACATCGTATTATGGTTAGCCCTGTTGGACACAGCTAAGCATCTGGGTCACTTCGCCGAACCAGGATGGTGTTAACCCCCGAAAAGCCAGATTGTGCAAAGTGTATTTTTTTTCGTTTCCCCTTCCAAAATAATTGGTCCTTTGCATGGCTGAGCTTCTGAATGTCCCCGGCTTGAGGGGTGACCATTCAGAGATTAAATACAGCAGTGGTGAAATCCAATTTTTCTTTACTACCGGTTCTGTGGCCGTGGCTTGGTGGCCGTGGCTTGGTGGGCATGGCAGGGGAAGGATACTGCAAAGTCTCCATTCCCATCCCACTCCAGGGGGAAGGATACTGCAAAATCTCCATTCCCACCCCATTCCAGGGGAAGGATACTGCAAAATCTCCATTCCCACCCCATTCCAGGGGAAGGATACTGCAAAATCTCCATTCCCACCCCACTCCAGGGGGAAGGATACTGCAAAATCTCCATTCCCACCCCACTCCAGGGGGAAGGATATTGCAAAATCTCCATTCCCACCCCACTCTGGGGCCAGCCAGAGGTAGTATTTGCCGGTTCTCCGAACTACTCAAAATTTCTGCTACCGTTTCTCCAGAACCTGTCAGAACCTGTTGGATTTCACCCCTGAAATACAGGCAGTCCTCGATTTACGACCACAACTGAGGTCAAAATTTTTTGTGGCTTTAAGGGGAGACGTTTGTTGAGTTCTGCCCCATTTTATGACTTTTCTTGCCGAAGTTGTTAAGCGAATCTGGATTCCTGCATGTCAGAAGGTCGCCAAAGGGAGATCGCACGATCCCAAAGAGACCGCAATTGTCATAAAAACGATCCAGTGGCCAAGTTTCTGGATTTTGATCTCGTGACCGTGGGGGACGCTGCAAACAGCCGTGTGAAAAACAGCCATAAGTCACTTATTATCAGTACCGTTGTAACTTCGAACCGTCGCTAAATGAATTCTCGTTAAGTCAAGGACTACTTGTACAGGGAAATATTGATGATTTTTGGCCCTGGCTGCAGCGTACAATCCTGAATATTCTTGTTTTGTTCCCCATCTTTTTAAAGATCAAAAGCCGATCTTAAGCCGTTTGTCAAATTGCCTTACTTACTGCGGGGGGGGGGGGGGGGGGGGGGGGGGAGGGGAACACAACGTATATTTGATTTGGGTGCTGCGCCTAAGCCATCTCTTGCCTTTCTGGTATCAAAAAAGATTATAACCAGCATGTCTAGAACATGGTTAATCTGCTAATGGTGAGGAATCACACCGGTGGATTATCCTGTGTGCTAATTAGAGTTATCCAACAGGATTACGTCCTTAGTTTCAATTGTCCAAGAAAAGATTATCCAAGAATTTAAAGCAGCGTTTTTGAAATCTAACAACCAAGTATGTATGGACTAAATGGCTGCATTCTCCAGCCATTAATAGCTGGGGGGAATTCTGGGAGTTGAAGTCCCAGAAATCTTTAAGTGGCCAAGTTTCAAAAACACCGTTTTTAATTTAGGTTCTAGTCCTCAAGAACTCTGCCAACACATTCAGGCGGTATTTTATCCAAAAGCTTGCATGGAAATTCTGGGGTTCTAGAATTCAGCAATTACAGTACAGAATAACAGAGCTGGAAGGGACCTTAGAGGTCTTCTAGTCCAAACAGGAGACCCCATATCATTCCAGATAAATGGCTGTCCAATCTCTTCTTAAAAACCTCCAGTGTTGGAGCACTCACAACTTCTGGAGGTAAACAATCCACTGGTTGATTGTTCTCACTGTCAGGAAATTCCTCCTTAATTCTAAATTGGATCTCTCCTTGATTAGTTTCTTGTCTTGCCTTCTGGTGCTGTGGAGAATAGGTTGACTCCCTCTTCTTTATGGCAGCCCCATGATAGTTATCATGTCAGTCTTTCTCTTCATTAGACTAGACATACTCGGTCTGTGGGCGTGGCTTATTTTGTGGGCGTGGCTTGATGGTCATGTGACAATTATTTAGGATTTAGCAGAGGTACTGGTCTACCAGGCTTTTAACTGCTTGCAGAGCGGTACCGATCTACCCATTTATTTTTGCAGGCACTGATCTACTCATGTATTTTTGCAGGCACTGATCTACTCATGTATTTTTTCAGGCACTGGTCTACTCATTTGTTTTCTTTCAATACTGATCAGCTGTAGGGCGGCCCTTTGAAGCCCCACAGCAAGAATTTAAACAGTTTTTTTCCCTTTAGCCATCAGCTGGGACTCAGGAGGCAGCAATAGATTGGGGGTGGGGCCAAATAAAAGGTAAGAATAACACGGGGGGTGGGGAGGTGTGGGGCTGGGGCTGGGGGCAGAATTGGTTCGGTGATGTCATATCGTCACCGCTACCGGCTCGGGAGAACTGGGACGAAACAGGAGGAACCCACCACTGCTATGAAGGTTGTAAGTGTGGAAAAACAGCCATAAGTCTTTTTTCAGTACCGTTGTAACTTCAAACCGTCACTAAACAAACTGTCGTTATGTTAAGGACAACTTGTATAGGGAAATATCTGGTTTTGGCCCTGGCTGCAGCGAACAATCCTGAGTATTCTTGTTTTATTCCCCATCTTTTAAAGATCAAAGCTGATTTTGAGTGGTTTGTCAAATTGTTGGGTTGCCTTACTTACAGGAAAAAAAATTATAATGTATATGTGAGGGTTCGGACGAATGCCCTAATTAAATCATGAGCCACATGCGAGTTGACAGTTGGGTACTGCGTTTGAGACAGGGATCAGCAACCTGCGGCTCTGGAGCCGCATGTGGCTCTTTCATCCCTCTGCTGCGGCTCCCTATCGCCAGTCGGCTCCACGATTGATAGGGTTTTCGGTTAGGACAGGTAGAAGAAAAAGGATGCCGCGCTAGGGGGAGAGTCTATGTGGGGGGGGGGGGGACCGGACTTCCAGTCAGCAGAGAAAAAAGGACGTTGTCAACTTGCAAAGCTTTCAAGTTGCCATGAGCAGGAGGGAGGGAGAACTGAAAGAGCTGATTGATTTCCCTAACTGAAGATACATTCCATACATGCTTCCGTACCGCAATTAGAAGGAGGGTGTTGGATTTCACAGCCAGCCAAAGTGGTTAATTGGAGAATGTGATTTATGACATGGCCAGGGAGGAGGGGAGAGACAGGGTCATAGGGGAACATAAATCTACGTGGGATTAGTTCTAACTGCATCCGAATATTGCCGAAATGGTGCTCCTAATAAATGACTATATTTCTTTTGAAGTTTGGCTCATGGCTCATGAATTAATTAGGGCATCTTTCGGAAACTTCACAGAGAGTTAGAACTACTTTTAAAATCTATCAAGATTACCAGGTTTCCTGAATCCTGGACTCTCCAATCGCTCCGCGATGTCTGGGGTGCTGGGAGGGAAAATCAGGCAACCATGGCCGAAGACGGGCTATCTGAAGAGAGCCTAATTTCAGCCAGAGTGCAGCCTCCCTCAGACATCAAAGCTGAGATGCCTGCTCCAGCAGCGGAAGCAAGAATAGATGAGTATTGGTGGGAGTTAATCCCTAAAGCAGCTGAGGTCGAGTTCCCCCACCCCAATGCCCGGGAAAAGGGGAAGCCCCTGAACGAGCTGGGAAGAGTGGAGTGGAGGTTGGACTGGAAACAAGCCAGGCTCCCAAAGCCCCTGGGGAGTTCCAGAGAGTAGCCGAGGGAGGAATTTGACCAAGCCACCCTTCCTGATGAGGGGCCGTCATGCAAGCCCAAGGAGAGAGGAGGAGCAGTGGATCCCTTTGAAGTGAGGAGAAGCAGACAGGAGCACAGCCCCTCTTCTCCACCCATCAGAAGGAGGCTGCAACCAGTGTCTTTTCCACGCAGCAGGCAGGCTGCCCAGGGCAGAGAAACCCCTCTCTCCCTCCAAACTAGAGCTGAGGAAGAGGACCAGCTACATCAAATGCAAGCATACAGAGGCCAACAGGGGGAGAGAGGAGCAGTGCTGAATGAACTGCCCCAATTCAGAGGAAAGTTTGATGGGGACTCAGACCAGCTAACGCTATTCCTTGACTCAGCTGAGATCCACCTAGAATGTTATGGACACCTCTACCCAACCCCCAGAGCCATGGTGAATACCATCGCAGAGGGGCTAGAGGGGGAAGCAAGGGAATGGCTAGCAGCCCTCCACAAGAGGAGAGCCCCCCCAACTGCAAGATGTAGATGACTTCCTACGACTGCTAGAGGCCAGATTCAAGGAGGCAGAGGAAGACCCGTATGCAAAGGATGAGCTCAGCTATCTAAAGCAGAGGGGCCGTCCCATTAAAGAGCACATCCGCAAATTTAGGAGAGTCATTGGGAGGCTACTCCCTTTGCCAGAGCGGTTGCTAGTGCACTTTTTCAGAACAAGCCTGGACAATCAAATTGCCCAGGTAACCGCTTACTTGGACATCCCAAACCAGCTCTCTGAGTGGTTCCGAGTGGAATTAAAAGTCAACAGTGGATTGCACGCCAACAAGATGAGAGAGCAACCAGACACGAAAGAGAGGGGGAAACCCAACCTGAATCCAGCCCTCCCTCGAAGCCTGCTGAAGTGTTACAGATGTGGGGAGAAGGGCCACATGGTATCTGTGTGCACGACCCCAGCCCCAAGGCCTAGGCCAGAGCCACCATCCAGGGCACAGCTGGAATGAGGCCCCAAACGAGCCACCAACACATCCCGGAGGCCCTTCAGGCTGAATATGTCCCTTCCCACCCAGCCAAAGGGGGGGGGACACCAGGCAACGATGACCAGTTGCCAGAATCCTATGATAGTGAGGACGAGGGCAAAAATGACCCAATGGTTTTTCCCAATACGCCTCACAGCCCCAAAAATGGGGACCCAGGGGCCTTTCAAGCCCTGATAGACTCAGGCTGCACTAGAGTCTTGACTAACCTAACCACAGTCCTGAAACTGGGGATCAGAGCAAAAAGACTGACCCACCCAATCCGGTTCGAACAGGTTAATGGATCCCTAATGGGGGGAGCCTATGCCACTCACCTGACCGAACCAGTGACGCTAGAGCTAGCGGATCACTGGGAAGTAATTCGATTCGTAATAGCCCCCAAATGACAGATCCAGACATACTGGGACTCTCCTGGCTAGACAAGTGGGGACCGACCATCTGGTGGCAAGGGGGTACCTGCAGACTGAGAATAGTAAGGGGGCCGCAACCCCACCCACACCAGCGAGCACACCAGAACAACTGGCAGCCACATCCAACAAAACCCCAGATCCCGAAGGAATATCAGGACCTTGCAGAAGTATTCAGCGAGGCCGAGTGCAACATCCTGCCTCCCCACCGCGAGGCAGATTGCGTCATCGAAATCATCCCTGGGGCAAAACTACCTAAGTCCAAGCTGTATGTCATGACACCTCGGGAAATGCAAGAAATGCGCAACTACATAGACAAAACCCTAGAAAGGGGGTTCATCGAGCCAGCCAAACTACGAGTCACGGTGCCAGTCCTCTTCAAAGAAAAAAAAGATGGGACTATGAGATTGTGTGTCGACTTTCGAGGTATCAATACATGTGTGTACACAACCTATATCCCCTCCCCCTCATGAAGGACATGCTATCTCACCTGGCCAAAGGAAAAGTCTTCACCAAACTAGACCTCAGAGAAGCATACCACTGAGTACGCATCAGGGAGGGAGACAAGTGGAAAACAGCGTTCAACTGCCCCCTAGGGAGCTTCCAATTCAAAGTGATGTCTTTCGGACTGCAGGGAGCCCCAGCGGTGTTCATGCAATTAATAAATGAGGTGCTGCATGAGCACCTCTACAAGGGGGTTCTCATCTACCTAGATGACATCCTCATTTACACTGAGACCATGGACGACCACATACCCCTTGTCCTCCAGGTACTGGAAAAACTTCTGGCAGCCAACCTGTATGTCAAGCTGTCAAAATGCGAGTTCCACTGCATATGGCTAGATTACCTGGGTTATTGAGTGTCAAATGGGGGAATAGAGATGGATCCAGCCAAAGTGCAAGCAGTCCTAGGCTGGCAACCCCCTCGCACCCGTAGACAGCTACAAAGCTTCCTAGGGTTCGCGAACTTCTACAGGCAATTCATCCCATCCCCTCCTTTGCGAAGATTGCCAAACCCATGATGGACCTCCTAAAGACAGGAAGCCCGGGAACAAAACCCCACCTGGGACAACCTCTACAGTGGGACCTGACCTGCCAAGAGGCATTTGAAACACTAAAAGAAATGTTTGCGAAGGAACCGGTGTTGAAGCATCCTGACCCCGAACAACCCTTCATCATCCAAGCAGACACCAGCAACGTGGCAGTTGGAGCAGTGCTACTCCAAAGAAATAGTCAAGGAAATCTACAACCCTGTGCCTACACCTCCCGCAAGCTCACAGACACAGAGAGACGATGGGCAGCATGGGAAAAGGAGGCATTCGCAGTGAGATGGGCACTGCTAACCTGGCGACACTTGCTGGAAGGAGGCCAGAAACTGTTCGAAGTCTGGACTGCCCACAAAAACCTGGAGGCCTTCAGGACCCCACAAAAACTATCACCCAAACAAGTCCGTTGGGCTCAATACTTCAACCGCTTCAACTTCGTGCTAAAGCACATTCCAGGAGGAACTTTATAGCCAATGCCCTCTCCCGCATGCCCCAGTACAAATGTGAGAGGAGCAGGTAGTGGACGCCATCATTCCCCTTGGGCCAAGTAACCACCAGACGGGCCAAGTAACCACCAGACGACAACGCCACAGCCGGCACGACCAACCAACAAGCGATCTAATGGCAAAACTCAAAATAAAACTGCTGGCAGACCCCTGGTTCTGAGACAATCAACACATTCTGACAAAAAGGGATGATCTCGCATGGAAGGGGACAAAGCTCTATGTCCCGGAATCCCTATGCACCCTGATCCTCCAGAGGAGCCACGACATTAAACCGACAGGCCACTTCGGATTCCTAAAGACTTTACACTTAGCACGGAGGTAGTTTTGGTGGCCCAGAACAAAGAAAGACGTGGACAGTTATGTGAAAAGTTGCACCGTCTGTGCCACGATGAAGAAGTGACCAGGAAAACCCCCCGGACTGCTATAATCAGTAGCAGAGCCTACAAGACCATGGTTGGTTTATGGTTTATGGTTTATTTGATTTATATACCGCCCTTCTCCCCGAGGGGACTCAGGGCGGTGAACAGGCAGAGATAAAAAACATAAATACAAAATTTAAAACCGAATTAAAACCAAATTAAACAATTGCCCAACCATTCAAACCCATTTTTTTTAAAAATATATAAGTCCCAGATCTAAAAATTTGGATTATACAATTTAAAATTTTCTTATAAAAAGGGAGATACTATGTCAGGCCCGCTTGATGAAATAAAAAAGTTTTTAACTCACGGCGGAAAGTACGAAGGTCCGGGATCCGCCGAATCTCTGGGGGGAGATCGTTCCAGACAGTGGGTGCTCCCACAGAGAAGGCTCTCCTCCTGGGGGCCGCCAGTCGACATTGTTTGGCCGACGGCACCCGGAGGAGTCCCTCTCTATGGGAGCGTACCGGTCGGTGGGAGGCTATTGGAGGTAGTAGGCGGTCCTGCAAGTACCCAGGTCCTAAGCCATGGAGCGCTTTAAAGGTGGTAACCAGCACCTTGAAGCGCACCCGGAAGACCACCGGAAGCCAGTGCAGCTCGCGCAAGAGCGGTGTCACATGAGAGCGCCACGTCGCTCCCATCACCACCCGCGCGGCCGCACTCTGCGCCAGCTGGAGCCTCCGGGTGCTCCTCAAGGGGAGCCCCATGTAGAGAGCATTACAGTAGTCCAGGCGGGAGGTGACAAGGGCATGAGTGACCGTGAGTAAGGAGTCCCGATCCAGAAAGGGGCGCAACTGGCGGATCAGGCGAACCTGATGAAAAATCCTCCCGGACACAGCCGTCAGATGGTCTTCTAAGGACAGCCGTGAGTCCAGGAGGACGCCTAAATTGCGCGCCCTCTCTGTAGGGGCCAATGATTCGCCCCCAATAGTCAGTGATGGTACCAACTGACTATATCGGGACGTCGGTAACCACAGCCACTCGGTCTTGGATGGATTGAGTCTGAGCCTGTTCTTCCCCATCCAGATCCGCACGGCCTCCAGGCACCGGGACATTACTTCAAGGGCATCGTTGGGGTGGTCTGGGGTGGAGATGTACAGCTGGGTGTCGTCAGCGTACTGATGATATCTCACCCCAAAACCACGGATGATCTCACCCAGCGGCTTCACATAAATGTTGAACAGGAGGGGCGAGAGAACCGATCCCTGTGGCACCCCGCATATAAGGGGCCTAGGAGTCGATCTCTGCCCCCCTGCCAACACCGACTGCGACCGGTTGGAGAGAAAGGAGGAGAACCACTGTAACACAGTGCCTCCCACCCCCAACCCTTCCAACCGGTGCAGCATGATACCATGATCGATGGTATCAAAAGCCGCTGAGAGGTCTAATAGGACCAGGACAGAGGAACACCCCCTGTCCCGAGCCCTCCAGAGATCATCAACCAACGCGACCAATGCCGTTTCCGTACTGTACCCGGGTCTGAAGCCCGACTGGAACGGATCCAGATACGTTGTTTCCTCCAGGTGCTGGGAGAACTGTCGCGCAACCACACTCTCAACAACCTTCGCCAAAAAGCGAAGGTTGGAGACCGGACGATAATTTACCAACATTGCCGGGTCCAGGGAAGGCTTCTTAAGGAGAGGCCTCACCACCGCCTCTTTCAAGGCGGCGGGAAAATCACCCTCTCCCAACGAAGCATTTATAATCTCCTGGAGCCAGCCTCGCGACACCTCCCGGGAAGCCAGTACTAGCCAGGAGGGACACGGGTCCAATAAACAAGTGGTCGCGTTCAGTCTACCCAGAATCCTGTCCACATCCTCAAGGGTCACAGGATCAAACTCAATCCAGGTAACGGTCTCAAGACTTGCCTCGTCCCCTCCCCCTGGAACCACCCAGTCGGAGTCCAGATCTTCCCGAATCTGAGTGATTTTATCATACAGATATTGAACAAAGTCCTCAGCTCTCCCCTCCAAGGGGTCCTCCCGCGCTTCCTGTTGGAACAGGGAGTGGGTCACCCTAAAGAGGGCGGCTGGACGGTTATCTGATGATGCAATAAGAGCAGCAAAATAGTGACGTTTTGCTGCTTTTATCGCCACTAAGTAAGTCCTAATATGGGCTCTCACTAGTGTTCGGTCGGATTCAGAGCGACTGGCCCTCCAACTGCTCTCTAGGCGTCTTTTCCGGCGCTTCAACTCTCTCAGCTCCTCGGAAAACCAAGGGGCCAGTTGAGATCGGCGCCGGATCAGAGGCCGCAAAGGCACGACCCGATCAAGAGCTCCAGCGGCCGCCCTATCCCAGGCGGCCACTAGGTCTCCAGTCGAGGCGTGTGCCAGCGCCTCAGGAACTGGCCCAAGCTCCATCTGGAACCTATCAGGTTCCATCAGGCGCCTGGGGCGGAACCATCTTATCGGCTCCGCCTCCCTGCGGCGGGGTACAGCGGTTTGAAAGTCCAGACGGAGGAGGGAGTGATCAGACCATGACAAGGGCTCAATGACTAAGTCCCCTATTTCAAGATCACTCTGCCATTGTCCAGAGACGAAAACCAAATCCAGCGTGTTTCCCCCCGTGTGGGTAGAGCCATGAATTAGTTGGGTCAGGCCTATGGCTGTCATGGAAGCCATAAACTCCCGAGCTACCTCCGACATCTCTCCCACAGATGGCAAATTGAAATCCCCCATGACGATAAGTCTGGGGGTATCAATCGCCACCGTGGCGATAACATCGAGGAGCTCGGGCAGGGCTGTTGCCACGCGGCAGGGAGCCAGGTACGTGATCAGCAAGCCCGACTGGACCCCATGACTCCACTTCACAAGGAGGGACTCACAGCCAGTCGTCTGAGGGACAGTGGCCTCCTTCGGTCTCAGACCTTCATTTATAATAACCGCTACTCCCCCGCCCCTGCCCTGTACCCTTGGCCGATGAAATGCAAGGAAACCTGGTGGGCACATTTCAACGAGGGGAACCCCCCCCTCCTGGCCCAACCAGGTCTCCGTAATGCCTGCCAGGTCCGCTCCCCCCTCCGAGATAAGATCACAGATGAGGGGGGCTTTGTTTACTACGGACCTGGCATTGCACAGCATCAGCCGAAGGGTCGGGCCCTGAGGGTCTGTGCAACCTGGGGAACGGGAGGAGCCTTGGGGGCCGGAGCGCACTACCGTTTGTAAACAACGGGTGCGCGCTCCCCGAACACGATATGACCCCCTGCTCCCGCCATATCTACCCCTCCCACTTACGGTAGTGATGTTGTAAATACTATCCGGACAAACCCTACCTCCCCCCTCAACCCCGGGGCCCCCGCCTCTCACACCAAGTTTCTGTAACGAGCCCGTCCCTCCCCTTTGTGGGCTAACCCCCATGCCCACTGCCCGTAATCCAAACAGACCCTCCCCCTCCCTGAAACCCCTTAAAAATTTCTTTAAAAGTTTATGTAAACAACCCCTTAATCGCATAGTTTTCGCATGCCACCTCTCAGGGTCCCAAGACCCGTCATTGAGGTGGGCCCTTGATAATATAGAGGGCCATCTCCGCGAGAGGGGGGAGTCTCGCAGCGCAAGTAGGTCGTATGCAGTGTACATTCCTGATGCACCATGAGAATAGAGGGTGGGGACGGAGCTTAAAAACCGGGTCTCACAACGATGTCAGAGGGGCAAAGGCTGTTGGTCTATTAATCGGTCAGTGCAGTTCCGGGGGAGAAATAAAAATTGTCTCTGGCAAGTCCAATAGAGGGGGGAAAAGAAGGAGAAAGAGAAGGGGTGGGGAACAGAGAAATGAGTCCTACAATTTAAGCAGCTGGTAAGCCCATCTTGTAGAACAAATACAGTGCAGTGCAAAGCCCGGGAGAGGGGGGAGAGCCTCATTTAGATATCTTGCGGGCCTTCGGGTCTTCTGTAATTGTCCCGTATCAGCCCCCATTCAGTCTCCTCTTCCCCCTCGTCGTCACCAAGATGTCCATATTTATAGGCGGCCGACAAGCCAGCATTCCCCCTACAACCAATCCAAGCCTGTTTAATGCCCCCTAGAGTGGGCAAGCCGAGGTCGACATATCGGGGGCGGGAAGATCTTCAAGTCCTCGCCCCTCACCCCTTCCTCGGCATCCCCCCAGGCTCCTCAGGCGGTGCTGTTCCGGGCTCCCTCGGGCTTATCTAACTCCTCCGGCTCCTCTGGCGCTTCCAGCCTCGCCGCTCCGCAACCTTCCACAGCTGGGCACTGGTGATTTAAGCGCCCTCAAGCCCATCCGGCCCCTCCAGCTCCTCTGGCGCTTCCAGCCTCGCCGCATCTCGCCAAACGCCGGCCCCAACTTTGCCATCCAGGCCGACACAACTCCCGGCCCTCCGCGGCTCCGCGGCTCCGGCGCAAGCTCCGACGTAGTTCTGGCCTTCCGCAACCTCACACAGCCGGGTCCGCGTCCCAAGAAGCCCTGGAGCCAGTCCAGCCCGAGTCGAGCCCAGCCGAGTTGAGGGGCGAGGAAGATCTCAAAATCCTCGCCCTAAGCTCGCCCACTCAAATTAGGGGTCGCTGATGGCCGAGCGCCCCTGTGAGCATCTCCTAAAGCTCCGAAACCATCCCATGGGAGGAGATTGCAATGGACTTTATAGTGGAGTTGCCGAAAAGTGGGAGAAACACGGTGATCTGGACTGTAATAGATTTATTTTCCAAACAGGCACACTTCATACCCTACAGCGGACTACCCTCAGCCCACCAGTTGACCAAACTGTTCCTGAAACACATCTACCACCTCCATGGAGTACCAAGAAGAATTATCTCTGACAGAGGGGTCCAGTTCACGGCTAAGTTCTGGAGGGAGTTCCTATGGTCCATTGGGTCATCCCAGGGCCTTTGCTCAGCCTTTCATCCGAGCACCAAGGGGGGGGGGGCGGGCAGAGAGACTGAATGCCATGGTAGAGCAGTATCTGAGGTACTACGTGAAATATCAGCAGTCCAATTGGGCGGACCTACTGTCCTTTGCTGAGGTCGCGTATAATAATGCTGTTCACAGTAGCACGGGGCTAACCCTGTTTAAGGTAGTCAGCAGCGTGGACTTCGTCCCAATGTCTGAGTACCCAAGGGAGCCTCCCTCCTCAGTCAGCTTGACCGATTGGATGGCGACACTGAAAGCAACCTGGGAGAATGTCAAGAAAGCGCTAGCTAAAGCAGCACAAACCTATGAGAAACAAGCAGAAAAACACCGAGCTCCCCAAAGGCCATTTCAATTGGGAGAGAAAGTTTACCTCTCCACAAAATATTTGAGATTAAAACTTCCTAGCAAGAAATTGAGACCAAGTTTATGGGACCATTCCCCATAGTAAAGATAATCAACCCAGTCACAGTGCAATTGAAGTTGCCCTGACTGCTAGGGAAGATACACCCGGTATTCCATAGTAGCCTCTTAAAACCTGTGGTCAGATCGACCCTGAGGCCACTACCCCGTGAGCCCCCAGACCCTGTGGTCATAGGGGGCCAGACCCATTATGAAGTGCAGCAAATCTTCAATTCGAGGTGGCACAGGAGACAACTCCAATATTTAATCAAGTGGAAGGGTTACCCCTTATCAGAGGCATCTTGGGTAAAGGGTCAAAACATCCAGGCTGATCGTCTTATAGCCAAATTTCATGCAGAAAATCCAAACAAGCCAGGGGGGGGGGGTCACGTCCCTAAACTCTACATTTGTACTCAATTTGTTTTGCTTTGCGCAGGTTGCCCTCGGGAAGTGAGGGGAGCCAAATGTCAACTTGCAAAGCTTTCAAGTTGCCATGAGCAGGAGGGAAGGAGAACTGATAGAGCTGATTGATTTCCCTAATTGAAGATACATTCCATATATGCTTCCGTACCGAAATCAGAAGGAGGGTGTTGGATTTCACAGCCAGCCAAAGTGGTTAACTGGAGAATGTGATTTATGGCCTGGCCAGGGAGGAGGGGAGAGACAGGGTCATAGGGGAACGTAAATCTACGTGGGGTTAGTTCTAACTGCATCCGATGACTATAAATGATTGTATTTCTTTTGAAGTTTGGCTCATGGCTCATGAATTAATTAGGGCATCTTTCGGAAACTTCACAGACGCCACGCTAGGAGGAGACTCTATGGTGGGGGAACTGGACTTCCGGTTGGCTCCAGAATTGAACAGGGGGCTCTCAGTTAGGACCTTTGTGGCTCTTTGAGTGTTTAAGGTTGCTGACTCCTGGTCTAAGACATCTCTTGCCTTTCTGGTATCAAATCAGATTATATACAACACGTGTAGAAGAACATGGTTCATCTGCTAATGTCACGTTTTTCACTGCTGTTGAAACTTGGAACGGTCACTCAATGTTGTAAGTCGATGATTACCTGTAACATGTTAGGAAATGGACATTTGGGGCAAGGTGTTTGGGAACGCAGGGAATGCTGGCAGAATTCAAGTTGCAACCTGCTTGATGCCAAGGAACTACCGATATAACTGATATTGGATAATCCAGAACTTGTTTAACATGCAGTTTCGGCAATCTTAATATGGGTGGAGAATATGTCCAGCCAAACTCAGAGATAACTGCCTGTCCTTCTAGGCAGGCCAGGACGAAAAACAAGCAGAGCAAGGATTCTTGGAGATGCTAAAGATTACGAGAGAAGGACATGATTGTGTAGGCTTGTTCATCTTCTATCAATCCCATCTTCTGCCAGATAAAATCCAGTGCTTGAGTTGCTTTCCTACACTTTCCACTTATGACGGTCATTTCAGGGTGCAGCGATGGTGGTAACTGCAGGACTGCTTGCATCTGTTGCTCTCGTACAGGTAGCCCTCAACTTAACGACCACAATTGAGCCACAACGTTTTTGTGGCTAAGTGTGACAGTGGCTAAAGGGAGCCTGGCCCCATTTGATGATCTTCCTTGCCACTGTTGTTAAGCCAGTGGTGGGATTCAGCCGGTTCGGGTTGAATTAATTTAAATTTAATCAGCAATTTAAATTAAATTGCTGGTTGGCCCCGTCGCACCCTGCCCCTTCCAGGAGCCCCCACACACCCCATTTTGGCTCCCAGGTAAGTGTAGGGAGGCCTACTGGGCTCAAAAATGGGGTGTGGGGATGCGTGGGGCCCCTACAGCTCCAGAAAGCTTCAGGGAGGCCTCCTAGGCCCAAAATGGAGCAGGGGGGTGTGTGGGATGTCCCTCCATCGCGGCCCATTTTTGCTGCCAGGGGGGTGCAGGAGGCCGAGTGCTGCCTGTCACACGCCCTGGCGATGCCCACCATGGCCACTCCCACCCAGCTGGTCATTAGGGCAGAGAACCGGTTGTTAAATTATTTGAATTCCACCACTGTGTTAACCGTGGTTCGCCACGGTTGTTAAAATAGTATAACGAGGTTGTTAAGTGAACCGGGCTTTCTCGTTGGTTCCAACGTTGCAAGAGGAGATTTCACGACCCCGGGACTCTGCAACCCCATTTCCAAGCATTCAAAAATGTGATCACTTGATGCTGCAATCTAAGTCCTAAGTGTGAAAAAACAACCCTAAGTGTCTTTTGGTTTTTTTTCTCCCCAGTGCCATTGCAACATGGAATAGTCACTAAATGAATGGTCGTAAGTCAAGGACTTTCTGTACTCCTTTGTACTCCCTTGCTTGTACTCCTCCTCCTGTTGCAACATCTTCACGGTCTGTGACCCCCCCCCCCAAATCGATAAATAAGGGAGTCCAGCATATTTCTTTGCCGATCTCAATTCCTCCTTGCCTTGAATCGGAGACTGTTGTCTTAACTTTCCTGGCCTGTGCCTGTAGTGCGCATGAAACCGCAAACCTCAAACCCAGCCTGGCTTATTTTAGCATCATGTTTGGGGACAAATTCTGCTTTCTGGAGAACTCAGAGCATTCTGTGACCAGTGGTAGATTTCAGGGAATCGTACTTCCTCTCTGTTGGCCAATGGTAAACATGATGTGTAAATAAGTTGACTCAATGTATTCTATCCACACAAACAGAGCATTGGAGAAATCATAAATGTCAGTCCAGTCAACTCACAACTATTTGTTTTAGGGCTATTTGAAGTGACGACGACACTGAAAAAAGGTGACTTACGACTGTTTTTTCACACTTGTGACCATTGCAACCTCTCCCTGGTCACGTGGATCAAAATTCAGACCCTTAGTAACTGACTCATATTTATAGCAATGGCACTTAGACTTCTATACTGCTTTCACAGAGCTTTCCAGCCCTCTCCTTAAGTGGTTTACAGAGTCAGCCTCTGGCCCCCAAGAATCTGGGTCCTCGTTTCACCGCCTTTGGAAGGTTGGAAGGCTGAGTCAACTTTGAGCCGGTCAAGATCGAACTCCTGGCTGTGGGCAGAATTAGCCTGCAATGCTGCATTCTAACCACTGCACACCATGGAAGGAAGGAAGGAAGGAAGGAAGGAAGGAAGGAAGGAAGGAAAGAAGGAAGGAGGGGGGAAGGAGGGAGGGAAGGAAGGAAGGAAGGAAGGAAGGAAGGAAGGAAGGAAGGAAGGAAGGAAGGAAGG
>WNWU01000060.1:3664652-3676742 GCA_012654045.1 Ptyas mucosa | reverse complement strand
AGGAAAGGAAAGGAAAGGAAAGGAAAGGAAAGGAAAGGAAAGGAAAGGAAAGGAAAGGAAAGGAAAGGAAAGGAAAGGAAGAATTTAGCTGCAGTTCTTCATGCTACAGAAGTTGAATTCTTGAAGTGTTTTATTGCCTTGCTTGATACCTCATCAGGAAGGCCAGTTTGGAATAAATCCTTAGTATGTTTGAGTAACCAAGATAAACAACACACTTCATTGCCAGCTATAATCATGGATCACGTCCACATCTACATAATCAAGCTATAATTTTGACCTTGGGCAAAACCTGCTTGATTGAGTCAAACATGGTCAAATCGCCAGGGATAATCACACTCAAACCAAAGAGGAAGATTTTCCAGAACTGAATGTTAATCAAATCATTTGCAAAGCATTTAAGGATGGTTTGTGCACTCAGATGCCTTTCTGGTTTAATTCTGATGCAAATTAAATTATAGCTTTTCCTGAAGCCGATAAAGGAAGAGCCATATTATTATTACGCCTTATTGGTTCCCATTGTTGTTGTTGTTAATGTATTGTCCTTTCTGGGGTGTTTTTCAGGATAGTTATTTTAAGTCTTGTTTTCAGCAGAGTTTTCCTCCTGGTGATGTAAAATTTGGGTCTTAGTTTCAATACCTTCCTCCCTCCCTCCCTCCCTCCCTCCTTACCACCCTCCCTCCCTCTCATCCTTCTTCCCTTCCTTCCTTCCTTCCTTCCTTCCCTTCCTTCCTCCCTTCCTCTCTTCTTTCCTCTCTTTCTTCCTTCTTTTGCATCTTTCTTTCTTCTCTTCTCTTCTCTTCTTTCTTTCTTCTTTCTTTCTTTCTTTCTTTCTTCAATTAGACTTTTAGCATGACCGAGGAATCGCTTCTTAAGCGGATTTATGCCCATTGCTTCTAGCATTATATAGCAGCTACGTGGAAGTCTTTCTTCTCAATCCTCCCCTTTGTGTCTTCCACGCAAGTACAACTCTCCCAGGACCTTTTTCTCTTGTGGGGAAGAGAAATCAGTTCCTTTAAAAAAGTGAAAAGTCATCGCATGCACGCACGCACACACGCACACACATACATACACACAAGAGTGAAGAAACAATCACAAAAACGTCACTTTGAGCGCTGGAAAAGGGACGATGGTTCGAATCGTTCCAAAGATTTAAGCGGGGCAACCTTTCCACATCTCCAGAACTTTTTTTAAAAAAACTGGGTTAAATAATTGCCCCAAGTAGAAGATGGGGGGAAATTAAGGAAAATTTCAAAATTATGCCCATTTTTCTCAGCTGTTGTTTAAAGCAGAGGTCTCCAACCTTTGCAACTTTAAGACTTGTGGACTTCAACTTCCAGCTGGCTGAAGAACTCTGAGAGTTAAACTCCACAAGTCTTAAAAGTTGCCCTGCTTTAAAGTCAGGATGTGAAAGTTTGTAGGCTATATGCAGCTAGTGAGATCAAATGTCAGTCAGATCTAGAGTTTGGAGCACCAGAAAGTGACCTTGTCATGGTGACCCAGCTCTGAAAAAATGCAGAGATATTAGTGGAGTGGATAAAATTTTAAAAAATGAGACCATAGCAGAAAGAACTGGAATAGAACCAACCTTAAACTACACACCAAGACAGCAAGTTAAGTGGTTTGTTCACTTGGAGAGAATGCCTTGGGATCCTACACCATAAAAGGCACATACAAAAAGAGGAGAAGGTCAAAGAACATGAGGCAGAGCCGGAAGATGGAGAGGCAACACATCAAAGACACACTATGACAGCATCTAATAGCAAGGAGGAAGAGGAGGAGGAAGAGAAGAAAAAGAGGAGGAGGAAGAGAAGATGAAGAGGAGGAAGAGGAAGAGGATGAGAAAAAGAAAAAGGAGGAGGAGGAGGAGAAAAAGAAGGAGGAGGAAGAGGAGGAGGAGAAGAAAAAGGAGAGAGGAGGAGGAAGAAGAGAAGAAGAGGAAGGAGGAGGAGAAGGAAAAGAAGAAGAGGAGGAGGAGAAAAAGAAGGAGGAGGAGGAGAAGATGAAGAAGAGGAGGAGGAGAAGAAGGAGGAGGAGGAGAAAAAAAGGAGGATGAGAAGAAGAGGAAGAAGAAGAATAAAATGATGATGATTTCATTATGGGTTTATGATAAGCCATCCAATTCCACTTTTGGGGCAAACGTTTGCAAAGCTTAGCAGTTGTTTAACCGACCTCCCGTCACACAGCAGAGGCCAGCTCCACCCCTTTTACACAACACAGCTGAGGACAATTGCATTAGGCACATTTGGGAGGCCCAATCTATGCAACGGGTGGAATTTCTGCCTGCCTTGGATCAGCGGCTCCTTAGTGGAGCAAAGTGCCAAGGATTGTTAGCCTCCTGACATGGGAGAGATTACAAAATAGACCCCAGGGGGAAGGCATGTGAGTCACTGTTTTTATACTCCCTGTTAAGTAAGATAAATGTGTTATAATTCCCAGAATTTATTCCCAGGCCAAGGGCAATTCCCTTCCACCAATGGAAGGAACTATGTGTAAGGCTGAACCGGGACAGGGATTACCATTCATGTTTACTATTGCTGGTTTGGTTGCATTTCTTCACACTGGCGTAAGGAGTCCCTGGTGCTTTCTGAGTGGGTTGTTCGTTTGCAGATGTTTCATACTTGGCTAAACTAGGTCACGCCATCAATGCAAGGAACAAATGACAGTAGAAAAGCTACTGTCTAAACCAGCAGCCCAGATAATCGACGATTAACACCAGACAAAAGAGCAGGTAGAAAACAATTCCCTAATCCAGAACTGACCAAAGATGAAACCATACTGCCACTAACACTGACAGGATAATCTTCTGTATATAACCAGGAATGAAACTCCACACTTCTTTGCACCGATGATGCGACCTAGCTGGCAAAGGAAACACCTGCAAGAAAATCACCAAACTCGGAGAGCACCAAGGAGCCCAGAATCCTCTGTCTCTTCCACTCTACAAATCCCACTCCCTTCTAGTACTGATGATATTATCTACTTGCAAGAGAATATGCAAGGACCATACAGTCCTCTTCCTCCTCTCCGTCCTCCTCCTCCTCCCCTCCTCAGACCCCCACCCCTTTTTCTAGCACTGATGATGTTGCCTAGCTTGGTAATGAAATGTCTGCAAGAAAAAAACCAAGCTCAGAGAGCACCAAGGACCCCAGTCATTGTCCTCCTCTTTTTCTTCTTCTTCTTCCTCCTCCTCCCTCCTCCTCTCCCTCTTCTTCTTCTTCTTCTTCCTCCTCCTCCTCTTCCTCTTCATCCTCCCTCTCCTCCTCCTTGCAGACTCCCCTCCCTTTTAGCACTGATGATGGGTTATGAAACTTCTGCAAGAAAACCACCAAGTTCAGAGAACCCCAAGGACCTCACAGTCGTCCTTGTCCTTGTCCTTGTCCTTGTCCTTGTCCTTGTCCTTGTCCTCGTCCTCGTCCTCGTCCTCGTCCTTGTCTTTGTCCTCGTCCTCGTCCTCATTCTCCCCCTTCTCCCTCCTCCTCCTCCTCCCTATAAACCCCACCCCCTTCTAGCACTGATGCTGTTGCCTAGCTTGGTAATGAAATGTCTTCAAAAAAACCCCTCAAGCTCAAGCAGCATCAAATCTCAACTCTCCACTACAGAAATTCCCTTCTATTGAAACACTTGTAAAAACAAATCCGTACAATTATACCTATTTCGAGATTGCTATGAAAAACTGGGTGGAGGAATGAGAAAGCAAGGAATTTTCTCGGGCTGCGTAGGTCAGGGGAAGCCACTCCACTCGTGCCTGGTTGTACCAGTTTTCAGAAAAGACGCAAAGAAAGAAAGAACTTGGCACCATCTTCCAAGGGAAAAACCTCAACTTTTTAAGAGCAGACTGTTTGCAGCTGCTAAATTTGGATGCAAGGCTGAGGCCAGCCTGTCTTTTTCGGTTTGGACTGAGGGAGGATGCTGGTTTCTTTCCAAGACTGGAAACAACTGTCTGGATCTTCTTTTCTTCTTTTTCAATTTAGCGTCACTCTATCATCCATCCAAACGTATGAAGTTCTATTCATTAAATTTACATCTAATAACCGCAAACTCTTCAGCCTGGGCTTGTGGTGAACAGAGCCTGGATCCCTTGTAGAATAAAATTGTCGGAAAGCAAGAGGCGCCTTTTGTTTGATTTTAATTGGATGAGTCCCTGCAACCATGGACAACCACGGGCCTCATTTAAACAGAAGCCAAAACGAAATTACTGGTTTTACCTGCCATTTAGAAGGACATCTCTTTCCTGCTTAAATGGGGGATTTAAATCACAGGGGGGGGGGGGAAGCCCTTCTAACTCCTGATTTCTTTTGTCGTGCTCTGTGTCTCTTGCAGGGAATACAGGCAGAAAAAGAACATTACTTTCCATAGTAACGATACCGTCTCCTTTCTGGGTTATCGCTCCTTCGTCTTCGAACCGGACCGTTCCAATGGATCGGAATCCGATTACATCATGATGCCGAATCTCTTGGTTTTGGTAAGTGGGTTTCCAACTCTGGGGATCTTCAACCCATCTTCACAGAACAGGTGCCGTTTCTGGATTTTTTGTGCAAAGGCTCAATTTTTCACCGATTTTGGTTTTCTTCAGTTTTGGGCTTCACCTAGCAACACGTTCCCCCGAAGAACCTGCTTGCTTTTCATAAAGGCAGATATGACTGTTCTAGCCAGTGGTGGGATTCAGCCGGTTCGGGCCGGTTCAGGAGGACCGGTTGTTAAATTGCTAGCTGTCCCCATCCCGCCCCTTCCAGGAGTCCCCACGCACCCCGTTTTGGCTCCCAGGTCCAAAACAATGTGCGGTTGGCGGCGGCCGAGTGCTTCCTGTCACAACCCCTGGCCATGCCCACCCAGCCGGTCATTAGGGCAGAGAACCGGTTGTTAAATTATTTGAATTCTACCAGTGGTTTTCCCAGTTGCAATGGATGGCTGGGAAAGTTGGACCATAAGGAAGGCTGAGCGCCAAAGAATGGAGGCCTTTGAACTCTGGTGCTGGAGAAGACTCCTGCGAGTCCCTTGGACTGCAAGGCGATCCAACCGGTCAGTCCTAGAGGAGATCGACCCCTGACTGCTCTTTAGAAGGCCAGATCCTGAAGAGGAAGCTCAAATCCTTTGGCCGCCTAATGAGAAGGAAGGACTCCCTGGAGAAGAGCCTAATGCTGGGAATGATTGAGGGCAAAAGAAGAAGGGGACGGCAGAGAACGAGGTGGCTGGATGGAGTCACTGAAGCAGTCGGCGTGAGCTTAAATGGACTCCAGAGGATGGTAGAGGACAGGAAGGCCTGGAGGAATGTTGTCCATGGGGTCACGATGGGTCGGACACAACTTTGCAACTAACAACAACAGCAACAACAATCCTAGCAACTGTGGTGGCTAGGCTTCATTGTATTGTTACACAGATTGTATTATTTACGACACAGATTGTTGATTTTGTTTCCCCTTGGTGTGCATTCAAAGTCTCGGTGGAAGAGGGCGATCTGCAAATACTGCAGAGAATTCGGTAAATAAATACTTGCAATCTTCTGCAGGATTGCAGGAAAAAGATGAACAGATTCCAGAATTTCCCTCGATGTTTCAGAAACGAAAATCCAAGGTCACCAAGGAATTGATTCTTTGCCTGCTAATGGCTACAAGAATTTTTCTCGATGCCCGAGATCCAGTGCTAACCTTTGCATACTTAGAAATAAATACAGTTTGTTGATTGCGGCCTTTACGGACGCCATTTTCTTTGAAGGCCAAAGGGAAGATATGGAGTTATTTCTGTTAAAGAGAAATGTTACTTATACAAGGGGATTTTCCATGTCGTTTCTGACGATCCCCAGATCCTCTCAAACAATTGGAGGTTGATGAGTGAGAATCTTAGGAATTGACACATAAGGATAAGTCATGGTTTTGTTTAAATGTGGTTTAGTGACATACTTCTCAAGACATGCGCCCAAACAGAACCAGATGGATATCACCTCCTCAGTGGCACACAAACTGGATAGCAGTTAGGAAAGGCACCTCCACATTTATAGAATATGAGAATAACAGAGTGGAAAGGAACCTTGGAGGTCTTCTAGTCCAACCCCCTGCTGAATTAGGAAACCTTATACCATTCCAGTAAGTCTAACAGACATTCACAGATCTTTCCTGAGACACATGGAGAAGGTTGCGGTAATGAGAAAACAGAGTTTGCATTTAGAACATAGAATAATTAACCTTGGAAGGGAGGTCTTCTAGTCCAACCTCCTGCTCAAGCAAGAAACTCTACACCATTTCAGGCAAACAGATGTCCAATCTCTTCTTGAAGATCTCCAGAGATGGAACACCCAAAACCTCTGTAGGCAAGCCGTTCCACTGATTAAATTAAGTCAATTAATTAATTGAATTAATTGACCTAATTGACTTAGACTTCTAAGTGCTTTACAGCCCTCTTCTAAGCAGTTTTTACAGAGTCAGCCTCTTGCCCCCAACAATCTGGGTCCTCATTTTACTGAACTCGGAAGGTTGGAAGGCTGAGTCAACCTTGAGCCTCTCAGGATCGAATTGCAGGCAGTGGGCAGAATTATTCTGCAATACTGAATTTGGATGGATGGATGGATGGTAGACAGACCAGACAGAGAGACAGACATGGAGAGAGAGAGAGAGAGAGAGAGAGAGAGAACAATGAGAGACAGACAGCCAGGTAGACATAGAGAGAGACAGATATATAGCAATAGCAATAAAGACTTATATATCGCTTTACAGAGCTTTACAGCCCTCTCTAAGCAATTTACAGAGTCAGCCTCTTGCCCCCAACAATCTGGGTCCTTATTTTACACACCTGGGAAGGATGGAAGGCTGAGTCAACCTTGAGCCAGTCAGGATCGAACTGCTGGCTGTCAGCAGAATTACCCTGCAATATGGTGTTCTGACCACTGTGCACCATGGAAGGAAGGAAGGAAGGAAGGAAAGAAGGAAGGAAGGGGAAAAGGAAAAGAAAAAGGAAGAGCAATAGCACTTAGACTTATATACCGTTTTACAGTGTTTTCCAGCCCTCTCTAAGCAGTTTACAGAGTCAGCCTCTTGCCCCCAACAATCTGGGTCCTCATTTTACCCACCTAGGAAGGATGGAAGGCTGAGTCAACCTTGAGCTGATCAGAATTGAACTGTTGGTAGTTTGCAGAGTTTGCCTGCAATACTCATTCTAACCACTGTGCACCATGGATGGAAGGAAGGAAGGAAGGAAGGAGTAAAGAAAGAACAATAGCAATATCACTTATACTTATATACTGCTTCACAGTGCTTTACAGCCCTCTCTAAGTGGTTTACAGAGTCTGTTGCCCCCAAGAATCTGGGTCCTCATTTTACCCACCTGGGAAGGATGGAAGGCTGAGTCAACCTTGAGCCGGTCAGAATTGAACTGCTGGCAGTCAGCAGAAATAAGACTGCAATCCTGCATTCTAACCACTGCGCCACCACGACCAGCTTCTAAAGCCATTCTTTCTGTTTGTTCTAATTCTCCTTTTATTCTGTTTATTTTTATTTTTCCTTCAAGGGAGCAGCCGTCATGTTGGAAAACATGCCATTTGCTGTGAAGTTAACCTTTAGCAGCGCTCTGGCCCTCTTCCGTCAAAACGCATTCATGAACCGGACGGTCGGGGAGATCATTTGGGGGTACAACGAGCCCTTCACTCAGTTCTTGACCAACCTTGGTGTCACCGTAGGTCCATCCAATGAAAAATTCGGCTTATTTTCCGACGTAAGTCAGGTCCTTGGGGTTGGGGCCTGGGTCCAAACCTGAATATTTTGGGGTCGAAATGGGCAGATATCCCCAAGAACAAAGACTTCCTACAAGAAAACTACATCTATCGTATTCATTGGAGTGAACGATTAGAAACTGCCTCCTATCAGTCATTTTTTTAACCAAGTTGAAGGATATTTATTTATTTATTTATTTATTTATTATATTTCTATACTGCCTTTCTCCCGTAGGACTCAAGGCGGTGTACAACCAAGAAGAATATAGACCTACAAACATCATAAAATTGCTAATTAAAATTATTACTTAGCTTGGTCAATTAAATAAAACCCAGAATTAGATAACATTTTAAAAAATCATTCACATGTTCATATGTTTAGCCCCGCCTGTTGGAACATCAGGGTCTTGAGGGCACGGCGGAAAGCACGGAGATCAGGGATGTTCCGTATCTCTGGGGGCAGTTCATTCCAAAGGGTTGGAGCCCTCACAGAGAAGGCCCTCCCCCTGGGAATCGCCAGTCGGCATACTCAGAGGGACCCTGAGTAATCCCTCCCTGTGAGAATGAACTGGTCGGTGGGAGGCTATTGGTGGCAGAAGACTGTCTCGTAGGTACCCAGGTCCTAAGCCATGGAGTGCTTTAAAGGTGATGACTAACACCTTGAATCGCATCCGGAAGATCACCGGGAGCCAGTGTAGCTCGCGCAGGAGAGGTGTTACATGGGCGCAACGAGTTACGCCCATAATCATCCACACGGCTACATTCTGGACCAGCTGGAGCCTCCGGGTGCTCTTCAAGGGGAGCCCCATGTAGAGAGCATTACAGTAGTCCATACGGGAGGTGACTAGGGCATAAGTGACTGTGCGCAAGGGGTCCCAATCCAGAAAGGGACGCAACTGGCGGATCAGGTGAACCTGATAAAAGGCCACCCTGGCCACGGCCGTCATGTGCTCTTCTAAAGATAGCTGTGAATCCAGGAGGGCACCCAAGTTGTGAGCCCTCTCTGTGGGAAGTAAGGTCTCATCCCCAATTGTCAGTGATGGTACCAGCTGACTATACTGGGACGCTGGAAGCCACAGCCACTCGGTCTTGTAGGGGTTGAGTCTGAGCTTGTTTCTCCCCATCCAGATCCGCACGGCCTCCAGGCAACGGGACATCACAGTAAGGGCATCATTGGGGTGGTCCGGGGTGGAGATGTATAGCTGTGTGTCATCAGCATACTGATGAACACTCACCCCGAAAACACGGATGATCTCGCCTAGCAATTTTACATAAATGTTGAACAGAAGGGGTGAGAGGACTGACCCTTGCGGCATCCCACAAATAAGGTGCCTCGAGGTCGACCTCTGCCCCCCAGCCAACACAAACTGCGAACGGTCAGAGAGGAAGGAGGAGAACCACCGAAGCATGGTACCTCCTATTCCTAACCTCTCCAGCCGGTGCAGTAAAATACCATGATCGATGGTATCAAAAGCCACTGAGAGATCTAATAGGACCAGGACAGAGGAACACCCTCTGTCCCGAGCCCTCCAGAGATCATCAACCAATGCGACCAATGCCGTTTCTGTGCTGCATCGCGGCCTGAAGGCCGACTGGTGCAGATCCAGATAGACAGCTTCATCCAGGTATCGGGGTAGTTGTCGTGCCACCACACTCTCAACAACCTTCGCAACAAAGCGAAGATTGAAGACTGGACGATAATTTGATAATATAGCCAGGTCCAGGGAAGGCTTCTTGAGGAGGGGCTTCACAACCGCCTCTTTCAAGGCAGTGGGAAAGACACCCTCACTCAGAGAAGCATTTATAATCCCCTGGAGCCAGTAACCTCCCGGGAGGCCAGTACCAACCAGGAGGGACACAGGTCCAATAAAAATGTGGCAGCGCTAAACTTGCCCAGAATCCTGTCCACATCCTCAGGAGCCACAGAGTCAAACTCTTCCCAGATAACACTCTCAGGACCTACCCCCATCTCCTCCCCTGGATCTACCCAATCGGAGTCCAGGCCTTCCCAAATCTGAGCGACTTTATCATGCAGGAATTGCACAAAATCCTCAGCTCGACCCTGTAAGGGGTCTTCACGCACCCCCACCTGAAGTAGGGAGTGAGTCACCCTAAACAGCGCGGCTGGGCGGTTCTCTGCAGATGCAATAAGAGCGGAGAAGTAGATAGACTTTGCCGCTTTTATCGCCACTAGATAGGTCTTAATATAAGATCTCACCTGTGTCCGGTCAGATTCAGATCGGCTTGTCCTCCAATCACTCTCCAGGCGTCTTTTCCAACGCTTCATCTCTCTCAGCTCCTCAGAAAACCAAGGAGCTAGTCGAGATCGGCATCGGGTCAGAGGCCGCAAAGGCACGTTGCGGTCCAAGGCCCCAGTAGCTGCCCTGTTCCAGGCCACCACTAGGTCCTCAGTTGAGTCGTGAGTCAGAGTCTCAGGAAATGGCCCAAGCTCCGTCAGGAACCTCTCGGGGTCCATCAGGGATATACAGGGAGTCCTTGATTTATAGCACTTCATTTAGTGACCAAAGTTACAACAGGATTGGAAAAAGTAAAAAAAAATGGCTGTTTTTCACACTTATGACAGTTGCGTGGTTATGTGATCAAAATTCAGATACTTGGAAACTGACTCGGACTCTTTTCCCCCAAAAGTAAGACATCCCCTGATAATAAGCCCAATCGGGCTTTTGAGGGCATGCACTAAAATAAGTCCCCCCCCCCTGAAAATAAGCCCTCCCCGAAAATATTTAAACGCATGTGCAGTGGGTCCCCACCATTTCCTCTGGTTAGGGTTAGAGAGACAGAGCTGGAAATAATAATAACTTTAATAATAATAAATTTATTATCATTGTATGGGTATACACAGTAATTAATTAATTAAATATAATAATAATAATAATAATAATAATAATAATAATAATAATAATAATAATAATATAGCAACAACTTTATTGTCACTGTACGTGTATACACAGTATACTCATACAGCAAAATTCACTTAACACCCAAAGACCAGGTCCAATACACATAACAATCCCCAAATACACCCCCTCCCACCACAAATTCCCCACCCCTAAAACCACCTAAACATCCACACAACAGAGTAATGCTGTCCAACAGCTCACTGATGGTGGCTCTTTAGTTCATGGTTGAGTGCAATTATAGCTCTGGGATAAAAACTATTCAGAAGACGTGTGGTCCGAGTTTTAATTCTTCTGTATCTTCTGCCGGAAGGCAACAGTCCAAAAAGTTGGTAAGCAGGATGGGAAGAGTCTCTGAGGATGTTATGCAACTTCCTCAAACAGCGAGATGCGAAGATGTCATCCGGGGCTGGTAGCTGGAGCCCGATGATATTCTGGGCAGTTTTAATGATTCTCTGTAGAGCTTTTTTGTAAGCGCTACAGAGCTGCTCCCATACCATGCAAGAATACCATATGTCAGGGCACTCTCCATGGTGCTGCGATAGTAGGACAGAAGTAGATGCTGAGATAGATTTATCTTCCTGAGCATTCTCAGGAAGTACAGCCTCTTCTGGGCCTTCTTCACAAGCATGTTAACATTCATAGTCCATGAGCAGTCCTTCGAGATATAAATGCCCAGAAATTTAAAACTATCAGGAAATCCGGTAAGACGGCAAGAGGAGCCCCGTCTTGCTCCACGCGCCCCAAAATAATAAGACCTCCCCGAAAATAAGGCCTTGGGTCCCCTTTTGCGACCTTCTGACAAGCCAAGTCAATGGGGGGGAAGCCAGATTAACAAACTGTGCGACTAATTTAACAACTTCAGGGATTAACCATTGGCTAGTAAGCTTTTAAAATGGGGCAAAACCTTCACTTTACAACTGTCTCGCTTAGCCACGGAAACGTTAGGCTCAATTGTGGTTGTAAGTCGAGGATTTTTGAGTGCTGGATGTTCCCCTGATGCCAGCCACTTCATCACGGTCGCTTTCCAAATTAACATACAGGAGGTGTTTGCGCTGGTGCAACCTGTTTGGGGAAATCCTGCCACGATTTCTATCTTAACCTTGGAATGTTGGCCAAATGCATTTCCCCAACCTTCCTCCCAGCTAACTTGTGATCAGGAAGGGTGGCAGTTACTCCCTGAATACTCCCTGAATATAGACACCCAAAAACTAACCAGAGATCAAGGAAGCTGAGCGTTAACAGTCCACTCCTAAAAACTTAACAATGGTGGGAAAATATGTGGATGAAAGGTTTGAAATTTACACTAAACTATAATTTAAAAGAAAAAAATTGTAAGATGATGTGTCGCTGGTATTTAACATGGGAATGGAATGGGGATAGGGATAGGGATAGGGATAGGGATAGGGATAGGGATAAGGATAGGATAGGATAGGATAGGATAGGATAGGATAGGATAGGATAGGATAGGAT
>WNWU01000060.1:3629682-3640673 GCA_012654045.1 Ptyas mucosa | reverse complement strand
GAGGAGAAGGAAGAGAAGAGAAGAGAAGAGAAGAGAAGAGAAGAGAAGAGAAGAGAAGAGAAGAGGCACTGAGGAACTCCCTCTGTTGCAGAAGAGTAAAGCATTAAGATCGAACCTCAACTTTTTTTTCTTTTTCATAATAATATGAACTAATCATTTCTATAACAACAAATCAATTTAATCAGTAAAACGCAAAATTGATTTAAGGCGGGCTTTCTCAACTTCTCCTCCTATTTCTTTGGAAGTTGCAAGTCCCCAAAGTCACAAGGTGTGTCTAATGATCTCAAGAAGCCCCCGTCGCATCTGACTTCCCGTGAGGCTGAGTCAGCAGTGTGCAAATCCTTCGGCAGGGGTTGAGGGGTGGGGGTCAGACTAGAAGACCTTCAAGGTCCCTTCCAACTCTGTTATTCTCTATTCTGCAATGGAGTAACCTCACTTCAGCAGTTTGTTGGTTGAAAAGGTCTCGCTTCCATGCTGGTGGCTTTTTGGAAAAGGAGACCCCGTCCTTCCTGCAATGTCCAGTCACAGAATGTTTTGGGGTGGGCATTAAAGCTTTACGAGGAGTGGTGTCATGGCCTAGAGGTGGAGCTCTCGCCTCACAATCAGGAGGCTGCGAGTTCGATCCTATGTAGAGGCAGGTATTTCTGGGCACAATAAGAATATATCTGCTGAACAAAACTCCGCATTGGCAACAAGAAGGGCATCCGGCCAGTAAACACTCAGCTCCATCAGTTGCCCAGACTCCACCCTGCAAGGGATTATGGGGCCATTAAAAGAAGATGATTAAAGCTTTATGAGGTTTCCTGCAGGTTTCTGAATCTTTTCCGATAAAATCTGGCTACCTGGCCATTGTTTCAACACTGGATGAGAAGGCAAGTTAAAAAAGCACAGCAAACGTTCTTAACCTTATTATCGTCTTGTGTTCACGTTGGACCTGTTTACTTCCTTCAACAGACATTGAATCTTTCACAGCAAAAGGATCGGTCGGTTGCCATACAGATTCTACCTAGATCTGACATTAATTATGGGTATCACGGTCCTTTGGTAAGAGATCCTTCAGTGGATCACGTTGGGGGAAAAAAAAATAGATGTTTAGCCAAGAATTCTTCTCCTCTGATCTCTCTCGCATTGCTCAAAACAAACGTCACAAGCTTCCCTAACTCATTTGTTGAATGTTACAGGAATCTTTTCACAATACTAAGCAACGTTTGTCAACTTTAATTGTGTGTCTTTGTGTATTCCTCGTTGTTTTTGTAGCATGGCTTTCAGCCCACCCGTCCGGGTGCTCAAAAGACTGAAAATATGTCGCACACCCCCCCAACTGTCTAACAATAACTCGCTTCTTAATCGCTTTTAAATCATATTTAAAATGATAAACCTAAATGTTTAAAGGTGCTTAAATTAGAACAATTCAACTAACCTCCCAAAGTTAATTTAAAAAGAACATAACCTAACCAATAAAACCGTTGAACCGCATCTTCTTCCTTCCTTCAATCAGTAACATAAATGTCCTTATAAAACTACTCTAAACTGTTTTAAACCAGGCTAATTATTTTCTAGGGCAAAAGCTTTTTATTTTGGCGTAGTAGTAAAAACTCAGGACCTAAAGGGGCAATCCCTGCCTCCAGGAAAAAAGCCAGCTTGCAATGGATGGAGATGAAATTGTAGGCGGAGATCTGAAAAAAAAACCAAACCAAAAAAAACGCAAAAGGTAACGTCAAATTCACGGTTTAACAACAAAAAACGTAGCTTGGCTCACTTTTAAAACCTCCTCGGGGTTTTAAAACGGCTGCTGGAATGGCTTGCAGCTTTATTTTTTTAAACACATTTCGTCTTTGCGGCAGCTAATCTTAGCCAACGGCTTCTGCTTTTTAATGCGCTGCCCCCTAACTTTATCATCGCCCCACTCATATAATAACTCACTTAATCCGCTGTGACTTCTCCCCTCCCCCCCTCCCCGTCTCTTGATACAGACCAATGAAAAAATTGGAAGACTCGATCCGCCTCTGGAGTTCGTTGCTTCGCTAAACCTCAGATGGCGTAACTCTCGGGACCCGACTAACCTCCCGTTGAACCCCTTTCTAAAAAAAATAGTATATGAAATTTCATAGAATGGTTATCTGTCAAGCTGAAGGGCTCCCCTCCCACCTCCTGGTCTTGAGAGACCTCTGGGTGACTTCCCCCCCCCATCAGAAAGAAGGAAGATACAGAAAATCCTCGATTTACGACCGTTCCAAGTTACCAGAAACCTTCCCCGAAGCCGCTTAAGACTCAGATTCGAAGTTCTGACAATCCCATTATTACCTTTTTTTGGGCTGCTTGACCACAAGCTTGCATTTTCAGCTAATTGCAGCATCCCTCCGTCACCTGACCAAGATTTACAGTAGTGGCCCAAATTGTGGGAACCTTTTGGGAAAAGTTGTATTTTCTAAAACTAGCTAATAGCTCCACTTTTTTTTCGGAGTAGTAGTACCATAAAATTATATATATATCAATAGAAAGATCATTTAATCAAGAATGTAATGCCGTAACTTTTAGGAAGGATTTGCTATTAGAATAGCAGTTACAGTATAAAGAAGGAAAGTGAAATGCGAAGAAAAAACGAGATATACAAAAATGATCACCCTAGAAAAAACGAGATTTGCAGAAATGATCGCCACGTCAGTAAATACTTCGTTGGGTAGCCTTTAGCATGAATTATGGCCTTACAATGTCTTCCCATGGAGTGAACCAAGTCTTTTAGTTCTGCAGCTGTTATAATGTGAAACCAAGATTGAAGGATGGCTTCTATTAACTGGGTTTTATTGCTGGGTCACTTCTGACTAACAAGTTCCTTTAATCGGCTCCATAGATTTTCAATTGGGTGAAGGTCTGGGCTATTCCCAGGCCATTTCAGCAGTGGAATAGGATTATCTTGAAACTCAAAAAAAAAAAGTGGTGTTATTAGTCACCAAACCTCAAAAAGATACTTTTTCCCAAAAGGTTTCCACAATTTGGGCCACTACTGTACAATGTTTTATGAGGGTTTTTGTTTTTTGCCAAATATCAGCTGATTTCTGGCAAAAAAAAAAAAAACAACCCCACAAAAAAACACCTACATCCATTTCAGATGAGATTTGCTTAATTACTGTGGCATTCACTTGATGGCCACTGGGAAAAAGGTTATAAAATCAGTGACTCGCTTAATGGCCAGCATGACTTAATGGTGGTAATTCTGAACTCAGTTATGGTCGTAAATGGAGGATTTCTTGTACTCCCTAAATGTAGCATCTGGAATAATCTTGTGGCAGGGAGTTGGTAAGTATTCTGCAAATTGCAAAGAAGCATTGTGCTTTAGCCAGAGAATCTTTTGCCCGTGGAGGCCTTTGGATCTTCAGAATGGAAACTCAGCAAGTTGACAACCCAGAAGTATCCTTGGAGCTCTCTGAGCTTGGTGGTTGTCTTGCAGACATTTCATGATCCAGCTAGGTAATATCATCAATGGAAGGAGGAGGAGGAGGAGGAGGAGGAGGACAATGACGGTGTGGTCCTTGGTGCTCTCTAAGCTTGGTTGTTTTCGTGCAGACCCAAACTAATATTGACAATGCTACCTAGCTGGGTCATGAAACATCTGTAAGAAAACAACCAAGAGAGCCTCAAGAATCCCTGATTTCAACACCGAGCTTCAAATATTCTCCTTTTGGAGTCGTGGTGGCGCAGTGCTTATAATGCACTACTGCACGCTAATTCTGCCCACTGCCAGCAGTTTGATCCTGACCGAGCTCAAGGTTGACTCAGCCTTCTGAGGTCAGTAAAATGAGGACCTGGATTGTTGGGGACAAGAGGCCAACTCTGTAAATCACTTAGAGAGGACTCTAAAGCACTGTGAAGTGGTATATAAGTCTATTGCTTTATTAACAACCCAGAATAATTGTTCTGTGTTGCATCAAAGAGAGGTCTTCAGATGTTGGTCATCTTGGCATATTTCTTAAACCCGCGAGAGAAAAGGACCATTGCTGCGTGTTTACTACCTTATTCAAAAGAACCCTTGAATAAGGAATTGTTGACATTCGCCAGTTCTTAGAAAAGAAACCAGGAAAGGAAAGATTGGGAGAGCCATCACGTCGGCTGCTTGGCCAAAGTGTGGCCTCACCACACTCTCAAAGCTGGTCTCTCTGCCACGTTTCTCTCAACAAGAAATTAATTTGGGCTTCCTCTTTAAATGATCAATATTGATATAACCGTAAAACGGTGGTAGAATCTGCAAGCCAGATTCAAACCATGGCTTGTTTGAATCCAAATCAATCAAATTCCTTGAACCATAATTAAACCAGCTTGATTCAGTTTGATTCATTTAATTAAACAACAGGCGGTGAGATTCAGGTGCATCCCGTTAAGTTCTCTTCTCCAACCCCGGAGACTGTGCGGAGAGCTTGATGCTGCAGTTTTTAAACCATGATGGGAGACGATCTTGGTTTGTTCCATTATCTCTGAAAGATAATGAGCTAAACCACAGGATTCAGTTGCAGAGGAACCGGGCCAGCCCTCCTGGTTCTCATAGAATGTGAGAAAGGATGAGAGGTCACAACGGGAAGTTGGCTCAGCTTGAGGAATCAACCCAACCTCACGTATTTCAGGAGCCATGCAAATTCTAAACTAACTTCTGCCTGCTTTTTTCAGAGAAGGACGGCGACAAGGACTTTGCAAACGCCCGATCGTCCGGAAGCTTCGGAAACAAGCCCACTTCTGCAGGAAGACTCAACAATCACAGCTCACGATAGCAGCAACAATACCTGATAATGGCCTCAGTTCCTTCTTGTGAAGGATCTCAAGTTCTTTTTTTATCGAGCCTGCTTACTTGCAGACGGGAGGGGGGGGGAATGAAGAAAGGGAACAGATGACCCCATTGGAGATTCAAAAGACTGCGTTGCCTCTGGGAAGGAGTTGGGGACCCCTTCCCCAAGCAGCCAGCCTACTCCAGGTTGTTGTTTTCTTCTCATGCCAAGCCTTGAAGAACCTCAACGGCAATCTCGGAGTTGGAGGACTGATGGAGAACCCTTGGAGCGGCCACCTAAAGACTCCGATCTATTCCCCCCCATCCTTTGCTGGATCGTTTCCAGCTTCTCGTCCCCAGAAAGTCCTTTGATCCTTCTTAAAGAGGATCACCCACTGTCAGCCTTACCGTATAAAACGGACAAGAAACACAGCCACACGAGTTAATTGTACTTTTCTTGTGAGGCTACATCAACCGAAACTTACAAGTCTGAAAGCACAATTCTCCCGCCATCTCCTTTTGCACCCTGAGAAATTTGGGAGGACCTCTTCTGAGCGTCTTCTTTCTCCACCCAATTATCCATCTGTGGGCTAAGCAGGCTATTATCTAACTTTTCCCTTGGCGGCATCTTCTCAGGCGCCAGGAAAATCGGGAGATTCAAGCAAGTTCAAATGAGTGTAATGGTTTTATTGTTTAAACTCTCTACAAGAATCTGAGCTACTAACAGTCAAGAGGGAGTTAAGAAAGGAATTCGAGGTGGGCTGGTCTTAGAACTCTTGTGGGCTTGCAGGGCACTCATGACTGATGACGTGTTTGACCCTTCTCCCTCATTCTTCTAATCCTCATTCTCCACCCATTATGCAGCTGTGGGCTAAGCAGCCTCTTATCTAACCATCCCCCCCTGGCAGTGTCTCTTGGCTCTGTCTTCCAAGGCCTTTCCCACATGCCATTACAGCCGCATGCTTGACAGCTTAAGAAACTAGGGAGGGTTCCTTCTCATTCTCCACCCGTTATGCAGGTGAGGGCTCAGCAGTCCCTTATCTGACCATCCCCTTGGCAGCATCTCTGGGTCCTTTTCTCGCAAGGCCATTCTCACATTCCTTTTTTTTACCTCTGGGGCCGTTCCCATAGCTGTCCGATTGTTGTGTCTGTAAAAGATCCTTTAATTGTAGCCTCTTTCCGTTTTTGACGTGAGAGCTTGCTAGCGCACAGCTGCACAAATGGTTGTTTAATTCTGGCACCGCTCAGCACACATGAAGACAAAAAATCAACCGAATGCAAATTTGTGGATGCAGACGATCTGTTCCTGCTTGCTCTGGGCCTGGAAATGTGTCTCCATTTTCGCCGACAATCTATTAGTATTTAGAAGCACCAGCACAACATCCAGACAAACCAGCTGGAAATAGACATTGCGGCAGGAGTGTGTTTGTGTGTGTGTGTCTCTTTGCCCAGGGAACAAACCTTTTCACTGTGAACTCTTGAAACCGAACAAGTGAATCTCCTTCCGGGGGAGACCCCGGCACCCCCCAAAGTTCATTCTGCCTTTTTCAGCAAGCACCTCCTCTGTTTTTAAACAAAAGAAAAGAAAAAGGAGGCAAATAATTTTATTCACCTTTTTAAAAAAAAAAAACATAACAAAGACTAATGCAAACTAAACTAGTAAAACAAACATTAGGAAGGTGCAGAAAAAGAGAAGGAAAAGAAAAACGAGAGAAAGGCAACGAAGAATAATAATTGGGGAAAAAAATCAGCTTCCACCTTCATCGCACTGAGCACACTAGTATAATAACTTTTCACCCTCTTTGAAAATTGCAAATAAATTTAAAAAAAAACCCACAACCTTCTTCACTTAGTCTGAGTTTTATCTACGCGCAATCCAGAAATGGTCACCCTTGCAGCAAAAAGTCCATGAGGAGTTACCAGAAATCCCCAAAAATACAGGTAGCCCCTGACTTACGACTCGTCTTCACACTTACGTCACTAGCAATTGTCCCCACAGTCATGTGATCAACATTCAGGCCAGTGGTGGATTTCAAATTTTTTTACTACCGGTTCTGTGGGTGTGGCTTGGTGGGTGTGGCTTGGTGGGCGTGGCTTGGTGGGTGTGGCTTGGTGGGCGTGATGGGAAGGATACTGCAAAGTCCCCATTTCCTCCCGATCAGCTGGGACTCGGGAGGCAGAGAATAGATGGGGGCGGGGCCAGTCAGAATTTTTACTACCGGTTCTCCGAACTACTCAAAACTTCCGCTACCGGTTCTCCAGAACTGGTCAGAACCTGCTGAAACCCACCTCTAATTCAGGCACTTGGCAACCAGCATAGATGTACAAGAGTTTGCAGCATCCCAAGGTCATTGTTTACTATTTTGCCCCCTGCTTCCCTACAAGCAAAGTCAACCGGACAAGCTGGAATTCACTTAATGACTGTGTGTTTCATTTAACAACTGCAGCTTCACTTAACAACATGGCACATTGGTGGTAAAATTGGATGTGCGACTCACCTAACAACTTCTTTGCTTAGCAACAAAAATTCTGGTCCCAAGAGTAGAGAGTGAGAGAGAAGTGAGAGAGAAGGAAGAGAAAGGGAAGAGAGAGAAGAGAAAGGGAGAGAGAAGAGAAAAGAGAGGAAGAGAAGGAAGAAAAAGAAGAGGAAGAGAGAAGAGGGAGAGGATAGAGAAAGGAGGGAGAGAGAAGTGAGAAAAGAGAAAGGGAAGATAGAGAAAGAAGTGAGAAGAGAGGAAGAGAAAGGAGAGTAGAGAGAGGGGAGAGAGAAGAGAAAAGAGAAAGAAGTGAGAGAAGGAGGAGAAAGGGAAGAGAGAAGAGAAAAGAGAAAGAAAGAAAGAAAGAGAAGAGAACGAGGAGGGAGATAAAGGAGAGAGAGAAGTGAGAAAAGAGAAAGGGAAGACAGAAATGAGAAGAGAGAAAGAAAGAAGAGAAAGAGTAGAGACGGGAAAGAAAAGAAAAGAGAGAAAGAAGTGAGAAGGAAGAGAAAGGGAAGAGAAAAGAAAGAAGGAAGAAAGAAGAGGGAGAGAGAAGAGAGAACGAGGAGGGAGAGAGGATAGAGAAAAGAGGGAGAGAGAAGGGAGAAAAGAGAAAGGGAAGACAGAAGTGAGAAGAGAGGAAGAGAGAAAGAGAGAAAGAAGGGGAGAGGAGAGAGAGAGATGAGAAAGAGAAGAGAGACATAGGAGAACAAATCAAGGGCTACCTGGAATTGGCCTTGGATTTGGAATTCCACCCTCCCTGTGTCAAGAATGTTGATTTTTGTCGCCCACAAACTCTAGAGAGTTTTGTGTTTCATTCTAGCCACGAGTCCTTGAGGGTCCAACTCTTATTTTTTACAAGAGAGAAAATATCATAGACAACTTTTGATGCGGGTTTCAGTACTCCATTTGGCCACTAGGTGGAGGTGTTGCATTGTGACTTTTACATTTCCATTTATTGCCCAAACTGAGATCTAACCGGAAATTCATCTGGGTTAGGAAAAAGTCCGGCTTCTTGTATGGGGATAAAGTGGGATATCTGAGTCCGAGGACCCCACAATCATCTTTGCGTCAGATGTTGGAGGCCCTGTTCTCTGAACTCAGTCTCTCAATAAGCCATGATTAAACATCATCCAATTGACGAGGTCAGGTGTCAGCAACCTGTGGCTCCGGAGCCACATGCGGCTCTTTGGATCCTCTGCTGTGGCTCCCTGTCGGGTGATCCCACCACTGGCTAGCTCCGCCCCTCGCCCTCCCCTCCCAGTCACTCCTCGCCTGCCCTGAGAAAGTAAGGGCGATGGCGGAGGATGGAGAAGTAGCCGGGGCAGAAACAGAGAGAGGGGGAGAGAGAGAGGAGGGAGATGTCAAAAGGGTTTTGTGGTTCCCAGTGTTTTTTAACAACTGGTCCTCTGCCCTACTGACCAGCTGGGTAGGCGTGGCTGGGGGGGTCATGTGACTGGTGGAAGTGAGTGGCGTCGAGTTGGCCACGCCTACCCAGGTTTTGTGGTTCCCGGTGTTTTCTTTTCTGTGGGAAACGGGTCCAAATGGCTCTTTGAGTGTTTAAAGTTGCAGACCCCTGGACTAGATGGCAGCAGGTACTTTCGGTGTTGGAAGAAATGTCCTTCTGTGTTCAGTTCCAAGTGGGGAGAAAGACACTGGAAACACGGTGGCTGCTTGGAAAGATGGTTTTAATGGTGGACAGGATCACATGCCTTGAAGATCTTGGGTGAAGAGGGGAAAAAAGGGAAGAGATGCTGAGAGTGCCTGAGTTTTATACCCTCTCTGGGCTTTTGAATTTGAGCTTGTGTTCTGATTGGTTGTCAGACTCCCATGCAGCGGTAACTTTGTAGGTTGTCTTTGTCCTAGGCTTGGTTGACTCTTGCTGGGTGATGATGTAACGAAAGGGCTTTGGGCAATTCCTACTATGGCTCTGCCTGAAGGAGGTAGATCTTTGCTATGTAGAATAGACTGGCCCAGGCCTGAACGGCCCATTGACAAAGGTATGGGGCAGGGGTTGAGTTTCTGCCTCCCTTTTAGGGGAAATATTCTGCCCTTTTAATATCTCCTAAAATATCTCATTTTCCTAGGCGAGGGTTGGGTGCTAACTTCCTGCAGAAGTCAAGCACGACTCTCTTCGATGGACAGAAGAGAAAAGCCAACCCCAAATAGCTCCATCAGGCTCCATTGCGGGCTGGTAGTTAGGATCTCATCATTAATTAATTCATCGACATCTCAACTTTGAAGGAGAATGTGCCCACTGCAGTGTCACAAAATCACAAGCCCTCTCTAGGAGACAATCCGAATTACTCTGACCATCCTCTCTGCCCTGAATGGTATATCTTCTTAGAGAGGTTGAAACCTCGAGGAACTGAAAGTGGTTTGAAACCATCAGAGGACTAAGGTTCTTTGGCCGTGGTGAACAGCCCGGGAGACAATAGCAATAGCTCTTAGACTTATATACCGCTTTACAGTGCTTTTAAAACCCTCTCTAAGTGGTTTAGAAAGTCAGCCTCTTGCCCCCAACAATCTGGGTCCTCGGAAGGATGGAAGACTGAGTCAACCTTGAGCCTGGTGAGATTTGAACTGCTGGCAGTGGGCACAGGAAGGAAGGAAGGAAGGAAGGAAGGAAGGAAGGAAGGAAGGACGGAAGGAAGGAAGGAAGGAAGGAGAAAAAGAAAAGCAATAGTACTTAGAGTTATATATTGCTTTACAGTGCTTTTACAGCCCTCTCTAAGCGGTTTACAGAGTCAGCCTCTTTCCCCCAACAATCTGGGTCCTCATTTTACCCACCTAGGAAGGATGGAAGGCTGAGTCAACCTTGAGCCGGTCAAGAGCAAACTCTTGGCAATCAGCAGAATTAGCCTGCAATGATGCATTCTGGCCACTGTGCACCATGGATGGAAGGAAGGAAGGAAGGAAGGAAGGAAGGAAGGAAGGAAGGAAAGAAGGAAAGAGCACTAGCGATACATTTAGACATATACTGCTTTACACTGCTTTACAGCACTCTCTAACTGGTTTTACAGAGTCAGCCTATTGCCCTCAACAATCTGCGTCCTCGGAAGGATGCAAGACTGAGTCAACCTTGAGCCTGGCGAGATTTGAACTGCCAAATTGCAGTCAGCCAGCAGTCAGCAGACGTAGCCTGCAGTACTGCGCTGTAACCACTGCGCCACCGCGGCTCAACCTAGAGAAGACGTGAAATTGATGTTCCGAAGCTTGGGTAGAAATATTAAGACTCAATTTCCACCATACACTGAGTATATTTATCATCGGAGAAGCTTTTAAGGAAATGCTTGTGTCTCCAGCAATGTTGGAGCCTGAATTACATTAGCATCGAGCTGTCTCAGCTTTATAACTTGAGACCGGCTGTCTAGAGGAGGGACATAGGTTATGAATAACATTGCTGAGAAGGACTTGGCTTTCAGGACTGGGCTGGAGAAGGCCACTCAGTGCCCCTCTGGGGGCTTTGGAGTCCAGATCTGATAACAGAACAGAATAACAGAGTTGGAAGGGACCTTGGAAGTCTTTTAGTCCAGGTATCAGCAACCTGCGGCTCCGGAGCCGCATGCGGCTCTTTGGGCCCTCTGCTGTGAGTCCCTGAGGGGTGATCCCACCACTGGCTGGTCCCACCCCTCGCACTCCCAGTCACTCCTCACTTGGCTGAGGAGGTAAGGGCGATGGCGGGTGATGGAGAAGTGGCTGGAGCAGAGACAGAGAGATACAGAGAGAGGGGGAGAAAGAGAGAGACAGATACAGAAAGA